>CM069444.1:35319231-35522729 GCA_035610835.1 Ophiura sarsii
ATTCGTTAGAGTAATTTATATAAATTGGGGTTAATATTTGCGTTTACTGTGTAGCGAATAGGGGAAAAGCCGATCATGCGACTTATCCATAAGGAAAGGCACCGCTTGGCACACACTTTTTTCCCAGAGAGTGTATGTGCATCTCCCCCCCCCCCCCGCCACTTCCCAACTCAATCAACCACATCTCCCCCATTTAAGAAGTTATATGCGTCATATTTGCAGGTTATGTAATGCAATTATTTAGCTTTCAAATGAGACCAAAACCATGACAATATCCTTTTGCGTTAGTTATCGTGATTTGAGCAGAACACGATTCAGAAAAGCGCAACGACGCCACCTTTTTTTTTGGGGGGGGGGGGGGGCCGGTGGCGAGTTCAAAACGCGTGGACCGACATAAATTGATACAACAAGTCCACGCATCCGCCCGGTCCTGGGGGGACACATTTTGAGTTAAATCACCAACAAACATGATGACAAAGTCCCGGCCATCCCTGAGTACCCAGGGGCTGTGGTTGCAATTGATAATTGCATAACTTGAAGAGCACGAAGCCTTTGTAAACACATTTTTCTTCATGGTTCTGGGGGATTGGTTACTACCGTAGTAATACAACTATGCTTTAAAATGGTCATTGGATTAAAGTAAACCTATTAGGGACCGTTCATAAATACTTTTTTTTTTTGGGGGGGGGGGCTGGATAATTTCATTTTTGGTATATCAACACTTTTTGACCCCCCCCCCCCCCTCTCGCCATGCCACAAACTTGTTTGACCCCCCTGTGTATTACAGCCTGCACCTGAAACTTTCTTGTCCCGTTCATTATCAAGTTCAGAGAACATAGGTATCATAGTTTTAATGGGATTTTGTTGACCATGTATCATATTCTATTTGTGATGGGTTTTCAAAAACTTTTTTTGACCCCCCTTTGCAGAGTATCAACACTTTTTGCCCCCCCCCCCCCCCCACCCCCCATCCCCCACCAGAGTATTTATGAACGCTCCCTTACCAAGATGTCAGCCTTTTAAATATTTTAACAAAAAAGTTATGGCAAAAATTAAGGGAATAAAGAAAATGATAGAAGTGGGACCATTAAAACTGCTTTATTTACTTACTTGGACTTAATGATATTTGGATCATTCCACGTTTATTTAACCATGGACTTATTAGAAGTCCATGATTTAACTATGTCATAAACAACCTTGGGAGAAGTTGTCTTCATTTCAAAAATTTAGATCTACCTTTCATTTCAACACAATCAAAATCTAAAGTTATTCCAAATTCATAATAAAACATCGGTGACAGTGAGCACTGTAATCTCAAAATTGGGATCAATTTGGCTTGATAGTGTCCTAATTATCCAGGAATCAATGCACTATTAAATCAAAAGGTTAAATCAAACTTGAATAAATACAGAAAAGAATCAGCCAACAACTTGCAATTCCACTGTCTTATCTGTAACACCAAAACTCAAACATAGTTCACTTTAATAATCAATAGCAGGTTCATTGACCTATACACTACCTAGGTAGTCAAATTCACCGTATGGGATTCAACAATGAATTGTCAAGCAATCTCAAGTGGCCAATTTGCACCCTATTATTTCAGGTTTCGTCATGTCACAAGCATGATGAACTTAACGCAAACACACGCTGTATCGGGCCTAATAACTAACTATCTTCGGTGTAAGAGACCACCCATGCACACAGTGGGCAGTGCGGACTGTTGCACTATTTCCAATTTACCAACCGGACCAGCCCAATACGCCATTTTATTCACAAAACACGCCAACAATTCACAATTAGAGTCCATTGAACCATCGATTATACTACTTTCCCCAATGATTTAAATTTCGTCCAAAGAACGGGATACTTATCCTATTTTACCTATCTATGGCATTTTCCATTCTAACAAGCACTTAAAACTCCGTATTTTGGGCCACGCATACGTGTGGTGTGTACAGAAATAGAAACAAAATGGTTCGTCACGCAGTTTCTCCTCAAAAACATGCTACAAATTCACAATTGAACCATCGATTGCAACACTTTCATGGACGAATTGAATCTCGACCAAATCACGGTACACTTTAGAAAACTCTATTCCATCTAAATATGTCATTTTCTATTCTAACGAACACGGCTAATTCCATATTTTGCGCCATGCCGCGACGTCGGGGTCGGGGTGGGTTGTCTATGGAAATAGAAACAAAATGGCTCGTCGCGCAATTTCCCCTAAAAAACATCGTATAAATTCACAATTGAACCATCGATTAGACCACTTTCCTGGCTGATTTCAATTTCGTCCAAACTTCGGGAAACTTCGCTATCTCTATTCTACCTATCTATTGCATTCATTTTTTCAACAAGCGCTGCAAACTTCATATTTTGGGCCACGCAGACGTTTTGGTGATTTTGGAAACCGATTAGAAAGCTCTTACCGTGCAACTTCTATGTAAAATTTAGCGTTGCTACATTGCGCGTCATTGGGCTACCAAATTTTGCTGGAGCAACTACTCTAAAAATGACAAAACAAAACTATATAGTCAGCCTTCGGCGACTCAATGATTGCACACATTGACGGATACACGTTACCACGGTGACGCACACGTGATACGAAAACGGTGCTCAAGTCAAACGGGCTCTCATTCCGGAGCTGACTGATAAGTGTCGTGTCAGTGCATGTAGAAGAAAACGTTAGGGTCAGAATATAATTTTACAATAACGTTATGGTAATCATGGCTACTTTTCGCTGTGCAAGTCTTCAACAACGTAACAGGCTACACTATCGTCATGCAACATAAATAAAATGTATCAAAAATAAGGAAGGTTCTTGTAAGATCCACAAACAATGTATATCATCAGTGGTTTACTTTGTTGAAGTAATATTTCCTTTGAGTATTCCGATATAAAATGTCAGAAATAAAAGGCATATTCCATGCGTGTATCCGACGATGAGGGCGCTGGACGAGTGAGATCTTGGTTCAGCCAGTGTCGGTCAGACGGGTGATATCCTTGCGCTCAGGCCTGCGAAGATGGGATAAGTTGTGATACCGTAAAGAAAGTCCTGGTACCATTCCAGTCTGCATAAAATAGTTGTAGTGCCAACAACTTCATATAATACATTCAAAGATTGGTCCTTAAAGATACCAAAACAGAATTCTGCTCGTTTTCGAAAGAAAGAAAATTTTAAATGGTGACTTACATTTATCCTACTGACTAGCAAATCAACAATTGTTGACATCCTTGACCCCTCAAATTTATCTCATTATTAGTGATAGATACGCCTCAGCCGTGGATTTAAGGATGTTTTCAGCGTAGTTGATAATCACTGATACATGGCGCAATGTCTCGCCGTTCGCTTAAATCCCTTGTCAGATCGACAATATAGAGGGTAAATATACATGCACTTCGTTACTACCTTATATAGAAATGATGAACGGACTTACGTTTCTATTTCCCTTAAGAACAGTTATAAGAGGTTTTGCAAAGTATGAGCGAGCATAAAGTGATATGCTTGAATGTTTGTTATGACTAATAATATTTATTGCAAGTGGACGGCTGTCCGTCATGGTCATTAGCTCCGGAAGTTAAATGTATTTGTAAGTAAGTGATTTCATCCTCCGGAGCATTTCCTAGGAGCAGAAAAAGACAGATTCCAAATAGCTAGAGCAATATTATGTGATTTTTTTTCAAACTTGGAAACATGTTGTTCTCGCTCTTATAATGAAATTTGACTATCAGAAAATACATTCCTGGACTCTTAAATCGATCTTGACTGTTTTTCGAAATACAAATCTCATAACTTTACTAAATCACACTGGAAATCAGCCAATTATTTAAGGAATTTTCGACCCTATTTTTAATTTTTATCACAATTATAAAAGCATTCCGTAAAAGCATTGCGAGCGTATCTAGAAACACAGTAAACGGCGTTAACACGGTGTAAAACAAGCGATGGCCACTACAAAGTTAAACGGTAAGATTTAACGGTAAGTTTTACCGGTAAGTTTTTAATCCCCCTGTTTCTACTCGCGAACAGTTACCGCTAAGTTTATCGATCCTAGTCGATGGGCCACGACATTTGACTTTTTGTTATACCAAACAATGCCGCCCTACCTGAAAAAGACAGCCTCACAATGCGTTATAATCCAGCGTGACGCGGGTCACTGAACTTAACCGGGTTAAATGGGTGGCTGTTTCTCCTGGGAAAGTTACCGTTAATTACCGGGAACAAACCTGGTTTGTGAAGGTTTTTGCTATTACAAAACTTACCTTTAATGTTATGATATAATACAAGGGTTACCTTTGTGACGCATCACATCGAAACATACCAGCTGTCGGCAAACCTTATTTCCAGAAAATAAAATAATAAAAATAAAGATAATATAAAGAATGTATCACCTCTCACGCTTCACCGGGAGTTTTATGTTCGATATCATTAAGTTAGGTGTCATTTTGGAGATAAAAGTAGTGCCGAAGAGTAGAGAAATGTTCACGATGTTTTTATCAACATCAAGTGAGAACTGTGTTGGCATACGTTTCGTCGAATTCCAGGAGAAAGAAAAGGTATATCGACTTTTGCAGTGATCAATTTAAGAGCGTGTTTCTACTGGTGAACTTAACGTTAATTACCGGTAAGTTTGTCTTCTAGAAACAGCCATATATATAACGTTAATTAACTGGACAAATCAAGCAATCAATGCCTTTAGTGCAGCATAGTGACACATGTCCAAGACTCTTCGCGCTAACTGCGATGCCATTAAAGAACTGGCAGTTCTTTATAGCAATCGATTCAAATACACAATTAAAGAAATCGGTGATAATTGTGAACATTAAGTTAAGCAAATTTAACCTTTATTAGATTGGGATGAATCTCGTTGGATTAGTATCGAATTGACCTTCTCTCTCTGGTCGTTCACACCTTCAGTAGGTTATAACTTTGACAAGAATGTAATTATCACTGTTGATCGATATTTAAATGCTTTCGTTTTGCTTTATTGAACAATTCGGTGCATACTGTCAACGATATAGATTTTAATTTGTGAGCGTTACGGACATTATTTTGCCTACAATCTAAAGCTTGGGTCTATCTTATTACTTTTGGATGGAAAATTATCAACTTTATAGTAGAATAGTAAAGGGTTCAAAAAAGTAAGTCCCCCTAAAATTATATCACGTTTGTTTGCATAGCTCCACCCACAATTTGACGTTTTGAAAGATTGAAACACTTCTGAAAAGGACAAATGCTTGGCTACCCACACAAGGTTTTCTCTTTTCAATACCATGTTTACCTTTCCCAAAACAGTCACATTTCCATAAAATGATGTTTTCTGAAAAGTGGCACTTTTCAACATGCAGGGAAGTTATTGTCGTGCATGGTGGACACTGTTGTTTAGTCATGCATCAACTTTGTATTTATTTTTTATTTCAAAGAAAGACCAGCTAAAGAAAGAAGAGACTTTCTTTTAATTGAAAATAAAGGCAATTGAAATGATTTTTTAAAAAGCACTGGAGACATTTTGTAACTTTCTTGTATAGATTCTTGAAAACATCATATTTTGGGGAAATGTGACTGTTTTGGGAAAAGTAAACATGATATTGAAAAGGAAAACCTTCCTATGGGTAGCCAATCGTGTTCCCTTTTCATAAACGTTTCAATTCGTCGCTGTTCTGACATACCGGCACATAACAACAGAAATAAGTAAAGAGATGTGCCGGTATGTCAGAACAGCGACGAATTCACACTGTAAATCCGGTGCTTAGAAAATTAAACACATACAAAGAGCTAAACGTGATTTATTCCTAAACTCGCGTATTTTTTCTCTAAACATGCTTAAATATCGGAAGCTACCGGATGTCAGTGAGTTAAAACTCCTCAACATTAAATGTTTAAACCGTAAACATATACCAGGGCCAAGCGCTTGCTAAACACGTTCAGGCATACATGTTTAGCCATTAAACAATACATTAACTGTGAGCTAGACATTAAGCGTTTAGCGTTTCAATATCTGTTGAACACGTGACGAACAATAATTAGTGTTATTGGTTGAACGTATTGCATCATGCTAGCGACTGTCGTCATTTTAGATTTCAGTAAGTGGGCATCATCGTATTTAGTAAATTGGGATGGAAAATCAGATTTGCCATCTCAAATGTAACCAAATTTAACTGTGATGTCACGTGGGAGGCCGTCAAATAATGTTATGGTCACCAATTTGTTGTGATTTGATGTGACGTTACCAGGTAAGGTGGTGAGAGCCTATGCATGTACATGTAGTTTCAATTTCGTTGCTCATCGTATGTGGGTGTGGGGGTGTATTAGTTTATAAGCTTTCTTAACTTCGATACAGCATACTGTGTACATTTATGATGAACCAATAGTTTGAGGAAGGACATCTATAGTGGATTTGAATGGGAATCACAAACATATTAGCCTACAACAACATCTGACATGCAGCGTGCTAGCTGAACCCATTAGAGCGGCACATTTGCATACATTATAATTATATATATGTGAGTACACCCCATCCCCCATTATTTTTTTTATTAACTGTAATCAATCTGAAAGCAGCATAACACCTTGAATGAGTTCAATTGTGATTAGAACTGTTTAAACATTTGACTGTTTTTATGATGACGCTATTCATTGTATGTGGATTATTTGGCGTATATTGTCATGATAAAATCAAGTACTTGCTAGAGTCTATGGTATTGAAATTGAAACCACTAAACGAACAAGCTTTAATACCGAGTTCTCAAAACCACTTTTAAGGTAAGTTTCTGATCAAACCCAAATACATGTAAGTGTTTTATCGCCATGTAAGGTCAGGAAGAGGCCAATTAGTGAAGCTACTCTTGATTATCCCTATCCAGACTCATATGATATCTCAAACCCATCTGACTAAAAGCTACATTTTCACAAGCTTCCTCGATCAAGACCTTTGTTGACATGATGCTGTAGTGATTTCATCACCACTGCTTTGTTAACTTATAATGTATACCCAATTCATATTTAAGTGACGATATTGAAATCAATATGGTCAGAACTGATGACATAGCTACGATCAAGGAAAAAAGGTTGGCACACTTTGTCCTAATTACGGAAAAACCCGCCCTTCTCCCCGAAGGCAATGTTGATCCGAGTCATATTATCAGAAGCCTTGGCAGTTCCCCCAACATTGATTGATGGGGGGGGGGGGGGGGGGGGGGGGGGGGGGGGAAGATATAAGAATGGGGGAGACTTTTGTTTTCTATTAAACAGTGCTATGACCAAGTCTGATCTCAATTGCGAGCACAGGGATAATTGTAATAAGTTGCGTCAAGTGTGCCAACTATTATTTTCCTTGGCTGCTGCTCTAGACATATTTTATTCACGAACTGCAATCGATAACGCCAATCAAAACATATCCGTAAAGCTAGCATTAATGATTTCCTATCTTTCCAGCAACTTGAAAACTAAGACACAAGAAATGTGCCTTAATCCTGTTTTCGAAGCACGATGCCTCAAGTCCGGAACATGTTTTGCGATTGAGAATTGTGATATAGGCATACGAAGGAAATTCGCCTAGTTTTCCCACCAATTCGAGATTTCTAATCCACTATAAGATACTTTGTACCAAATTTCATTCAAATCAGCCCACCTGCGCCCAATTACTTCCAAAACAGAGAAGGCCTTAGATGGCAGCCACACTCGTCTCCTAAAAAGGCGGTAGATGTTTCATGGCAATCGCATACCTATAAAGATGTGTATGGGCATCTATTGCATATCTCTGTGAGGCTACATTCGAGGAGACTAAAACTTGCCGGACACTGTTTTCGGAGAAAGGACGAAGCTGCAGCCAAATTGCCCTTGTGGCAACCCAAACATGGAAGGACACCTGCTTAAGTGATGGACAATATCTAAATTGCATGCATGATAGAGCATGTGTAGAAAGCCATCACAAAAGTCCGACCTTTTGAGTAGCCATAAGCAGCAGCAGTAACCCACCTGCATATCATCGCGTGAGAAAGAGAAAAGTTATTTATGTAGAAAACCTACTCACGTTTTGGGGTTACCTTTTATTCGTCGTATTTGGCTATCGATCTGATTATATTTTATTTACAACGATTTTTTTTCAGCGCAAAGCAGAGCTATGAAGACGCCATTTCCTTACGATATGTATAAAGTTTCATCCTTCCGGTATTTTTAGTGAAAGAAATCTGTTCAACGTGGAGTAAACTGAAATATAGCGCGAGGTCGTTCGAAAATCAACAGATGGGCAAGGGAATTATATCCATCAAAGTTTGGAAGTGTGATATATATCTCGGAAGCTCACAGACAATAACACCTCCGTATTATTAATGCGAGATATAGGGCATTGTCCGGAAGAGTACGAATATTTTATTCATCGTGTTTTCACTATGGACTTCTCCATTAATAATTATCCATTACCAGTTAGCTCTGGAACAAGAGCCCCTTTCAATTGAGGGCGCTACAAATTGACTGGTGTGCATCACCGTGGTAACGTGTACCCGTCAATTTGTGCAATAATTGCATTTTATATTTTCAACCCTAAATATTTGCATACAAATTAACATCTTAAAAAATTGTTGAAACATTCTCAACTTTTAATTCAAATGCTGATCAAGTTGATTTCTTTGAGAAAAGGATGTAGCTTACCAATCCAAATACTATTTCAAGTCACATATTAGAATTATAACGATTGCTGGTTAAAAAACACGTGTTTTTCTCAAAATGTAATGCCAATAGAAGATTTAGGTGTATAGTATTTGAAATGTCCATTGTGTCATGTATGTAAACATTATTAGCAAATTGACCTCATTTGACCTTTGCCCGGAAGTGACCCTATAACCTCTGTAAACTAAATGTGATGCACTTGACAAACTATAGCCTATAATTTTGCAGTCCTTGTAGCCAAATAAGTAATTTGACATTCTTTAAAGAAATCGGATCCGTTTTTAAATTCTGATCCCAGATGACCCCTTACGTGATCCCTACTTGTGGGGGTAGAATATATGAGTGGCCAGAGTATACACAAAATGTGTGAGATAATACGTTTTCTAATCCGCAATAAGATACTTTGTTCCAACTTTCATTTAAATCAGCCCACCTGCGCCCAATTACTTCCAAAACAGAGAAGGCCTTAGATGGCAGCTGCTACACTCGTCTCCTAAGAAAGGCGGTAGATGTTTCATGGCAATCGCATACCTATAAATAATTGTATGGGAATTTATTGCAAATCTCTTTGAGGCTACAGTCAACGAGACTAAAACTTGCCGGACATTGTTTTCGGAGAAAGGACGAAGCAGCAGCCAAATTGCTCTTGTCGCAAACCAAGAATGGAAGAACACCGGCTTAAGTGATGGACAATATCTGAATTGCATGCATCATAGAGCATGTGTAGAAGGCCATCACAAAAGTCCGACCTTTTGAGTCGCCATAAGCAGCAGAAGTAACCCACCTGCATTAATCCCAACACCAAGTAAATATCATCACGTGAGAAAGAGAAAAGTTATTATATATATGTAGAAAACTTACTCATGTTTTGGGTTATATCTAATTTTTTACCTTTTATTCGTCGTATTTGTCTATCGATCTGATTATATTTTATTTACAACGATTATTTTTCAGCGCAAAGCAGAGCTATGAAGACGCCATTTTCTTACGATATGTATAAAGTTTCATCCTTCCGTTTTTTTAGTGAAAGAAATCTGTTTAACATGGAGTAAACTGAAATATAGCGCGAGGTCATTCAAAAATCAACAGGGAATTCTATCCTTCAAAGTTTGGAAGTGTGATATGTATCTCGGAAGCTCACAGACAATAACACCTCCGTATTGTTATTGCGAGATATAGGACATTGTCCGGAAGAGTACGAATATTGTATTCATCGTGTTTTCACTATGGACTTCTATATACTTCATTAGTATTTATCCATAACGAGTTAGCTCTGGAACAAGAGCCCTTTACACTTGAGGGCGCTACAAATTGACTGGTGTGCATCACAGTGGTAACGTGTACCCGTTAATTTGTGCAATTATTGCATTTTCGCTTTTCAACCCTAAATATTTGCATACAAATTAACATCTTAACAAATTGAGTGCAGCCTAGCTACTAGAATTCCTCGCGGCAGCTAGTCTGATGATTTTATCTCGCAATACATGTTGAAATACACCTTTTTATCGCGATGAGACTACCATTTTCCAGGCGAGTTTATACCATTTTAATGAATTTTTAGGTTAAGTGTGATAAATTTTTACATTACATAATCCTTGTAGTATTATATAGTGATGATTTTTTTAACATTATCTCAGATATAAGAGACTTATTTTATGGTTGAAAATCGGCAAAATAGGATTTTCTATTAATCTGTGACGGGAGATAGTTCCCCTGGAAACGCAGTCCCGTTCCAAAGCCCGCCCATTATTGAAATATCAAACTTATTCGTCATCCAGCGGAAGACGGTCTCCCGTCACTTAATGCATCGCATGTGTAAAAATTGACAGCAGTGCGTCACTAAATAGCACGCCCTCAAGCCGAACACGCTCCTGTTCCGGAACAGACTGATTACTGAAGTGATAAATCAAAAGTAATACTTGGACATAGCTTGTTGAAATTCTGCCTTTCAAGTCTTATTTCTTTGGAAATAAAGCAAATTTCCAGCAAGCACACCATCAATTTATATCCAGTATTTATGATATTGTGTATAAAAGTTGTATTCACCTGAATGTTGAAACATTCTCAACTCTTAATTCAAATGCTGATCAAGTTGATTTCTTTGAAAAAAGGATGTAGCTTACCAATCCAATTACTATTTCAAGTCACATATTAAAATTATAACGATTGCTGGTTTAAAAACAACGTGTTTTTCTCAAAATGTAATGCCAATAGAAGATTTAGGTGTATATTATTTGAACTGTCCATTGTGTCATTTATGTAAACATTATTAGCAAATTGACCTAATTTGACCTTTGCCCGGAAGTGACCCTATTACTCTATAAACTAAATGTGATGCACTTGACAAACTATAGCCTATACTTTTGCCTTGTAACCAAATGAGTAATTAGACATTCATTTTAAAGAAATCGGATCCGTTTTTAAATTCTGATCCCAGATGACCCCTTACGTGATCCCTACTTGTGGGGGTAGAATATATGAATGGCCATAGTATACACAAAACGTGTAAGATAATACGTCTAATGTAGCAACAAGTAGTACGCGTAAGGTAACACGTAGTATGTGTACGTCTACACGTAGAACGTGGAAGGTTAGACGTCAAAGATGTATCTTATACGCCTAAGATAACATTCTCGCTTTATTCCGTTAACAATAACGACACTTTGAATTTAATATTTGCAACGTATTAATCAAACAAACCCGAGGGAGTGGAGGATAGGGGAGGATGGAAATACTAGGACAACCATATTGGATATCCTACAAGTTTATGCTATTTACGGAATAAATCCTATTTGTAAACTGCATTTGCTGTTTCTCTATACGTCTTACCACCTTAGACGTATTATCTTACTCGTTTTGTTTATACTATGGCCGCTCATAAGCATCAACCAAAGTTTTTAGAAAAAGAGACTGACCCCCTAAATACCACAAAACTATAAATAACTAAATTTGACCAAAATGGCTCTTAGCAAATAAGACCCTGTCATCTCGGAATGAATCCCGGATAATATAAATGTAGAGCGAGGTTGGACAGGCCACGATCGTCAAGTTGCATGCCATCTATATTACAACAGCAACATGTGTACAGCTTTTGAGTCTTTTTTACTTGAATCAAACCCGTAGGGTAATTTGTTTACAGTTTTTCCTAATACTAATTTGGCCAAATCACCGTCGAAGGCATTGAGTTTCAGAGGATTTTAAAGTTATTTCAAGATGATAAGCAAACAACAATTTTCTATTTTCATCTGGTATACATGTAGGCCTATATTGCATGTGAGCCATAAAGAATAACAGGAAATGATGATATCTACACTCGAGCACATAAGGATGTGTTTTTACAAGAGTGTGCTTCCTATCTGCCAGTGGTTAATTAAAGCTCCGAGGCTCAGACATGCAAGGTATCGCCAGATAAAGATGAACTGACCAATCTAGAACTGCTGTATTGAATGTCACAAACTCAATTCAATTATCCATAGGACATATATAACACTAAAACGGCAAACCATATGTATCGGCTAGCAATATATATATATATATATATATATCTTGCTCCGGAAATTGAATATTAATCCATTGTCAATATCACTGTTTTGGATGTCTGACACGTCTGGATTCCAGTAGAGGGCGTACGTCTTATAAACAATTGTGATTAGTTATCAGCTATAAATCTGCATTGGTTCCCTTCACTTTGAACGCCAGCAAAATATACATTGGCATCGGATAGGTAAATAAAACGATATATCTTTGTGTAGATCCATTGTAATGAACATCAACAGCCTAAAATGTCTGGACATACCATAAAAATAAAGGTTATGAGTCAAAAAGTTATGAGTTAAAAATTCATAATATCCATGATGTCATGAAGTCGTTTATTGCGGCTTTGATATCTATATGTACGCTCCCGAAATTCCAATGACAATAAATATAACGAGTCCATCCAAATGTTGTATTCATTATATAAGAAGAATGGAAGACAATAAGTATTTACGAGAGTGGGACAGTATAATTAAAGTGATCTTGGTATGGGACGCATGAGTGATTCTATTGAAAAATAGTGTGATCAAACTTTTGGATTTCAAACAATAAACTTTTGGATATTTAGATACCCTTGGTTATGTAACGTAATTAACTTAAAACACAATCATAGCTGGACTCAGCGTTCGCATTAAGTGGTTGCCCGGTTGCCCGGGACACCCAAAATTAGCACCGGGCAACCAAAATGTACTTATTTGGTTGCCCGGTGGGCAACCAATTTTTTTACAAGAAGTGAAACACTTAACACATGCATTTAAATATTTTACAGAACGGGCAACCAAAAAATCTGCCGGGCAACCATAATTTCCTGCTTGGTTGCCCGGCGGGCAACCAGATTTTTTTCCTTAAATCGGACGCTGGCTGGACTGTATCATGCAGGAATTCAATGCATAAATCGATAATATCAATACATGATACAGAGACGCAGACATCTCGTAAGTCTTTCGTTATAGCTTTGTTCAATATGGCGACGTCCATACATGTGATTAGTTTTTTTTTTCTAAAGCCGATTTTGATATAAAATTGGATGGATTGAGCGTGATACAAAGATATTTTTAAAAACTATATTTTTAAAACTCATAGCGAGACCAATATATTTGTGTATCATGCGAAAAATCCATCCAATTTTATCATTTTTATGCAGTGAGAATCTGACTTAACAACAACAAAAATCCAAAAAATGAAATCACCAATATATTGTAAAAGTATTAATTCACATTTTTTCCCCTTAAAATTCTCAATTTTTTTTTAAAAATCCCAAAAAAATTCTCAAAAAATTCCATTTAAAAAA
Organism: Ophiura sarsii; assembly: GCA_035610835.1. Lineage (NCBI taxonomy): Eukaryota > Metazoa > Echinodermata > Ophiuroidea > Amphilepidida > Ophiuridae > Ophiura > Ophiura sarsii. The sequence goes on from CM069444.1 coordinate 35,332,728, forward strand.
AATTAAAAAAATTAAACAAATTGTTTCAAAATATTTCAAAAATTAGTATCGACTACATTTTCTGCAAGCTACACATCGCCGTATTGGCACACGCTTTTAGTGGATTCGTATGTAAGCTTGAGATGTGTTAAAGAGGCAGGTAACCAACTGACCAAGTTGGAAGGATATTGGTCAACCAATATCGTTCCAATGACACAATGTGCAGAATAATAGGCTTTTACTAATGCATTGCAAGTATAGGACGGAAGATTCTCACTGCATAATAATGTCTTTACTCGGTACTTAAAAACGTTAACCTACAGATGTGGTCTGTATAATAATAATAATATATGTTATATATCTGAGCGCTAAAGTTCCATGGCAAGGATTTCCTTTAAACGCATTGAGATGATTAGAGTGCCAAAAAACATTGATATCAAAAGAAATTACGCAGTGGGCGTTGTAATGACACTTTAAGGTGACTGCTGCTTAGAAGATTTGTGAAGTACTTTACAAGACCCATGAGAGTCACTTTTCCAAACAGTTCAAAGGAGTATAGCCATGGTAACTGTGAAGAATTAACATTTTTGGTTTGAACTATTTTCGAACTGAATATATTATAGCGATCATATTAATACCGTTATATAAGTCAACAATTAGGAGATAGTAGGATACACTTTCATTAAACTTGGAACATTTTTGTAAACACAAACAAATTTTGATTAGGTTCAGACAAAAACCACTGAGTCTTTTTTATGCTTTTAAAAGTATCCCACAATTTACTCCCAATAAAGTGTTGTGGATTATATTTAGTTTTCTTTGCTTATATATAGTCGAGAATTTCCAATGGATGTTTCAATTTTATATTTGATCATGAAAATAGTGTGGTTATTGAAGTGTCTATTTCCTTTAAAACACAACAAGATCTCTTGACATTTTAAAAAGGAAGTTTCTGTCAACAATCTTCAACATTCATGTCCCTTGTTTCCATCACATTGTGACGGTGAGTCACGCTTTTGTTGATTAATGAATTATTTCCCCGCGTTTTTTGATCGTCAACGAGGTACGTCGTCGTCTGCTGAATTCCCTTGTCAGATCGACAAGATGGAGGATACATAAACCTGAAATCCTACCTTCTCATATAGAAACATGATAGAATTGATGATTGACCGTGCCTATTTCCCTTATGGACAGCGTCAAGAGGTCGTGTAAAGTAAGAAAAAGCGATATGCTTGATTGCTTGTTAGGACCAAAGAAATACCTATATATAGGAAATGGATAGCCGTCATGGTCAATGGCGCTGAATTTGTCCGGAAGCAGAATGTATTTTGTAAACAACTGTTTTAAATATGGTCACGCGTTATGAACTCGCCTCCCAATACAGTGGTGCTGTTACACTTTTAGTTTCATGCTGTCTTATTCCTTAAATATTTTTAAACCACAAAAGCTATCTCAACTATTTGGCTATTTGGTATCATTTTAAAGCCCTAATAACAAGCTTTCTGCCTGCAAAATGGCATAGGTAGCTAATGCAGAAAGGGAGATATAGCTGTTTGAAGTTTGGGGACCAGGGGTGGTGCCGGAAGGGGTGCCGCCGGAAGGAGTGCCGCCTGTACAAACTCAATGGTGATAATCCCATGCTTTGTTCTTTTTACAATAACTAGTCATCCCCTAATGTTACAAACACCATTCTGGTCTCATTTTAAAGGATATTTAGTAGTCTTTAAGTATGTGGTTCAACAGACTTGTCAACTATTTGTAACAACTAATTACTTATGGATAAGACCATGATCATCAACTTTCTTCCTATTCGCTACACAGTCAACATGAATAATCAGCCTCAATTTACCGGATTTATAAAAATGACTATAACAGAAAAAGTTTGCAACCTATGATAGCAAAAGTATACATTTTGGAAAGCTTGTAACTAGAGGAATTTACATTCACCGGCGGGGAATTGAACCCCGGTCTCCTGATAATTAGCCAGGCGATATAACCACTGAGCCATTGGTTCTTGCTGATAAACGGCAAGTTACACCAGAGCTAAGTGTATAAGCGACGGGTTTTTTCGTTGTGACATTCTCCGGTGGTTGTTAATAGTTGTTGTTATATTGTTTATTTTATATAAAACACCTTAGGTTGGTAAACTGAGGACTAATAAGGTATACAGGGTTGGATCAGAAATCCCATTGAATCGTGAATAAGAGTGTATGATTTCTTCAGAGTTTAGTGACATACTCACGGATTGTTGTTCTCCGGTTCAGACTTTTTGCAGCCCTGTTCTCCAAAGAAAATGTCTTTTGCATAGACAGATTGTTTAGGGTCGTTTCCATATACTATATCATAGCTTTCCCCCAGTTTAGACACATTTACACTTTTGTAAGATCATTAATATCAAGTTATTCATTCAAAAACTATTGATACCAGGCTCCCATGGAAAGGCAACCATGGGATGGGAAGGGGGGTTCATATATGTAAGGTACGTGGGGAAAATGGTGATATAAATCCTCAGACATGTCACTGAACCAATGGACAAGAGATAGACTCATACGATATCCACTACCGTAATATTTTGCAACATCATACGTACAAGCAACCTCAAAAAGTGAGCATGGTGAACTGATACAAAGGAAAATACTCCTATATTAACATGGATATATTTGTATTGGTTTAGTTCAATTTGAATTGGTGCTTGTACGCATGTCGATGCAAAATATTACTTCGTGTAAGTCTTAGGTACAAGTCACTGTATATGTACGTATGAGTCATACAGACTCGTTTTGCAGTGTAGCCTTAGCACTTTCAACGTGGCTGTGTTGCCATATACAAAACAGATTTGTCATACATCTTTCTCAACTTTCAAAAAGTCTACGGTATCTCAAGATTTACTGAATCAATACTAGGCATATTTGTACTTATTTTAATGCATTTCACATGGTGATTCCAAATATGATAATGAAATTCAAAAATGTTGACATTTTTGAAACATTTTGTTCACTTTTGGAATGTCGTCTGCACGACTGCCGTGTGGAAAGTGTTAGGGGCCCATGGAACGCGATACTGCAACCCCTTTAATGAAAGTCATGTTTTTTGAACAATTTCATCGATCAATGTCTTTAGTCAAAACATGATATTATAGAAACTATACTAAATTCATCTTGATTATATTCATGAAATTGCTTTACAAAATCGTAGACCCAATTTTAGATTAAATTCTCGACACTCATTATGTCCAGTACAGGTATTATTAAGCCAGACAAACTACACTCTTCAATCAACCACGACAGTCTTTATAATATATCCGGACAGCTAACATTAATAATTTCCTACCTGTCCCTCCAACTTGACAACTATTACACAAGGAACGTGCTCTATCATGTTTTCGAACCACGATACGTAGCCTCGAGATGTACGAGGGGAATCTCCCCCAGTTTCCCCAGCACAATTGAAACCAGCTACTCTAATTTATATAAAATTTCAAATCCATTCAAGATAGTTCGTATAATCCTTTACAGATTTATATTGTTCTCTATTGTTAAACAATATTATAACGTCATAATAAACCATGCATGATAATCCAATATTCAAAAGTAAGGCGTTTGGAAACTTACATCCTATAAAACACAAGCCGTTAAAGTACACCTTAATAGTTCATCCTAACAATTTATAAACAAAATCGTTGATATCAAATCTCAAAATTCGAACGTAGTACATATTTATTAGGATAATTGATAACAAATGCAACTGCCAAAATATGCATATTTCAAAGAATATCTTTTCAAAATAAATGCTATTCAGTTTCACAAAGTGTTGTGCATTTTATTTGTTCAACGATTTTACTGAAACTTAGGATCTATTATGAATCCGTTGAATCGTCACAGCTGTTTATATTTTTCTTCAGGATATCAGTAGTTTATTCTATTTATTCTATAATTACTAAAACACGCTTCGCGTCTTCAACACCTTTTAGTCACATGATTTGTATTACTAATGCATCTGTGTAAAGTTACTCTTCTACAAAGCAAACCATCTATAATTCACATTGCCTATAGATTTTAAGCAAATAAAAACAACCTTGACCAAGACGAAATGAAAAGGCTATCGGCGACAGCTGAGCTGAGAAAATATATGAATATACATGCACGCCATAGTAGTTGTTATATATCAAATTATATATGCCACTTGGTGATGCTGCTCATAATGAATTACTACATTGATGGTATGATTTTTAGCCGACTGTTCCTGATGATCCCAGCCAACAAAATGATGTGCAGCAGGCAACCGAAAACTCATAAGAATAGAGAGCGTGTGATTGGCTGATGTCACATAACCAGTTGACCACACCTCGGACAAAGGCCACGCATGGGCCAAATAACCACATTTGGCGATGGTAAATAAAGAGTTAATTTAATAGAATACTGTTCATTCACCCCCGAAAAGCGCGACCTACAGAAATATGGGGCATTCGCCAGACATGCTGTCTAATGCATAATTATCGGTCTTGTGACCAATAATATCAAGGCAAGTTCCCTGAAAAGTAACATCAAATCAAGTCATATGTACTGTTCACAGGATCAAGTAAATACATTTAGCGGAATCTTCGAGTAAAATGGCATATAAATCAAACCAAATATGTCATAAGCCTGATCTATCTATTCAATGATATGCCGTTCGTGTATAATCCAAGGGATATTTTGCCTTGACAGAAATGTAACGTGCCAAGGTTTTGAACACATTACGTCAATTCGTTCAAAAGATTTTGGCCATTCTATACTTCAATTCGTCAAAAGAAGTTGGCCATTCTATTGCATAACATAATTCTATTGCATAACAGAATGGTCAGATGGCGGCAAAGTCCCAGGCACAATTGGACTGTGCGACCCAGCATTTGAAACGTTGCATAATCGGTATGAAATTAACAGCTGTTTAAATGTCCATGCTCAAAGGGATTTTCTTACAGCTCCTCTTTATTTGGCCCCTTTGAACCGAATAAAGAAATATTTTCTTCCGCATGCTCGATAAAGATCTTCTTTTATTAGAAATCTGGTCAACAAACAACATATGTATACTATTATTAAACAGATCAGAAAACACCGTTCGTATTGTTATTGCTTCAAAGTGTAGCGACTAAAGACGAAAGAAAGTTACGCAGCATTGCAATGTAACTTTCAAATCAATCACTTTCTGTTGACTTAGACTAGAGTAACAAGCTATCAAACAAACTGATGAGCACAGACACGCATACAATGGAATCAGATACACGGATTGCGGAGACCATTCAATCCCATTCCCGTTTGATATGTCACACCATTTCGTTTGGTTGCCTGAGGTAAACTTAATGACGTAGATTGAATGCTATTTATAGTGTTTTAATGTCCCTTTGGAATATTTTGATACCTTGTAAGTTATAAATAGAATAATGTACGCTAAAAATAGAACTTCATTCAAAACAATGATATTATTACATTTGAACAACGTTCCAATATGCCTCTTGAACCCGATATATTTGCTTGGGAACAGTAAACAAAACAACAAAAATGACAAATTATGTGGGATCCCACGTCTGCTCAAGCGCTAAACAATTTAATAACAGGACGTTGGCAGTAGGACTTTTGTATTTTGCAAAAACAAAGGGATGTGTCTCACCGCGTAATTATCGTCACGTTGAAAGAACCATTCCTGTGGGGAAAACTTACCAAACGCTTGTTCATTTGACATCTGAACCTCTGGTAAGTATCAGTAGTAAAATTTGCTGGTAGTAGGAAGTTCAAATACAATACAAGCACCTTAATATGGAGCTATAATTGTCTGAGTTAGGTCATTTTGCAGCTACTTCAAATGAATCCGCTTTAATTCTGACCAGGCAATCACACTGCAAGATGAACATGTATTTCGAGGACAGATCTCACTCCCCAGCTTACTGCGTATAGATATATCAGCCTTGAGGCCTCGTGTTTGGAAAAACAGGATAGAACACGTCTGCCGTGTTTTTTCCCCGGAATGTCACTAGAATCATGGTAAATTAATAATGGGCTACCTGCTCGTGTATGTTTTGATTGGCATTATTGATTGTACTTCGTGATTAAAGTCTGTCTAGAGTTATTGACTATATTATTGGATTTGAATGACGATATCAACATATGAAAAAGTCAAAAGTCAATAGTCATGCTTGGAAATGACCTACAGCAGCCTTGATGATCTTCCCGCATCACAAAGCATTTTCAGGAAAATTGAGGGCGCACTCCCATACGTATCTCTCAATGCCTCTTTAAGTAGAATATTCCGCAATGGCATTTTCATCCGCAAATAAAATAATAGAGGAGAGAAGGTAGCTGTTATGTAAATTGGCCTCTATTTATTGCCCACCATTTTAAACCGAACCATGAAATGAAATTGCTTTACAAAATTGTAGACTCAATTTTAGATTAAATTCTCGACACTCAATATGTCCAGTACATGTATTATTACGCCAGACAAACTACACTCTTCGATCAACCATGTCAGTCTTAAATATATCCGGACAGCTAACATTAATAATTTCCTACCTGTCTCGCCAACTTGACAAATTGTACACAAGGAACGTGCTCAAATATATTTTCGAACCACGATACGAAGCCTCGAGATGTACGAGGAAATTTCCCCCAGTTTTCCCCAGCACAATATCGAAACCAATTACTCTAATGTATATACAATTTCAAATCCATTCGAAATAGTTCGTAAAAAAACAATTACAGATTTAGAGTTGTCCTTAATTGTTAAACAATATTATTAATTCATAATAAACCATGCGTGATAATCCAATCTTCTAAAGTAATGGCGTTTGGAAACTTACATCCCATGAAACACAAGCCGTAAAGTACACGTCCATCTTAACAATTTGTAAAAAACCTCAAAATTCGAACGAAAGAGATATTTAGTAAGATTAATGATATCAAAATATCATCATCATCACCGGTACGCGTTCCGTCCTAATTGGACATTGCGTGCCCCACCAACTCAATCCACCCCATCACTAGCCAACTTAATCATGTTGATAAATTAAAATCAGTGTTCATAATGGGATTGTTTTTAGGTCTTTCTTACTTATTGACCACCAAGAGGTTGGAGGTCGTCCTGGGTCTTCTAAGTGCTGTGTTTAGATATTCTGATAAGTCTTTCCGAGCTGGAGTGTCAGCATTCATTCGGAGCAGATGTCCTAGAAATCGTAGTCTACGTCGTTTTATGGTTTTACTCCAGGGCTGTGTCTCTGATCTTTCGTATAAGTCTGAGTTCTTTATTTTGTCCAGTTTCGTCACATTCATGAGTTGTCCTAGAAATATGCGCTGCGTAACATCCACTTTATTTTCCATTTTGGTAGTCAGTGTCCATAGTTCTGAGTTATAAAGAAATATTGTGCTGATAAAAGCATTCAATCTTTTGATTTTGTTCTCAAGACTTGAGTTTTTGTTTGTCAGGAATATCTTGATCGTATTAAAAGCATCAAATGCAAGACCTTTTCTACTTGTGATGTCATGTTCAGTGTCCAGCCGAAAACCTAAGTATTTACAGGTTTTCCAATCCGTAGGACCATTTTTTTGTGATGAGATATTCTTCTGATTTGGAGTGATTAACTCCTAGATTTCTTGATTGAAGTCTGTCTGGTATATCATTCTTTATGGATTGCAAGTATTGCTTCCTGATTGCTACCCGTCCAGTATCGTCAGCATATTGTTGAGCATGATGGTAGCATGATGATAACAAATGCAACTGCCAAAATATGATTTTAAAACATATCTTTTCAAAATTGAATGCTTATATTCAATGTCACATGTCACAATTATATAAAACGGATAAACAGTATAATTTCTAATAGTTAATATATGACAGCAAAAAGTGTAACTGATTGTTACTAAATATGCGTTAATTAACAAGCGCTTGAAGTACAAATGCCTAATTGTCCTTGCAACAGTGCAACGGATAAACCGTTTAACAACGTTCTAACTGTATGTTGAAAAATAGTTACACCGACTGTTTAAAATAAACATTTTGAATTTCAAACGGTTCAACTGATTGTTTGTAAATATGCGTTAATTAACACGCGCTTTATGTGTTAACATGCAAATGCCTAACTTTCCATGCAACAGAACAGTGCAACGGGTAAACAGTTTAACAAAGTTCTACCTGTATGATGACATATAGTTCAACCGACTGTTTAAAATAAACATTTTGTCATTAGACAGTTCAACTGATTGTCGGGCTGATTGTTTGTAAATATGCGTCAATTAACAAGCGATTTTAAGGGTTTGAATACAAATGCCTAACTTTTCATGTAGCCACATGATTTGTATTAATGATGCATCTGTGTACGGTTCGTTACTCTTCTACAATGCAAACAATCTATTCATATTGCCTATAGATTTTAAGCAACAAAAAAAAACTTGGCCATGACGAAATGAAAAGTCTATCGACGACAGCTTAGCTGGGTAAATATATGAATTATACATGCACTTCAAAGATATATGAGACCCTGTGGTGTAACGTAACGCCATAGTAGTTGTTATATATCAAATTATACCACTTGTTGATGCTGCTCATAATGAATTAATACATTGATGGGTATTAAATGTAACCGACTGTTCCTGATGATCCCAGCCAACAAAATGGCGTGCAACAGGCAACCGAAAAAAATAAATCGTAAGAATAGAGAGCATGTGATTGGCTGGGGTAACCTAACCAGTTGACCACACCTCGGACAAAGGCCACGCCTGGGTCAAACAACCGCATTTTGCGATGGTAAATAAAGAGTTAATTTGATAGAATACTGTCCATTCACCCCCGAAAAGCGTGAGCAACAGAAAATCAGGGGTGTCACAAAAGGCAAATTTAGTATTCGCCAGACATGCTGTCTAATGCATAATTATCGGTGTTGTGACCAATAATATCAAGTCAAATCATTTTCCCCGAAAAAAGTAGCACCAAATCAAGTCATGTACGTGTTGTTTACCGCATCAAGTAAATAATTGTAGCGAAAATCTTCGAGTCAAATGGCATTTCGATTTCAATCCAAATATGTCATGAACCTGATCTATCTATTCAATGATATGCCGTTCGTGTATAATCCAAGGGATATTTTGCCTTGACAGAAATGTAACGTGCAAAATTTTTCAAACACATAACGTCAATTCGTCAAAAGAAGTTGGCCATTCTATTGCATAACATGATTATATTGCATAACAGAATGGTCAGATGGCGGCAAAGTCCCAGGCACAATTGGACACTGCGACCCAGCATTTGAAACATTGCATAATCGGTATAAAATTAACAGTTGTTTAAATGTCCATGCTCAAAGGGATTTTACAGCTCCTCTTTATTTGGCCCCTTTGAACCGAATAAAGAAATATTTTCTTTCGCATGCTCGATAACATATTTATACTATTATTAAACAGATCAGAAAACACCGTTCGTACTGTTATTGCTTCAAAGTGTAGCGACTCAAGACGAAAGAAAGTTACGCAGCATTTCAATGTAACTTTAAATTCAATCTCTTCCTGTCGACTTAGAGTATTAAACAAGTTATCAAACAGACTGATGAGCGCAGACACGCATACAATGGAATCAGATACACAGATTGCGGAGACCATTCAATCCCATTCCCGTTTGATATGTCACATCATTTCGTTTGGTTGCCTGAGGTTAACTTAATGACGTAGATTGAATGCTATTTATAGTGTTTTAATGTCCCTTTGGAATATTTTGATACCTTATAAGTTATAAATAGAATAATGTACGCTAAAAATAGAACTTCATTAAATACGATGATATTAAATTTGAACAACGTTCCAATATGCCTCTTGAACCCGATATATTTGCTTGGGAAACAGTAAACACAACAACAAAAATGACAAATTATGTGGGATCCCACGTCTGCTTATGTGCTAAACAATTTAATAACAGGACGTTGGCAGTAGGACTTTTGTATTTGGCAAACACAAAGGGATGTGTCTCCCCCGCGTAATTATCGTCAAGTTCAAAGAACCATTCTTGTGGAGAAAACTTACCAAACGCTTGTACATTGACATGTGAACCTCTGGGAAGTATTAGTAGTAAGATTCGCTGGTAGTAGGAAGTTCAAATACAATACAAGCACCTTAATATGGAGCTATAATGGTCTGAGTTAGGTCATTTTGCAGCTACTTCAAATGAATCCGCTTTAGTTCTGACCAGGCAATCACACTGCAAGATGAACATGTATTTCGAGGACAGATCTCACTCCCCAGCTGACTGCGTATAGATATATCAGCCTTGAGGCCTCGTGTTTGGAAAAACAGGATAGAACACGTATGCCGTGTTTTTTTCACGGAATGTCACTAGTATTATGGTAAATTAATAATGGGCTACCTGCTCGTGTATGTTTTGATTGGCATTATTGATTGTACTTCGTGATTAAAGTCTTTCTTGAGTTATTGACCATATTATTGGATTTGAATGACGATATCAACATATGAAAAAGTCAAAAGTCAATACTCGTGCTTGGAAATGACCCATTGAACAATTTCATCGATCAATGTCTTTATTAAAACATGATATTATAAAACTATACTAAATTCATTTCGATTATATTCATGAAATTGCTTTACAAAATTGTAGACTCAATTTTAGATTAAATTCTCGACACTCAATATGTCCAGTACATGTATTATTGCGCCAGACAAACTACAAACTTCAATCAATCAACCAAGCCGGACTTAAATATATCCGGACAGCTAACATTAATAATGTCATACCTGTCCTGCCAACTTGACAAATTTTACACAAGGAACGTGCTGAATTATGTTTTCGAACCACGATACGAAGCCTCGAGATGTACGAGGGAATTTCCCCCAGTTTTCCCTAGCACGATTGAAACCAATTACTCTAATTTATGTAAGATTTCAAATCTATTCGTAAAAACCGTTACAGATTAAGAGTTGTCCTTATTGTTTACAATATTAAAAGTCATAATAAACCATGCGTGATAATTCAGAAGTAAGGCGTTTGGAAACGTACATCCCATGAAACACAAGCCGTAAAATACACGTACATCTTAACAATTTGTAAACAAAAATCGTTGCTATCAAACCTTAAAATGTGAAGGTAAGAGATATTTATTGTGATTAATGATAACAAATGCAACTGCCAAAATATGATTTCAATTGTTATTGCTTCAAAGTGTAGCGACTCAAAGAAAGTGGTGTATCCTTGGTGTGAGATATTTCATGTATTTATAAGGTAGACTAGTGTCCAGACCTATTACGGATTAAAGCTGTATAATCCTTTAATCCCTCAATAGTGCTGTCTTACACCAAGGATAAACCAAGAAAGTTACGCAGCATTTTAATGTAACTTTAAAATCAACCACTTCCTGTTGACTAAGAGTAACAAGTATCAAGTATCAATCTTTATTTCCATATAAAAATACATCAAATCACATATAAAAAAAACACAATATGGAGGAGTAGAATGGAATGCCAATGAGGCCCGGGTATGGTCTACCCTTAAAACAAACAATACATAAACAAACATTTCATACTAAAATAAACAATAAGAATACCACAACATCAAATACAAGAGATTACTCGTAATTTTGGATAAAGTTTTGCTTTAACTATGTTCGGAAATGCTTTAAAGATTTGCTATCAAACAGACTGATGAGCACAGACACGCATACAATGGAATAAGATACATAGATTGCGGAGACCATTCAATCCCATTCCCGTTCGATATGTTTACACCATTTCGTATGATTGCCTGAGGTAAACTTACTGACGTAGATTGAATGCTATTTATAGTGTTTCAAAGTCCCTCGGTGTTATTTTGATACCTGAAATATTATATAAATAGAATAATGTACGCTAAAAATAGAACTTCATTAAATGCAATGATATTACATTTGAACAACGTTCCAATATTTCTCTTGGGACTCGATTCATTTTCTTGGGAACAGTAAACACAACAAACAAATGGCAAATGATGTCGGATCCCACGTCTGCTTATATAAGCGTTACACTGTCTAATAGCAGGACGTTGCCAGTAGGACTTTGTATTTAGCAAACCAAAGGGATGTGTTTCATCGTAATTTGAAGTCTACGAACAACCCCAACCCTCGCGTATTTATCGTCACGTTGAAAGATCCATTCTTGCGGAGAAAACTTACCAAACGCTTGTACATTGACAATGTAAACCTCTGGAAAGAACCAGTAGTAAGATGTTAAAGTTTGCTGGTAGTAAGAAGTTCAAATCCATCAATATGGAGCTATACTTTTCTAAGTTTAAGGTATATTATGCGATCTTTTCCAGGGAACACCCTCAATCCTCGAGAAATAAATTGAAGCAGATTAATTTGCAGATTTACATTTCTGATCATGAATCGTAAATACATTCCAAGTTACAGGGCGATACGATTCCTAATTACTTTACAATCATGGTTTTAGAGTGAAAATAAAACTGTTGGGTTAACCAGACAGTTTATTTTTCTCGATTAGTTTCACTCTGAAACCATGAGTTTGAGGTAGTTAGGAATCGTATCGCTCTGTAACTTGGAATATATTTATGATTTATCATCAGAAATATAAATCTGCAAGAAAATCTGCTTCTAAAAATAATTATAGGATTGAGGGCGTCTATTGGAAAAGACCACATAATATACCTAATATAAGTCAGTTTGCAGCTACTTCGAATTAATCTGCTTAATAGTTCTGACCAGGTTATCACACTGCAAGATTAACATGTATTTCGAGGACAGATCTCACACTTCAGCTGACTGCGTAGTAGATATATATCAGCCTTGAGGCCTCGTGTTTTGAAAAACAGGATAGAACACGTCTGCCGTGGTTTTTTTCACGGATTGTCACTAGAATCATGGTAAATTAATAAAGGGTTACCGGCTCGTGTAAGTTATTGATTGTACTTCGTGATTAAAGTCTGTCTAGAGTTATTGACCATATTATTGAATTTGAATGACGATATCAAAATAGAAAAAAAGTCAAAAGTCAAAACTCGCGCTTGGAAATGACCCAACTTTTCGTAAATAGAAATTGAGGACCCTATATCTAAAAGGGGGTTAAATCACATTGGGAAAATGGCAAACACTGGGTTTCATTATGTCCATGTGTGGACTTGACTCACTCAGGTTGTACCTCCCATGGACTCTTACATAGCTTTACCACATGACTTAAACTGTAACATTTGAACAGAGGGTGTAGAGATCCTCCTTGTAGCAGAAACTGATACTTAACTACAATTTCACAAGATTGTGACTTAACCCCCTTTTAGATCTAGGGTCCTCAATTCTGCTATAATAATGGTATTGCTTATTAGATAGGGGCCCGGCATGGTGTAATATTGTGACTTTGGTTAAAGCGCAGCTGAAACTAACCATGTTTGTGCTGTGAATTGGACCATGATGAATTTCAGTATGTATCTCTATCTAAAGTTTGATTAGTTTCTTTTGAATTCACGAAACGCTTGATTGTTGAATACGGCAATTTGTGAGAGAAAAAAATTGTTTAAAAACATATATGATAAAAGGTTGTGATCTGTTTAAAGATATTGGAATTGGATTGGCCGGATATTCATTTGTCACGATATTGTTTTTAAACTATATAGTACTTGGCTTCCAATTCTTTACAGTGATTAAAGTCCTGCAAAAATGATGAGGTTGCTAGTCTACTGTCAATGTTGACAAAGCAACGTGTGTGATTCACATTAAAACAGTGCTTTAGGGCATTACCACTGACCTGCCTTATCTATGAATCGGAGAGTTTATGACCGACAAAATAGCTAATTTCGTATTTGTTTCCGACATATTATAAACATTGCCAATAATAATAGCTAAATGATACCATCCAAATGAATATTTAAGGTTTTTTAATTCATGAAAATAGCGTCTTAAGTTGTAAAATAACAATGTGAAAATCGGAACACACTCGCGCTTTTTTTACGACTAGACAATAGGCTACATAACTAAGCAAACGATAATTTGCAAATGAATATTAAAATAATTAAGAATGAGCCTAATTCTGGTTACATTTATTATAGATGACATCATCTAATCATTATTTACTGTACCATGACCATGTTGAAACCTGTATTATAACAACTTCTTGCTTCTCTCTAATATCGTTAAATTTCAGCGTTGCTGAGCTGTGAGAATATTGTGATTAATGGTGAGTGGAATAAGTGAAAATGCAATTTATGTGGCTTTTAGAGGTGACGTTTATTCAGATTAGTGCGCTTGTTGATGATAAATCACCGGAGCGATATAATTCGTATGACACATATTGAAGTGTATGTAGTCACAAGGCATTATCAGCAGATTGTGTTCATTGTCATCATAAATATTAACATCATTTGGGAATATAAAAAGCTGTTCTAGATATGGCAACGTGAAACATGGGAATACTATTTATTATGTACAGATTTTACTGATCGTATCTTTCCAATCTAGTGCCATTGAATACAATCAAGTAATTATTTCACGGCTGTAAACCATATTCTTTGAGATGATGCTAAAGAATAGATAAATATGAAGTGAATGCATATGAATGATATTAAGGTTAACTACGAGGGTCATTCAATAAGATCTACCTCCTCACTCATAACGTCACTAATAGGAATGTCAGCCCCCTATATTTTGACATGATTATTGCTCTGAATCATACACTGAAGAAAAATGGGATGTAACTTGACACCTTTAAAGATACAGACAAAAATGACACTCATTGTCGAAAGACCAGTTGGGAGTCATTTCCCCCATTTCGTTAGCTCTTGAGAATTCATTATACTACTTGTGACACCTTTTGGCGTAACTACAAGTTTTGAGAATGTAAAGCTTTCAGAAATACTAATTCGGGTGTCACAATACACCCAAAGGGTGACCTTCGATTTTCTCCGTGCTATAGACCATTTCAAATTGAGATCGGAAATCTTCGGAAAAACAGGTCACATGGAGTAGGTGCGTTGCGCGTTCTTCACAACAGTTGATCGCATTCACAGCATTGCCCTAGTTGATTGTCCGCCTATGTTTACATACACGCGTGCACAAATGAGAAGTAAAACGTGGAACGAGACTATTTTGTTTTTTTATCAACAAAGGCGCTGACGGACAAATTCCAAATGTATCGAGCAGACGGTAAAAAGTGAAAATATTACCCCAAATCTCTTTCATCTCACTCGTTTTTGTAACTGAAATGCCGCAACATCAACTTTGTGAGGGATACAATCTATCACCAACACCAGCGCAATCTACCACACGGGCAGACGGGTGAAAAACACGTTGTTTTTCTCCGGCACATGGCCATGACCTGTCAGGAGCTGACAGGTCATGTAACCGAGCGTCAAATCACTCGGCTAATCGGAAGCATTCGGGTGGTCGTATATTTTCGGATTTGAAATGGTCTATTGCTCTGAAACCCCAACACCCCAAAGGTGCCAACATAGCTTATCGTTGGTCGAATGTGACACTCCTGGTTTGCACTCATGACACTCTAAAAATAAGGTGTCACTGTCACGTGACACCTTTAAAGATACTGATAAAAATGACACTAATAATGTGTCGAAAGACACCTCTTTGGGAGTCATTTCCCCATTTCGATAGCTCTTGAGAATTCAGTATACAGGGTGTATCAAAAAAATTAGGACACTTTTTCATGGCGCTGTAATACTTGTTATAATCATTGGACCATGACCAATTTAGTCTCAATGTAAAGCCCAATTAATTATTATGATATCCTGAAAATATGAGATAAATCCGATGAAAAATAAGAAAACTAGCATAATTTGCGTAAACCATGTCATTTACTGGTTTGTACAATGGGATTTACATGTATAGACCAGTAAATAACATGGTTTACGTTTCAATACGTTACAATTTATAAACATAGAAAATAATCTATCAGTCAATAGCAAAGATTAGTTTGGTAATCCATTTAATTCTGGCACAAATCAATACTGGCTAAATAATCCACAAATCAGATGCATGCATATTCTGTGCAAATCAAATAAGTTCTCGAACCCACTGTAGATGGTTCATTACCATGATATTGGCATAGTGTGCGCGTTCATGTTACTCTACTGTTACTGTGTGAATGACCATTGTACATACTACAAAATAGATTGCCTTGCCTAATAGGTCACAATTTCCTTAATTAATGATGGATTTTTCTCATCTCTTCAGGATTTTATCTTTATCGGTTGTACTTTACATTGAAATAAAAATTGTTCATGCTTCAGTGATTTAACAAGGATTTAAACCATCATCAAAAAGTGTCCTAATTTTTTTGATACACCCTGTACTACTATTGACACCTTTATAGCGTAACTACAAGTTTTGAGAATGCAAAAGTTTCAAAATTACTAATTCGGGTGTCACAATACACCCAAAGGGTGACCTTTGATTTTCTCCGTGCTATTTCTCTGAAACTCCAACACCACAAAGGTGCCATCGTAGCTCATCGTTGGTCGAATGTGACATACTTTTTTCTTTCTTTTTTTTGTATATAAAGCGCAAATGTGAACAATAGCCCAACAGACATTAACAAGGTTAATGACCAGAGCGATTAAAAATCAAACTGGTAACTCTCGAAAGAGAGCTCTGAAAGGCCAATCAATTGGTTCACTGCAACTACCTGGTTGGCGCTCGTAACACCCTCGAATGTATATTCACCATTAACACCATTGAATGTATATTTGTTAGATTTGATAAGCATATTTTTCTCACCAAATGTTTAAGATGGCACTACCTAAGGGAAGTGGTTGTTCACAAATTAAATGCACATGTTGTATAAGACGGCACTACCTTAGGGAAATGATTGTTCACAAATTAAATGCATACATCCAAATCGACACCCTAAATGCGTCACCTTAAACCGATGAAGGTGTCATTTGACTTCCGTAGAAGTGGGTCCCCAAACGAACATCCAAAGGTGTCAAGAGCAAATTGACACCCTCTAGGTGTCATGGCACAATTTAATGGTGTCTGAGGACCCAAATCGTAACACCCATTTGGTGACACCCATTCAAATGACACCCATTTTTTCTTCAGTGTTCAGTTTATAGTAAGTCATACAAGTTTCACTTTTGTTATGATGTAGTGAAAGCCAAAAGAGATGTTCGACAACGGAAACGGGAAATTACCTTATAAATATATACATTTTTTCCTGGGGTTTTACGTATAGTATGTCAGATATAAGAGCACGATTTTTTTTTTATGTATAAATTTGCAAATAACATGTTACCTGATTTATTTTCTCATTACTTTAATAAATCAGATGTCTTCCACTCCTATGGAACAAGGTTTTCACATCTTTATAGACCCCCACAATTTAGAACTGATCTTGCTAGACATACTATTAGAAGACAGGGACCATTGGAGTGGAATGACATTAATGATGATATTCGACACTGTAAATCAGTCAGAAGTTTTAACAATAGATATAAAAAAAATTTACTATCGTTTTATTCATGAGGTCATAACTAAGGAACTTCATTCCTAATATATGTATAATTATACCGGTACTTATATAAATCCGTATTCTATCGCCTTGATGTCTTACATAATCATTATTCACAGATGTACACTATAATCGTTACTGATCTGTTATTGTAATTTTGTTCATGCCGTTGCCAACATACACTCGAGTTCTTTGCATTATAGCTAATGATTTTATTTAGGTGGCCAGTACTTCCCGAGCTCTGCTCTGATTTGGTCAACCTACCATAGTATATTAATTGTATTGTCATTATTATTTATCTCATTTGTGGAAAATAAACTGAACTGAACTGAACTGAACTGAACTGAACTGAACTGATTCTGAAAATGAAAAACAATGAATGATATTTGAATAGTACAGTGTTATCATGTATTAATGAGAATGTAAGCAATACTAACTTGTGTAGGCTTGCAAATAGTGTAATATCAACTTGAATGTATCGCTATGCTTTTGGCATACTGGAATACTGCTAATCAGTCAAATTGTTGTTGTTACAAGTCAAGCCACAACGATGCCTCGTACTTGTATGTTAAATCTTTAACATGATAGTCACTTTATGAGTTTTCCATATGTGCAACCTTTAGAACAGTCAACCAGGCAGTCAATGGTAGAAAATTATCTGTTCGGGAGACTATTAATCCCTCTATTTAGTCCTGTATATTGAAGATCTCATAGTTCTTATGAAAATAAAGTATGACTTTTGCAAGGTTCTCTAGGGGAGGGGTAAACTTAATGGTTGTCTTGATCGATCTAGTTCTGGTTAATCAGAGGGTGCATTTCTTCGAACAAACCAGTCACCTTTATTGTTTATAATCTGTTAAAGAGATATCTGAAATTAAGAACGGTTATGATTGACCAATGGGTACGTTTTTTCTCCTAGAATTGGCCAAATAAATAGCACTTAAAGCGATACTGTGCTGTTTTCCATCCGTTTCCGTCACGCTAAATGGTAGTTTAGTTTTCACTGCATCTCTAGAAAACAGCTCAATTTACAATGAATTTGTAGCTGAGGTTCCAGGCTACAATTGTGTAATATTTCGTTAGACTGGCTTATATAATGACAAGGTTAGGAGGTAGGAGATAGAACTTATTGAATGACCCTCGCAGGTCTTGAAAACGATAAAATATTCCGCAATATGGCATTTTCATAAGCAGGGCAAACAAAAGCTTACCTGCCGATGTGCGCGCGAATTGTTGACCAACAAGAAGCGACATGGTGTATAGATTTTAAAGGAACTCAACCATTTGGTATAGAGAAATGCCCATTTTTTTCTGAGAAACTGGGATTTGTATTTTATAATGGTTTCCCGTGTACATACAACCCTAAGGAAAAAGCCCAATCTCGAAATAGAAGTAAACCCGTTACACTATTTTCAGCAGGTATATCATGCGATAACCAATCAAATATTGATCGTATTGGATTCACTTTCTAAACATTTTCTGGACGTTTTCAGAGTTTCGTTAAAATTCGTTAAATTCATCTTTCTCCCACTTTGTGAAAATTGTGTGTTTATTTAAACGTCACTGAATGTACTGTAGCGGAAATCCGTGTGAATTATTATAGCAGTGACAGTAACTATCACTGATTATAGAGGGCTTCCTTCAGTTACGCACGATTGTAGTATGGCCTATAGGTGGCTCCCGTCAACTCAGTGCGTTGTCTACTCTGACGATTAGGGGGGGCTGGGGTACCGCGCCATTTTGCAATATTTTGCGAAATCGATCGTGGTTATCACGTGATACGTATCGTGGAAAAATAATGTACACTGTTTTAACGAAATGCACTGTGGGATTGTGTTACCAGCCTAAAATCATAGAGGTCGCAAACCCGGTCGCAAACTTGCTTATAATTGAGCCTATAACAAGCTAAAAGTGACATCTCTGAATGTATTACCAAAGTGTGCAAAGGGGAAATTGTTGGACACACTGGTAAAATGGTTTTACAACAAGTTTTGCTATCATATTATCAAACTGAACTCAAGTTAAATCACTCTATTTATCGAGCAATAATATAATTGTTTACGCATTTTAATTGTTTAGATACAAAGTTAAATAAATCAAGGATACATTTATGATAGATAAATAAATAAAAAGAAAACTATAAACGCATGGGCGGCATTTATAATTGATAAAAATTGACATAACAATGATGTTACATTAATATACCATCAAGTTTAAAAAATAGAAAAATAAATGGAAAATTCGAACCCGTGATTTCCGATCGCCAACGACATGGCCAACCTACGCACGCCACAGAGATTCACGACTGCAATTGTGATAGTTTTATTATTTAACCATGTCCATTTATTTATAACGAACGGGTTTTTATTGTGCCATTTTTGCCAAAATGTGTTTGTAATTTGATTATAATTCTTATTTTTAAAAGAACGGTAATTTTTTTTGACATTTTCGAGAGAAAAAAATGGCGTAAAGCCGTAACTGATACGGTAAACGCCAGCAGTGTGATGTCCGCGTGGGCAAGCATACAGATGATGCTAAGCAAATCCAGCATATAAACTGCAAAAATTGCTCCTAATGGGGCTCGAACCCACAACCTCTCGCTCCTCATGTCGGATTTCTATACTACACTACACTAACCGTGCTAATTGAAAAAAATTAACGCAAAAAAATTATTTATATCATGGGTCATGGGTTAATGCACTGTGTTAAATTCTACAATCCCGGCCGCCACTCTGTTCAAAGGCACAAAAAAGTGTACTTGTTTTATGCTTTCTTTGCAATTCTGAGGTGTGCAATTCGATTTTCTTTCTCGAATTGTTTAGAAAACCATCCATTATAGAACATCTGAAATTTAAAATGAACTGCACACCGGGGAAAGTATGATGCCAAGGGCATATTTTTGGCACGTAAATCCAATACAAGAGTTCTGAAAATCGACACAAATATGACGTCATAACCATTGCTTCGGGACAAAATGGCGCGGTACCCCCCCCCCCCCCCCCCCCCCCCCCCCCCCTATCTGACGATGGCGGCCTTACGATTTACGTAGTGGCGAGACCATGGTATCGTAAAAACACAACGGCAACACTGAATTGAACGAGCTTTTCCCGCCGCGTTTCTTGAACAAGCCCTATATTAGTATGTCCTTCTATACACATGGAAAAAAGTATCGCACCACTTGTTGAAAAGTGCAAATGTGGCATCGAATTTTGCCACCATGGTGTGATATTAAGGATCATTTGTTTGCGTAAGCTGTCCAACAAAATGTTATGCAATAAAAAGGGCCACATTTTAGTTTGTGATGTAATCGATGTAATGTTTTCCAAGGCCAAAGTGAAAATGCATAAAACAAGTTTGGGTAAAACGCGATATTGAGAGGCCCAATGATTAATCTCTATAGTTGTAATCCTTGGTAACACATTCAAGGTCTTCCAAGGTCAAAGGTCATATGGGTTCAAATTTCAAAAGTTGCCCGATTGTCCTCAAACATGAAAAAACTCCCTTTTTCGTACGCCCAACGGTTATGGGGTCAAAGGTCAAAATAGGTCAAATTTTAAATAAGTTCAAATGACAAAAGCAATATTGCGGAAGTGTTGACCTAGGTCAAATAATTTAAAAAAAATCAACGGTGACCTCATCTTATATGCTGAATTTATGAGCTACAAAAAAATGGCATGTTTGGACTCATTCACTGTATTGTAGCCTATAACGTCTAAATAAAACATTTCTTGCGCCAAATACAGAACTAATATAATGACTATTTTAAGTTTTTAAAGTATATTCAATATCAAGTTATACCCAAACTTGTTTCATGCATGTTTTTGGACAAAAGCATGCATTTTCCCCTTGGCCTTGAAAACATCACATCGATTACGTCACAAACTAAAATGTGGCCCTTTTATTGCATAGCAATTTGTTGGACAGCTTACGCAAACAAATTATCCTTAATATCACACCATGGTGGCAAAATTC
Organism: Ophiura sarsii; assembly: GCA_035610835.1. Lineage (NCBI taxonomy): Eukaryota > Metazoa > Echinodermata > Ophiuroidea > Amphilepidida > Ophiuridae > Ophiura > Ophiura sarsii. Next base: position 35,354,147 of record CM069444.1, read on the forward strand.
GAGGCCACATTTGCACTTTTCAAAACAAAAAAAGTGGTGCGATACTTTTTTCCATGTGTATATTACAGTTTTATTTCAAATTTCATAGTTTCATATAAATAATATAATTGTGAAAAAAAGACAAAAAAGAAAATTTACCAACCCGAGTTTTGAACTCACGCCAGGAAAAGTACGATCCAATTCCTTAAAGGAGGTGTCCCGCAAGCATAAAAGTGTGCATTATATGTTAGAAATATAACTATCGAGCCCAACTTTTGTAATGATATAGAAGAAAACACCACACTTATGACAAAAACAAATAAAAACCGCAATCTCTCAACATGCCGTTTTAAAATTCGCGGCGATCAAAAGTCCCAGTGTCGATGATGTCATAGTTGTACAATACACATGCGCAAATTTGAGCACCGATACCCATGACGTCATCGACACCGGGACTTTCGATCGCCGCGAATTTTAAAAAGTGCATGTTGAGTGATGGCAGTTTTTATTCATTTTTGTGACTAGTACGGTGTTTTGTTCTATATAATTACGTAACTTCGGCTCGATAATTATGTTTCTAACAAATAATGCTCAATGTTGTGCTTGCAGGACCATTCCTTTAACCACTCTGCCACGCTGCTAGATGTGAAAACAAGTGGTGTAGAATTTAAAATTACCTATACTCGAATATTAAATTGTCATTATTTCCCCATGATAAACATAAAACTACCATATCATAAGGCCAGAATAGAATAGTGACACCCGATTGGTCAGTTATGGCTGTTCCAAGTTACTCCCTTGAGTGAAAGATTGCTATTGGAGTGAATGATGAAGAAAACACAATCCCACTTTACTGCAAATGTACCTGTTAAAATCGATTCTTCAATAAATTAACAATAATGATATTCTACAGCTGTATCTCAAAAAGAATTAATGGTATCTGGTCAAAACTGTTTAACAAAAGATTAATTTCCCAGGACTCCATACGCACTCCATGTTAAGTGTCACTCCTCCAGTTATGGGGAATAAGCATGCCAACCGCGTGGAATAGACTATGTCACCTGTCACGTCACAGCAGCCAAGCAAACAAAAGCTTTTCTGCCGATGTGCGCGTGATTTGCCCGCCAAACAAAAGCTTGCCTGCTGGTATTCGCGCGCATTCGATGGGGTGTCCGTTATAAACCATACACTAAACCAAACAAGTCATCTATAACAACAGTTCACCCATGCATGGAATGGAGCCAGGCACATAACATTGTTGATCAACAAGAGGTGACATGGTCTATAATACTGGCTTGTAATCATTCCGAGTCCGTTTATTGGGGATCGGTATCAGATAGTGACCATCCCCATCGCCATCATCAGTTACTTTGACGCTCGAATCGCAACCACAGAAGGAGAATGAGGTTGTCGGAGTTGCGAAGTGCGGACCCCTTTTCACCACAGTACCTTTAAACCCATCGAACACAAAAAGAAATACTTCATCGTCACCGTTAGAGGCCGCTCTCTAGGACATGATGTGTCTACATCACCGTGTAATAATAGTAAGAGAAGTTACCAGTGGAACAAATCAGGCCTATACTCTATGGAATCCCCTAAAAAGGTTCATCCATTATAAGCATCATCTTACAAGTATCCGTGACGCGTTCATAAACAATTGCCTTTCAGCTCTCAGTCGCTTATATTGGTTGAGATCAAATCACCGTCGATGTTCCAAGTGGTTTGTCCACCGTGTATTGTGGTTAGAAATCACAGTTTACAATCGCGAAATCTTCAGTATTATTATGTCGAGTTAATGCAGTGAACAACATCTAGGGAACGATTTTGATTTTGATTCCCTGAGCTAAAATATAAACCATAACTTGTCATCGTAAAAGCAGAGGTTAATTCGTCGTGATCGCTACGATAATAAAGGCCGTATGAATATGATTAAATTTAAGATATTTAATAATAAGTAGATATTAAGTATATAAATGACGAAATCAAACAAAAAATTAAATGCACGCAACAACCCAGGCAGTTGGAATGACAGCCTACTTTGAGATCTAACATTGAAGTTAGGATCCTAAAGCTAGCGAAACTAGTCTTTATAGAATGGTGTTTTCCATTTGAAATACACCCACCCACCCTATGGAAGACATTACCTTAATCTTTCCCACAGGGAGTGTGAATTTCAAATGGTGTTACCTGCATCGGTGACTCCATTTGAAATCTACACTCCCTGTGTGAAAGATTAATGTAATGGCTTTTATAGGGGTGTATGGATTTCAAATTCAATAGCGCTATGGCAAAAGCACTCCTTGCGATCTTTAAGATCATTGCAAGATTATTCATCATTATACAAGATTGATTAGACTTCACTGGGTGTTTCCATATTAGGTGACTCACCACTTTCTAACATACCTGAAACACCCTTTTCTGACACACACAGCAAAAATACCGTTTAAATTGACGCTGTTTAAAATGATGTTGTTTAAATTTTGAACAATGTTGTTTAATATACAGTCCCCAAATGCTTAACACGCGCTGTTTAATACATCAAAATACTGTACAAAAAACTTTTAAATTTCGCACCAGAGGGGTTTAATTCGTTCCTTGACATAAGGGGCTTGTTCGTCCTCATGACGGATGAGTATGTGGCGGAGTTGCTGAGGAACTGGAATATGCCAGAGTTGATAGATACCTTCAGAGGTAAGTTTTTGGTCTAAAAAACTGTTGATGTGATACAATGTATACTCAAGACACTTTTATGTATCGTACATGGAACATTTTCCCAAGCAGTTGCAATCTATGAAGCCGTGATAAAATCGGCGCTATACGGAATAAACTGTGCATAATATGCTTATTAGTAATAATTGGACAATTTTACTATATTAGTTCAACGTAACAGTTCGAAATAAATAAAATGGCGAACTAATCCCCTATGCAAATTACAGTCAATCGAAGACGTCTCTCATTCGCCTTACAGGCTCCGTCATAAAAACAAACACGTAAACATCCCGCTAGAAGCGTGATATGTGAGCATAGCTTAAGTCGCAGAAAGCTGCAAAAAGCTATATCAGTTCTCCCAAGCCTATTAAGGGAAGTGTCAACCCTATTATTTTGATGATCAACTTTTGCTTCTAAGTTTGAGAATATTGAATAAAAGTACATAAAAGTATACATTTTTAGAAAGGAAATTTGATAAGGAAGCCAATGGTGATATCAATATGATACCAAATAAACTACATTTTGAGAAATGAACCAAAAAGCCATTTTTTTACCCCAAATTTTTCAGACAGCATAACTATAAAATAAAAAAATGGTAATTTGTTCTAATATACGTTTTTGTAAACAAAACAATTTTGTCTAGGAGGCAATTTTTTCTTTTTCCAAAATAAAGCTTGGTTTTGGAAATATTGCTAAAAACATCGGAAAAGTGTAAAGGTCGTGTTTTTTTGCGTACATTTCGCTAGAAATGGATGCATATCTCGAGTTTAAAATCCATAATCGAAAAAATAAAAAATTGCCTCCTAGCGCTGAAAGTCCTCTACACAATGGTAGTAAAAGCTTACCTGATAGTTTGATATATTTTTAGTTATGTTGTCTGAAAATTCGTAAAATTCCTTCAAATTTGAACTTATAGAAAACATCGATTTAGTAAAAATATTGACATTTTCCACCATTTAAAGCTAAATGTTCACGGAACACACGGGCGTGTGACCTAAAAAGCGAGTATACTATTATGAACAATCATAATAAACTATCAGATTCAATTTATATTGTCACAATGTGAAGAAATTGGAAGAAAACTGAATTTTAAATAATCGTAAGATTGGCCTTTGTTTACATTTTAGACATTGTTTTGCGCTCTTTTGTTTTTCGCGTCTACGTCGCGGATATTTAGCGGCGCGTCTAGTATTACGCGCGGGAAGTTTCAGCGCGCGACGCAATGATTGAACAGCTGTCGCAGCATTGAAAAGCGCGGAACTCCGCTTAAATTCCCGCCAAATAACTATGCGCCTTTTCCTGACTCAAACTTACCAAAACAACAATTTAAAATCACCCAAAAGAACGGGAAATAATAGCTTCCGATTAGTAACTTATGATGGTAATGATAGAATACATATAAAAGTATAAAATAATAGAGAAATATGAAATTCAATTTTTGCAACAAGTGCCGGGTTGACACTGCCCTTAATTGTAATTCTCATACGCGTCGCGGAATCACCATATACATGTGTAACCCATACTATCTTATCATATAATATATGATGATACCTATCACAGATATTAAATTAACATTAACATCGAACCACCTGGCCAGGAACTTTGTGCGTTAGGTGTAAATAAAAAATGCCGTTCTCGGTTGGTAAACATCTAATATTTCTATATGAAGTAGTCATGCAACTATTGATCATATTATATCAAAAATCTGTTCACTGTTTTTCCGATGCATTATTTAATTGATATCCAGTTTATTGAGTTATACACTGGTCACTTCCCACGCCGTAAGAATCAGGTTTGATTTTGAGTTAATCTATATCTATACATGTTGCATGTCACTTGTGCTGTCCCAATTAATAGTTTTAAAGCAATGAAGATTTATTTCCAATTTTTGAATAACGCATGTGCACGTTTTAGCTGGAATTCAACTTTTTAAAAAAAAAGTTATGCCTATCTGTACCATGTGTTATAAGGGTGGAAGTCAGACGACATGCAGCTGTTATTACTTTAACACATGTTTTGCATTGGTTGGGGGAAAGCCCTGTTGGCACTGCAGTGGTGCTTAGCATGCTTGACTGCACACAAAAATCTTCTTTGGATATGACCGTGTCTGATAATTTAATTCAATTAGAAACATTCTTTCAAATTACGCCATTTTGAAATCCAAGATGGCGCTAATGAATGATGGAATCATTGTATGTATTGATAATAAGGATTGAAATGTTTGATATCAATATCCGGTCGCTTTAATCATGTTAATACACTGTTAATCAGTGAATATTGTCTTAATATACTAGGATTTCAATATGCTTTTTTTTCTCGGTTGCACACAGTGACACCTACCATGTTGGCGTCCATACTTTTCTTGAAGTGAAAGGTATACTATCGTATTCAACCACGAGGTGATGCATTCAATTTGATGGGTAAAACTATAGGACTGTTCAAATGGCCAATTTTGATCGACTAATAAAGGATGCATTGTATGTCCGAAATGTAGCCTTTATTCATGTAATGTTTAATCCATTCCATGACAGCCACAGTTATTTAACACTAGAATGTCGGCCTCTTGAGCAATGAAAAGCCCCCGAAACGCTGCGCTTTGCCAACTTAATTTGTTTCATGGCTGTAGCATGTCGCCCTCTAGAGTTTTACAAGCAAAATGCTATGTTTCACGGGAGGTTTCAGGACTGTAGCATGTCGCACTCTAGAGCTTTACAAGGGAAATGCTAGGTTATTTGTTTGCTGTTACGTTATCACTCTCCGCAGACGATGCTGGATCTATATTGTTAAATGATGTTTAATGTCGTATTAATTTATAATGAAATGAAAATTACAATATATTTTAACTCTAAAAATACATGACATGAATCTGAACTATTCCATTCCTTTCAACTAAAATAATTTTAGTTCATCCAAATTAATATGAAGCCTTAAATTAGCTCTGGTACCGAGCTGCGAGTGTAGCAAGATGCGACCGGATCCCGGGTCTTTGCTTCCAAGGTTTAGAGGGTTAGGGTTAGGGTTGGGCTATTGAGGAGGCACACGTCTAGCGCTACATTAAAGCGAAACTATTTAGGAAGTAGTGCGGTAGGTTTAACGACATTATCTATATACGTTGATTCGACTAATATGCTATATATAAAGCTAATGGCTCGGCTACAGCATTATTCCAAGAACTATTTCAGAATGTTCTTAGTTTCGATTGATTTGCTATTTAAATCATATTTCACATAATTATGGCCTACGAGAAATACAGGACCGATCAAAAATTCCCCAAATTTGAATGCAGCCGATAGTATAAATCAAAACTATTAAGGAATTAGCGCGGTTGGTTTAACGACATTATCTATGTTAACAATTCAACAATGTGTTGTAAACAAAATGAATGTCTCGGCTACAGCATTATTCCAAGAAATATTTCAGAATGATCTTGGTTTCGATTGACTTGTTTTTTAAATTCAATTTCACATATAGAAAGATCAAACCCATCAAGAAAGAGCTATATTAACATAATATAACATAATATAGAATTTAAATTAAAGCCTTTGTTACCCCAAAAAATATATTTTGATTCAATTCAAATTCAATGCATCATAGCTCTCATTTTGGCCTTTGCAAATATACACATGGAGGCCTTATGTTGGTTTTTAATGAAATTCCACTCAACCAAAGTGGGACGCACGAGGTTCTTTTAATTGTAATGACACTCATTCTTAGCTATTGTCATGATTGTAAGACGTGTTTCGATCAATAACTAATTTGATCTGTTTTAGTTAATCTCATAATAAATAAGCTACATTTTGCGGTACTTGATTTGGAATAAATGCCCGATTTAGGCTGACACATATGGACTAAATATATCGAGGGTTTTTTGCAGTCAAAATGCAGGATGTGTTAATCAAGCGCACAAGCGTGTTATTTTATCAACTAAACTTTAATCGCACATTAAAAAAACACCACAGAAAAGTTCTGTGCTTTTGATTATTCTAGAAATGTGTCTTTTTAAAGCTTGTCTTGCAGTATAAACCAGATATAATGAAACTTCAAAGATGTAGCTCTTGCTTTTTGCTGATCATTGTATACATTATCACATTACATGTATCTGGAGAAATATATACACAAATCGCACAAGCTAAATGTCAACACCAACAAAAATGGTTAGTAACCAATAATATGGCTAATTCTAACACATTCAAACCCACTACCTGTATTACATGCACTCAATGAGAGAAATATTGAGAAAAACTATAAGATTAAAAATACATCCCATATTTGTGTTTAAACCCTGTTAACCCTATTAGGTGTAACTCAATTAGTCATCAAATGAACTTGATCCAATTACATTTAACCCCTTAATTCCCGAGATATGATTAATTCAGTATTAAACAATGGTGTGAATCTCACTTTGGCCACTTTTGGACAGGAATTTAATTTTCAACTGAAAAAAAATGCCTTTGAGATTCAAATGATGATAAATGATAGGATATATCGATGTATTGTGTAAAATCTAGTATTCAAATAATCCGTGGTTTGTCATGGATAATATGGATGGAAACAAATTGAACTATATACAACTATCAACATGTAGTAGGTATGTGATTATTAATTTCAATGATTATGTTCAACTACACACTCAATGACGATTATAATAAAAGAGCTGAATTTAAAAATGCCTGAGTAGAATTGCCATAATTTGATGACGGTCCAAAATGGATAGGAAAAATACCTATGACACATTAAAGAACATGGTTATTACTATTATTGTATGTACACGTTTTATATTTCTTAATGGCCAACAAAATAAAGGCGCCCCAAAAGGATCAGTTTTTGGACCATTATCGTTTACCATGTACACAGCACCGTTGGGAGACGTCATTGATTTACATGGCCTTGGCATCTAGCGCCACCACAATGTGTATATAAGTAAACATACTTTTGAGACCATTTTTGCACCGTAATGTTTTTAAGGACCAGTGAGTACACTGACAAGATTTCATCGATATTCACTTCTGGGTGATTTCAAAAGCTTTTTGATACCCCCTCGTATACCACTATAATTTGTCTTCTCTCCGCAAAACGATGCTAGAAGATATTGTAGTGATGTTTGATGCCGTATTTATTAATAATGAAAATGACAAAATATTGATTTAGTAACTTAAACCCTTAGGTCCACTCTTACCAGTCAGATCCTTTGGGAATATCTCAATGTTTCCGCATATGTGACTATTTCCATGCTATATTTCTCCATCTTAACTCTTTTCCATCTGACATCAATTGAACATGTGTAAACCAGTTCACACTGGGTGAACTTGCCAGAGTATACCTAAGAAATGCCACCCAAGACTCGCAGCAGTAACCAGTACAAACTGATAAATATCGAAGGGCAGATAAGTGATAACTGACTCGGTATATATCAGTATTTGGTCGAATCCAACGAAAAGTGTACACGTGATGTTCAGGCCTATAATAAAATAATCTATATCTTGACTATTTTATTTTTGTGTTATACGTATCCGCCTCGATGAGACGCTTCGCGCCATATATAATATGACTAACTTCTATGCACAATTGGGCGTATGCGAGCATTAAACCTGCTATTTTTCACCCTTTTTACAAAATAGGAAATAATTTTACCTGTTTGATTGGTGGATATCTCAAGAATGCCTCTTGTAATTTTTGTTACTTTTGATCAATCCCCTGAATTGTTGTGATTTTTTTGGCTGTGGTAAGTTTTGACGTAACCTACCAATACATGTTTTGTTAAATCTCACTTTCGGGGAAGAATTCGCCTGAGGTAGTGTAATTTGTGCTGTAAGGATACCTAAATATGTTAAATACTTAAATGCATTGTCCACATTCAAGTCGATTTTTTGATAAAGCTGTTTATAAAGCGGAAACGATCGGTTTGGTAAAAAAAATGCATTACCTCCGAATACCTATTTAAAACACTGCCATTTTAATATAAACACAGATTAGTGAATGATATCTATAGAATAAGCGAAGTGTGATACAATGTACATGTGTGCCAAGTTTTATCATTTTGAAGGCAACATTTTTTGAAATATCAGCAATAAAAGGCTGTATTCGTAGGCAAATGTGAAATATGAACTTTTACCTTCAAATACAAATAACGATACCGTGGTTAGTCCCTCTGTTGTTACATACTTGTATCGACTGGAATAAAGTAAAAATGTGCGCTGCTTTCGGCAAGCCATAGAGAAGTTTTGCATCAATCTTTCAGCCTTTGTAAGTAACTTTTCACAAAATTCTGTAGTTTGCGTACAAGTGCATCAATAATTTGTTGTTGTCCTAAAAGTTGATTGAATATAGCCTCCCTATGTCTCAATCTTGTTACTCCTATTAGTGTAGTTGTTTATGTTATTCACGCAAAGACATCCTCTGACAGTTGATTTAAATCGCAATGGGGGTGATTAATGTTTATATAAATAATCAGTAACAGCTTCTCGTGCATTGACTTCATGTTGTATTCGGAGGTAACATGTATATGTAGGCAACATTCAATAATATACACGGTGCATATTGGCCCTAAAATGATTTTATTTTACATACAAACAGTGCGCATTCATACAATCTGACTGGATATATTATTATATTTATATTTGGAGGGAACAAAATAATATTCCCTTAGTAAATGAAAATAGGAGGTGTTAATTTAAATAAAATGCATGGTGTAATCACACTGGTTTTGCCGAGAACATATTTGTGTTGGAGTTAGAGTGAATGAATGTTATTTATATCCATAGATTACACGTTGATCGTCTTAAAATGGGTACATTTAGTCATAATATCCATGAAATTTCGGGTTCATAATCAATTTTCTCATATTCCATTTTGTATTCGTAGGTAACCTATATATTAGTTAATGAGCATGGTACAATTCCTGTATTGTTTTTTGCTTTCATTCGCACCTTACATTATGTAAATATTTAGCAGGAATGTATAAGACGGGAACAATATCGTTTGGTGCGTAATATTGTTTTAAACCAGCTTGTCGATATGATGTATACGTAGTTAACCAACTTCCTCTGGAATTGCAGAGAAGTGACTACTGAGGTACATAATATTGGCCATTATTGTAGTTGTATTTGAAAATGGAATTCATGTGTCACAAATATAAAATAACTTGATTCATTTTTGCTCGGGCAGGTTGTGTAATGTCACCGAAACGTATTTTAAGTGAACAAGAAATTTAGTAAAACATTTTTCCTTTTTTTTAAAGGTGGGAGGTAATCAAGGGTAGGCCTAACTGATTTCAGTCTCAAATCAAGAATTGTTCATGAATAATGCTTCCGACATTCATTAATTAGTGTAATTGAACTAAGCAGTGGTTGATTTAAAAGAAAATCACAATAAAAGGCACATGCCCGACAATATCTCTGTCGTGGCAAAACCTATTAGATTAGTGTTTTTAAATCAAACAACATTGAATTTTTAAACATAAAATTCCTATTTTGTCTACATCTGACAAAATATTTCATATTGGTGATTCTATGTCAAACGGAATCTGCCTCCGGTTGAAACTCGATAAAAACTTACTATGTACGACTTTTAGAATGATACAAATTCCAAACTAGGAAATTATAACTTAATTCTAATCTGACAACTGGATGTCTTGCTGTAAGTTGTATGTGCTTTATTCCGCGCGCTGTGGACTGAAATGCACGACATTTGAATATTCTAGACTTTGAACATGTTCGGCTCATATTAAACTTATATATATAATATAAGGTCTGATATGAAATTATTTCAAAGTATATATTAAATGAATTAAAAAGCGATCTGGCTTTCGTGTTTAAAACAGCTATTCAAAATGATAACTGCTAGAAGACTCACTTGCCTCCTTCATTTAGAACAAATTGAGGAAGACAACCGGTTGTTTTATTGCTTAAAACAAATAACCCGACATTCAAGATTATGAATTACAGGCAAATCAAACTGCTTGCTAAAAGAAAACCGCTTGCTTTCTAATTAATGTTGGCTCGAGGAAATGTTCAATAGTTGATTCGATCCAATACTTTGGATTCACACGGAAACTGAAACGTTCATTCTTAACATTCTAAAATGCCCTATAATAAATAAAGAGTAATTCTGTTCTACTAGATATTCATTCTCGTGACAAGAGAGAGATGAAGAACTAACTACACAAAGAATACAACAAGATCCACTAAACTTGTTAAGTAGAGATTACGCTGAATGATCAGAGGTATCTTACTTAAAATGTTTCTATATGCTTAATATTTCATTTGGTTTAGTTTTAATGATGAACATGCTTTTTACCAAATGAGATGAGTAAGAATATTATACTAGCGAGTTAATTGATTGTTTAACTATACCTTTACGAAATTTTAACCCAGTACGATATGTATGTTGTCATCATCTTGCCTTGTATCAGATGTTAAATATTACACCCTTCTGACTGTTTTGTAGAAGGTAAATGCACATTAGTGTCAAGCAAGAAAGACACTTACAAAATTGGATGATCAGATACGTTAGCATAATAAAACATTTTCTGCCGTAATTATCATGTGTAAATTAATTTTAATCAACATTCCTTAACCAAATTAGATGATCAATAATACTAACAGTATAGGTCTAGTGAGTTTATTGATGTTTAGGATGTTTTCTTTTATATCTTAGAAATAGGAACATAGTTTTATATAATTTTAATGTTTATTTGGTTAATCTTGCTTTTTATTCAAATGTTGAATATTACGCAATTCTGATTGTTTTGTAAAAGCAGTGCTGAGCGCACATTCTTATATTATCAACTTTTAACGTCAAGCAAGACACCTTTTTATTTTGCTGTACGACATTCACCCTCACACGCGATTCAGGGCATAAAAACTACGTCGAGTACAGTTTTGCCTCTTAAACATATGTAAAATCAAAGAATCCAACCGTTCTTAGTCAACGAAGTTAAAGTTGAGAACAAATGTGTTACCTACGAATACTTTGATTATTGCAATATTAGCTACCGTGCTTTAAGTCTTAACATGTGTTTCTCTTATAAGAATGCTTAACATTGTTGCCTGATATTTTGTTCTTAATAAACCTATTCAAAATCACAACTGAGAGTTAGATATTGTATATTTTTTCAACATTAAATTAATATTCTAGTATCTATTTAAAGTAAACTATTGGGAAATATGTCCATAATATTAGGATTTAAACATGTTTTAACATGTTTATTTAAAAACAAATATTGTTAACAACCCTGCATGATCATTTCACCCCCAAAATGCAGCATAAATTAAGTACAACATTAATTTATTACAGTTTTACTTCTCTTATACCTACGTATACATTAACTGTTACCTACGAATACAAAATGTCCACATTCCTCTATGTACTTAAGTTTCTGGCGCATGCTCAAAATTCTAAATTTTCCAAAGAGGGTCATTCCCCCTCTTTGAGGTACATGAAAACAAATGTTCATTAAAATCATCTTGGTGAAAGTATACAAAGTGACTCAACCTCATGTTTCAAAGTATTGAGAGCCTGAAAATGCTACCTAACTGTGTGAATCTAAAATGTAAAAAAAGATGAGTACCTGTACAAATATGTCCACTTTCTATCAGCATTAGCATCTTCTGAATACAATACAATCACAAATTTGAATGCAATATGTAAATAGGTGGAATAATCATCACTTAATCAAAATATGGTACTTGTATTTGTAGGTAACATTGAGAAGTGTACCTTCAACTTCATCATTCCGCCACGTGGTCAATTGGAGAGATTAGTGATGGCACCTTTTTCCATACAAGCTTGATATGTTGACTTTCAGTGGGGAAAAGGAAAAAGAGATCGAAGCATTTTGAAACTGGACCCTAAAAATCTAGCCGTGTACACTCTTCGTTGGATTCGACCATATATCCTTTGTAACAAATTAGCTTTATTCCGTATAGCGCCCTCAACGGTATAAAGCGCAATAACACTGAAAAAATAGTTAAAGAATGTAGGATATCCAATATTTATTGATTACGCTAGTTGCCATCCTTAGTTTTACCTCTCCGACCACCAACCCCCTGAGTGTTTTGACATAAACTTATTCATCAATATAACTTCAAAGGTGTCAAAATTGTGTCATATGTTTTTATAGCTCATAGTTTCCTCGGCCTCAATTAACAAGTTAGAAAAGAATGAATACCGTCTGGGTGCAGTTCTTCCCATGATGCAGAATTCAAAATTTTCTTCTCATTTCCGACCGAGAAGTAAACTATAGCAGTTTATCATATTTACGCCATCACGGCCTTTTAACGAGTCGTAGTACGTCATCATTTTGACACTGCCTGTTTTTGGAACCATTTTCAAAATGGCTGACATGACACTTTTAATTTGTTACGTGATATTTGCAAATTAATCGAAGTCCGATTGAAGTACCGATAACGAAATCGTCGTCTATTTTCTGGCAAAAATACGATATTTATTTTCGGCACTAGTCAAGTTTTCAAGGATTAAAAGTTGTAAACAAAGTGTTGATTGATAAATGTCGGCATGTGTCAAGTTATAATCATGAGCTCTTGTTTTATCCTATTCTAATCATGTGACCTAATCGAAGTATCGATGAACAAGATTGTCGGCATGTGTCATAAGTTAGGGCTGGTACAGGCTATCACGCTTATATTGCTCCGTGTTATGGAATCCAGTGTATGTTTGTAGAGAGTTTCGTTGGACCCTCCGAAACAGTGTCCGGCAAATTTTGCACTACATTCTATGATCTTATCTTTTCCGAGACATTAGGTATAGATCCTCGAACAGGTCTTCTATTGTCACAGGCTGTCTTCAGTAGATGTTGACTGTTCTTAGCCTTCCAGTGTAACATCTGTCCAGCTGTTTACTGAGCTATGTAGTGACTTCATGTTAGACCATGGTTAGATCAATGCAATACGCCTCACCATGCTATGAGTGACCATCCGATACAAAAAACCCTGTAAGATAATACTTTAAGAGTAACACGTTGTACGCGTAAGGTTACATGTTCAACGTGTAAGGATAGACGTCTAAGTTGCATCTTACAAACACATATAGGATATCGTACTAGCTTGGGAATTCGTAAACTGTATTGGCTCATCTTCGACGTGTAAGATGTCATCTTAGACGTCTAACCTTACACATTGTACATTGTATTCTTTCACGTATTACCTGTTTGTTACCTTAGACGTATTATCTTACAAGTTTTACTTTGTATCTATTCAATTTCGGCGCCAACAAAAAAACTAGAAAAGGGGGACCATCATCTTAATTCACAGTGTAATAACGTGTTTATTTTATTCCAAATACGACAAGCAATGGTCAACGAAAATCAATCGACAATTACACATACTCACCCAGTGCAATTATATTCTCGGTATATTTTGTGGTGCAATCTATTGCGTTATTTATGCTTATACGTTCTATGCATCTACAATATCGACGAAACGCGGGTGTTTATTCGTTTATACTGGGGCACCCCTTCCGATCAGAAGGCTGCCCCCCCCCCCCCCCCCCCCCCACTTGATGCCCGAAATGAAATGTTAAATTATATTATGAAGAGCGGATGCTTTACTCTTAAATTACATTAAACTTGAGATGAACTCGAAATGAAGCAATAGGAGACAGTTCCTTGTTTATATTTTCTTTAATTCATAGAAAAGACTGGAACAAAAAAGTAAGTTAAGTTTACATGTGACATTTATTTGCCCGGAGTTGTTGAGAACTAATTTTACACTCATAAAATACGATAAGTACGCGACATCTTTTTAATACACGACTCGATTGGCCAATATAACAAATGATAATTAGAGCGACTTTTTATTAGTCGTAACCTGATTGGTCATTAATACGTAAATACATCATACTAACTTTGATTGACAGGAGCTTACAGGGGAATTCCCAGAATATAAAATCTGATCCATCAAAACGGCCGCTTTCAATTAAGTAGGTTAAATGCGTTATACCGCTCTTACTTCCAGTACTCATTACAGCGATAATAAAATGTAATCGTTTTGTTTTGTACAATTCTACTTTATTATCACATCTATGTATCTATATGCAGCGATGGAAATACCCACATGACTTTCCACCCGGAATAGACAGTCCCGGGGTTGATCAACCCTGGGTGGACCAACCCTGGGTACGGTGGGACTTCAATAAAGCGCCCTTACGGAATAAACCGCACAATACTGTTTAAAAAACACCTTGGAACTATATTCATTCAAATTATATTTTAAAACACTCAGGTGGTTGGTGGTCGGGGAGGTAAAAACAAAGATGGATCATTCTAAAACAGCCCCGGGACTGCCCGGATCATTCTTAAATAGCCCCGAGACTGTCCGGATCATTCTAAAACAACCCCGGCACTGTCCACCCCTGGGACTGTCCACCGAGGGACTGTTTCTAACCCTTACCTAACCCTCATCCTCACCCTCACCCTAACCCTAACCCTCACCTTAATCCTCACCCTAATCCTCACCCTGAACCCCCCTGAACCCTAACCCTAACCCTAACCCTAACCCTAACCCTAACCCTAACCCTAACTAGAAAAAGATAACTTTTCCGAGAGCATTTGATAGTCCGATGTATCGTAGCATGAGACAAGTAACCCCTCCATTATATAGCACTGAATTAATTTTAAGGTATGAGTAAGGTTAGGGTTGTCGGAACATGAAGAAAGGTATTATTATCGTTATTATATATATTTTTTTTTTTGGGGGGGAGGGGGTGGGTGGGGGTGGGGGTCACTCGCATGTGATGCGATCTGTGAAAAACCGCCGCCACATCGTCATACTAAAAATATTTATATCATAAGAAATCTGATATTGTGCTGGTTTTGGAACTGTTTCGATCATTTTTCTACGATCACTACAACAAAAGTTATGAGTAAATGATGATTGTGATAAAAAGCTACAAACGTGAAATCATGAAAACAGGCCAACAAGATACATAGTTCAGTAGAATAACATCATAAAGTTAATTGACTTGAAACATTGACTTAAGTAAGTTTATGAAGGTGAAATTGTATAAAAGATGATCACACAAAGTATTTGAAATGAATTTTCTAAAAAATGTTTTAAAAAATCTTAAAACAATTAAAACAAGGTCTTCTAAAAAACTGGCCGAAACGCCTCAAAAAGGATGCATGAAACAGGTTGACTATGTATGGCCTATTACTTTTCAATGGGAATTCACATTACTATCGCACACACAAAAGTCTCCCAACCAAAACTTGTTTACATTTCGTTATCGGCCAGTGCAGTGCATTGCGTGTTGTTTGAGGGGCAAGGCTCCGTAATGAGAGTGTATTTCCGGTAACAACATGAACGATGCAAGCATGAAGGTGGCCTTGTCGATTGTTACCAAGGATACTGGTATCCAATCACTCATCGCTTAACGGAGACGTTAGTCGCGAACCCATACATACTGCCCAATACTGATGTTACAAATTACTCGATTGGACGTAATTGGACGTGAATATCATTATCTTACAACTCAAGCCAATCATTAATCGTACTTATGACGTAGACCGAGTGGTGCAACTGGTACTGAATACTGAGATATCACGTGATATATCTCGCCTCAAATGTGCCGCAACGCTAAGGCGTTTCGGCAAAAAATAAAACCATACCCATAATCCTTAGTTCATATCAGGCGACGTCCGACGGGTTTTCACAAATCACATTACATTATGCCTTTTTGATGTCCCCATACAAATTGTTCTCATAAATCATTAATCAATCTCATCATAGCCAATGCAATCTCATCGTGATTATTCTTTTAAATCAAATTAATTTTTGTGATGACTTCTACATGAGGAAGTGCAGCAACACAATTCCTTAACCGCATGCATGTTCTGGGTGTTGATAAACATTAGCATCCCCTCACGAGGAAATTAAAACGGTATTGCGCAGTTCCGAATCTTGTTGTTTGACCGTACCTGGACTTAGGCATAAATGTGGGTGAGAGTATCATACTTGCGCTTACATGTACGAACAGTATTTATGAAACGCCATTCCCCAGAGTATCAAATCACTTAATACAGATACACAAAAAAACATAGTGTAAGAAACAAGATTTAGATAGGGAGCAATCGTGTCTCCAGTGCCTTCTTGAAGGCAGTAACATGAACGAATTGTCTAATAAAATAGACCATTCCATAACTTGGATACACTAACACGAAAAGTGATATAATCAGCTTGAACACTTTTCATATGATACGCTCAAGACGACGATAATCATTGGAAAACCCTAGCCCTTTTTGTAACACTATACATACCAAATAAGTAGGCGTACAAACATCCCACACATGACGTCACAATAAAGTCATAAACATGGCCGACCAAAAAATACCGTTGTATGCTTTTGTACAGTGAAATATAAATGGTAATTTTCGCAAACAAACTTCCAAATATTTCACCAGGTTTTTTGCTTTTAATTGAGGAAATAGATAGGAGAAATACCTATGACATATTAAAGATTGCTAAACATGATTATCACTATTATTATAATTATGTACAATTTTTATATTTTGTTTATGTCCAACAAAATAAATCAAGTTATACCCAGTGGCGTATCCAGGGAGTGGCCCAGCAGGCCATGGCCCCCTATTGAAAAAAGAGTCCAAAAAAATAAGAAAGAGGAGAAGGAGGACGAGGATAAGTAGGAGGAAGAGAAGGAGGTAGGGGAGCAAGAAGGGTAAGGGACATATGCGGCGCAAAAGGGGTGGGGTTACGGGGTCACGTCCCCATAATTTTAATGTGAGGGACGTTAAAAACGTTATAGGCCTACTAGACCTTTTTAATGTTAAAATGCCAATTTTTGCGCGCTTTGCACGTATTAGTTTCAATGTTTCAATATTCAAGCTTAACAGGAGGGATTCAGGAACGTTTTTTCTGGACCATTTTAGTTCAAAAACTGTTTTTTTCCGATTCGCGCTTGCTTTTTCAACAGGTTTCAACATTATAATGGGTCTCAAAACACACCAAATATTCTAAACATTTTGTTTGGACGTTAAAAACGTCATACTGGACCATTTAAGTGTTAAAAATGTCAGATTTTGCGTACATCGCGCGCATTAGTTTGAATGTTTCATTATTCAAGGTAAGGTTCAACTTTTTAAATATTTAAGATCAACAAGATGGCTTCAGGTGTTTTTTTGGCCCCACCATCAAAACAGTCCTGGATACGCCATTGGTTATACCAATGCATGTTTTCCAACTCTTAAAAATCTCTGTAACAATAAATACCTCTGACTGTTCGGATTGCGGTATGGATACGTCATACGATAGCGTATTGCGCCGCGTAATTTACGTATTGCGACTGTTTGAAAATAGCTCGTATTAATCGGATTGCGGAGAAAATTAGTTGATTTTCAGCGCAGAAATCTTATGATTTGATTTTATGCATAATTTTCCCAACAAAATGATACATCATATCCGTCGAAGGAGACTACTGTTGAGCCCAAATTCAGTTTGAAGAAGTTCCGTGACATTGTGACCTGTCATCTCCAAATTAGTTCGTGGCATGACTCTAATCTGAGTTGTTTTAAAATACCAATTTGCATTCTAAAAACGTGATTTCAGGTATCATTTTATCTATCACACCAACATCATTGGTCTCTTTCACATGATACGATTGAGTCGTCATTAAAGTTTACCATGGTCATGATGGTGCAACTATCATATTAAATTGCAGTAGAACTCGTGCGACTGGTGCCTCTACTCAGCGGTGTCGTAGACGTTTCCCTCTGTAGTTCAGGTCTACGTCTTAAGATTCGTTGAAGAAAATAAGCGGGCTCTGGGATTTCCCTATACCGGCATTTCAGCATAGCTTTCAGAATGACTCTTAAATGAGGATGCCAAGCATACAAGAACGGGTTTACAGCGGATGGTAAGATGCTTGGTATCGCAACGTAAATCAGAGCTCTGTTGGGTACAGGTATAAAATATGCTACACTAATGGAGAAGATACATAACGCGTAAATACACACGACCAGAAATAAGTTCTTAGTTATCTGCAATTCTTGTCGATCCATTTCTGTGAAGTCTCTATGAAGTTGGAGTTCCCTGTTCGTTTTGAAATGCTTCCGTACGTGTAGGTAGATTAGGAAGTAGCAGATAGCAATAGTTACAAGCAGTATTATTGATATCATAGAAGCTACGGAGGTGAACATAATTGATTTGAGATTGTCATTGTGAAAGAATCTTAGCGAGCAGGTACTTAGCTCATAATCATATTCTATAGGTCCGATTTGTATTAACACTGGAACCAATAACATCAAAATTGGTATGAACCAGACGAGTATCAACATTATTATCATATTCCGATATGTAAAGACATTCAAATATGTCGTGTGTTGTCGGGTAATCTTGAAAAGTCTTTCAAAAGCAATGGCTACCATATTATACAAACTTGCCTGTACGGTTATGTAAACCATCGCCGCTGTTACTGGACATAACCATTGGATAGATGGTAAAGGCCATGTATGTCTGCCGAATTTTGCTATCGCAAGTCCTGTCAGAAACAACGAAGTCAGCAGATCAGCTATAGCCAACGAACACACGAACACGTTGTTGTTGGTACGAAGTTTACGAGAAAAAAGAACGGCCAATAAAACCATGGCATTTCCGATCGTTCCGAGTACGACTACACAAAGAATGTATGTTCCGATGACAACAAATTCTTCGTATGTGTTGTATTTGTGTTCTGTATCCGGAAAAGCAGTAGTGAGATCCATGGTGAGGACTGAATAAAACACCCGACTAGGTTAGAAGATTCATACTTCTGTCTAAATTGGTGGCTGATGAAGGAGGAACTAATAACAAGTCAGTACCACACACATTCAGCCGGCAAGTGTTCATACTGATAGGCTATCTCGAATAACAATAATAACAAGAAATGATTAACGGCTACAAACGTACACCATTATTTAATCTTAACAAGGAAGTTCCTGTAAAATTACTACCAATATAAAAGTAAATTAGGGCCTACTTCTGCTTTACGATAAATCCACTACGTCTACGGGGGGTTGGTGGGGGGGGGGGGGGGGGGGGGGGGGGGGTATAGAGAAAAAGCCAGTCCTCCCCATACAAATAAATACTAATACACGTTCACTTGCGCACAACATGTTTGGTGGCTGGGAAATAAAAACGTTAAAAAGTCTAAAAGTTAGCAGTCGACGGCGCTAAATTAAAAGGACATCTGTGCCATATGCGTCAAAATTGACTATTATTATAAATAGGTCTAGACATCCATAGGTTTAATGTTTTCAAAAGTGGCGCGTTAAGACAAAATGGTTTTTAGAATGAAACAACAAAATCACAACGGTATTGACGTTGCCATATTCATGATTGAAACCTATGACGAAAGAGATTCAAATTTCCACATCTCTATTTTATGTACTGATATTTTAGATAATATGCATTTTATTCTGTGATTAAGTGCAGCGACCTGTTGCTGATGAGGCGGTTTTAGTAGTAATGTACGTATCAATTGCAAACCACGACCTTAGTACCTTGTGGGCCGTACTGCACTAGCGGGACCCTGGGACTCCAGTAAGACATCCGTGCCGTGTTACCTTACCCCGGAATCCCTCCCAGAGTCTCCAATGTCTAAATGCTTGCTGGGCGTTTGGGGATGTCCACGGTGTGTTGCCCAGCCTACTGTTTTTCATATAGGCGAACAATCCAAGTGAACCGACAATACTTTAACCGAAAGATGCGCGCGTAGCGCCTTGAAAATTTGCTATTTTACACTAATTTTTCGCTGATTGAGATACAATGATTCTGCTTTAATCGTGCCGCTAAAAATAGAATCCGCCATAACTTTATGAAGGACACAGAGCCAATCTCAACCAACGGCGACTCAAATGTTGGTCGGGCGATCGCCCCTCCCTCCTCTGGCTATACGCTACTGTTCTAAAGTACACTGTAATAATGGTGTCTTGTAAACTTTTTAAAGTCATGTCTTGCAAATAATCGTGTCTAAAACAATAAAAAAACATTAATAAATATGTGTCTGAAGACGTAGACACAAGCCAAGAAAGATTAAGCAATTGAGACTCGCATAAGACACATCTCCAGGAAAGTCATGTCTCACCAGAAGACACAAACTCAAGATATGTCTCAAAATTGGCTTCAATAGACTGACAGTTTAGACGTGTCTTGCATGGAGATACTTCTTTGCGGGAAAAGTCTTGCATAAATGCGTGACTCTGTGTTTTACAAGAGACAATCGAGACATGTCTCAAAACTGGCTTCACCAGACATGTCTTGGTTTGTGTCTTCAGCCAAATATTTGTTTATGTTTTTTTATTGCTTAAGACAATTTTATTTGCATGACATGACTTCAAAAAGTCGCCAAAACACCATTTTTACAGTGTAGGGGATAATAAATGAACTGCTTCCCTTTTAGACCTGCTAAATTCGGAAATAAGGCCTAATTTTAGCGGGGGGGGGGGGGGGGGGGGTCGGTTAAACCCTACATACGAACGGGCCCTATTATTATCCCAGAACTTGTTGCTCAATATCGAAAATATGTGCTAGAAACAAAATATGTTTCATTCATCATCAGCTTTGACGAATCGGTGGCTAAAGTGTAGCCATAAAATGGGCACTCCACGCATTGGCCATAAAAACATGGAATTGTTTACCACTACATGAACTTACTTGTTTTCGCGCGGATTTCCGTCAATAGACTGATGCAAAGATCTTTTTAACAATTATATTGTAACGAACTATTTCTCTAAATGAGTACCTCAACAGAACAGCGCTCACGACGCTTTAATTAGCCTGCATTGCTGTGGCGTTTATCAAACTTGATACACATTTATATAGATGTTTCGATGCGAATCCACAAGGGGATAATGAGTCTTACTCTCTTACCGCTCGTCGTTTTCTTGCGGAGTAGGTTCTCCTTAGTTAATTCTCCTTTATTGACATCCCTTATATGTCTTTATCATTTGAAGATGAGTATTTAGCTGTGAAATCAAGGTCGGTTAAAAGCTAGCTTCTAGTTGGCTGGGCCTCATACAGGCGTAGATGATACGTACTGAAGCAAATGCCAATTACAAAACAAGTTTATTAGAAATGTATAACAACATTAAAACTCACATACGGATAGCAAATTATGTATTTGAATTTGAGTCGTTTAACAGTATTTGGATAACATACTGAATTGATTTAATTAAAGGGAAGTACTGTTTAACAAATTGAAATAAAAAGGCGTGTATGCGATGGTAAGTTGCACTGTAGGGCACTTGCTCCAAGGCTCAGTCCTTGGATAATTTACTGGGTTGAACTAGAAGCCCAAAGTTTTACGTTTGAAAGTGGTTGTGTTAAAAAATTCGAACTTTAATATGTTATAAAAACTAGTGATATTTCAAATGTTGTAAAGTTCCCGGGTGTTTTATATAAAGTTCCAGTCATAATTGAAGACCTCAGAACAAAGTGATGGGTAAGTAGATTTTAAGACATTCAATTTATGTCACGCGCGTTCGGAAATAGTTCTTTAGGGTTACCTGACGTTGCCGTATGGTATATTACTTTTTAGAAACCCTACATATGGATAACCATATTATTGAACACTCTACTTGCGGCAAGCGCCTGCAGACGACATTCCAACATTTCTCAAAATGTTTCAAAAATGTCAATATTTTTGAATTTCCTTAACATTGAAATAAGTACAAATGCTAAGTATTGGTTCAGCAATCATTGAGATAGATCTTGGTTGGGATAAGTTATTTTAACAAATCTGTTTTGTATTTGGTGAAACCAATAGACGTGGTGAAAAGTGTTAAAACGCAGTGGATTCCGTGTGACTGGTGCCTCTATGCAATTTTGTCGTAGATGTCTCCCTCTGTAATTCATGTCGTAAGATTCTCTGAAGAAAATGAGATGGCTCTGGGATATCTCTATAACGACATGTCAGCATCGATTTCAGAATGACTCTTAAATGAGGATGCCAAGCATACAAGAATGGGTTTACAGCGGAGTGTAAGATGCTTGGTATCGCAACGTAAATCAGAGCTCTGTTGGGTACAGGTATAAAATCTGTTACACCAATGGAGAAGATACATAATGCGTAAACACACACAACCAGAAATAAGTTCTTAGTTATCTGCAATTCTTGTCGATCCATTTCCGTGAAGTCTCTGTGAAGTTGGAGTTCTCTGTTCGTTTTGAAATGCTTCCGTACGTGTAGGTAGATTAGCACGTAGCAGATAGCAATGGTTACAAGCAGTGTAATTGATATCATAGCGGCAACGGACGTGAATATAATTGATTTGAGATTGTCATTGCGAAAGAATCTTAGCGAGCAGGTACTTAGCTCATAATCATATTCTATAGGTCCGATTTGTATTAACACTGGAACCAATAACATCAAAACTGGTATGAACCAGACGAGTATCAACATTATTAACATATTCCGATATGTAAAGACATTCAAATACCGTTAAACTTCATCTATAAGCACCCATTGACTAATAGTTAATAAGCAGAGAATAGATAAAAAGGTATGAGCGCCCTCTTTTGAAAGTAGAGAAATTAGCACGAATTTGTTTAGTGTATTCGATATTCAATACTATAAAGTTGTATTACTATCTAAATAATTTCATGGACAGACGAATTGCTCAGTTGGTAAAGCGCCCGGTAAAGCGTCAACTTCAGTATCACGAGGTTGGTGGATCAATTCTCAACTACACCTTTTGCAATTTCTTTTGAAATCCAAGTGATATAGAAATTAATGCAAACTTGAATGTAAAATTATTACTCAATTATACTAGCTTTATTGTTATTTTTCAAAAAACAAGCGCATAATTAATTTGATTGTATAAAGTAATGATCTTAATAGTCCAACCTTTTTATAAGCTAAAACACATTTATACTACAAATTAACCACAGCAAAATGTATTCATTGGCTTATTTTAAATGTTTCACACAGTAATCTTAAACGTTTCCTTCATCATGATTTAAGGGCAAATTATGATGATGCATATTAGGTTGGTAGATCAAGTTAAGCAACAAAATGAAAGTAACTATGCAAACCACTATAATCCTGGTCTCACAGGATTATAATTGAATGGCTATTAAATCAATTTATTTTCAATAAGATAGAGGGCCGTCCATTTATACCGACCCATCAATCATACATGTAGTTATAAAACAGTATCTGACATAGCACTCCCGTTTAGATCAATTGGTAAAGCCAGCGCCAACAGTTTGGGCTAGGGCAATTGTGATCGCAGGTTCCAGATGACAATTCCTGGTTCGAATCTCACTTTAAGACTTCTTCTTTTGGAAAGGTATTTTCAAATTCTTGACAGTGTTTTATTTTTATCATGAATGAACAAGGAATCTATCTTTTACGTTGGTTTTTTTATATATATATTTTTTAAATGAAACAAAATGTAATCAAACTGGACACGCAAGCCATGGCCAGTCAATAACGTTTTGACTGTTTGCCTGTTGTTCTCATTGATTCGAAACGCGATATTACACGTTTGTGCCATACCTATTCTTGGAGAAACACAAAGCACAAAACAAATAAAACAAAACTGAGTGGAAAATAATAAAAGAAATCACGCGAAGGACTTATTTACGGCACCATCCATCTTTTTAAGTCTGTTTAAGTTTTTCGGAACTATAATACACACGTTTGACGGATTGCCTTTAAATTGCACGCCTAATGAACATGTCATAGTTTGAGCAGCTCACGTGGTATTGAAGGTCATGCATTACATTCATGTAAATGGTAGTATAGTGGCCACGTGTTATTGATTTATAACGGATTAGTTTTAGAATTACGAAACTGTGTCTATACATGAAGCTTCATGGTCTATATCACTAAAGAAGTCCTCTGCCCCAAATTCGATAGACATGCTACATGCTTGTATCATGAAGCTAATGCTTGTATCGATCAACTGTGAACCATATACATGTACATGTACATGTATGTGTCTCTATAAACTCAATTAGGAATTGTCATCTAGAACCAACAATGGCCAACTACTCACAAAAACCACAACTTAACAAAATACCATAAGTAGCTGAACTGAAAAGCTGTGAATTGTAATCAACGTATTGTCTCATTGTACTCCATCCATGCATGTCTTCACAAAAATACTAAGTCGTTGAGGTTGATTTAAATGTTTGTACTATTTATAAACGATTGTGATAACATTAAAATTAAAAATTAAAATAGTAGAAAGAGAGGAAAAAAAAGAGGGAAAACCCACATTAAAGACGAAGATAGATTCACTATTTATTCATGGTAAAAACAAAGTTAAGAATTTGATATACACCGTAAATATTTATAAACTTTCCAAAAGAAGAAGTCTTGAAGTGAGATTCGAACCAGGTATTGCCATCTGGAACCTGCGATCACAATTGCTCTAGCCCAAACTGTTGGCGCTGGCTTTACCAATTGATCTAAACGGGAGTGCTATGTCAGATACTGTTTTATAACTACATGTATGATTGATGGGTCGGTATAAATGGACGGCCCTCTATCTTATTGAAAATAAATTGATTTAATAGCCATTCAATTATAATCCTGTGAGACCAGGATTATAGTGGTTTGCATAGTTACTTTCATTTTGTTGCTTAACTTGATCTACCAACCTAATATGCATCATCATAATTTGCCCTTAAATCATGATGAAGGAAACGTTTAAGATTACTGTGTGAAACATTTAAAATAAGCCAATGAATACATTTTGCTGTGGTTAATTTGTAGTATAAATGTGTTTTAGCTTATAAAAAGGTTGGACTATTAAGATCATTACTTTATACAATCAAATTAATTATGCGCTTGTTTTTTGAAAAATAACAATAAAGCTAGTATAATTGAGTAATAATTTTACATTCAAGTTTGCATTAATTTCTATATCACTTGGATTTCAAAAGAAATTGCAAAAGGTGTAGTTGAGAATTGATCCACCAACCTCGTGATACTGAAGTTGACGCTTTACCGGGCGCTTTACCAACTGAGCAATTCGTCTGTCCATGAAATTATTTAGATAGTAATACAACTTTATAGTATTGAATATCGAATACACTAAACAAATTCGTGCTAATTTCTCTACTTTCAAAAGAGGGCGCTCATACCTTTTTATCTATTCTCTGCTTATTAACTATTAGTCAATGGGTGCTTATAGATGAAGTTTAACGGTATGTCGTGTATTGTCGGGTAATCTTGAAAAGTCTTTCAAAAGCAATGGCTACCATGTTATACAAACTTGCCTGTACGGTTATGTAAACCATCGCCGCTGTTTCTGGACATAACCATTGGATAGATGGTAAAGACCATGTATGTCTGCCGAATTTTGCTATCGCATGTCCTGTTAGAAATAACGAAGTCAACAGGTCTGCAATGGCTAACGAAAACACGAACACGTTGTTTTTAGTACGAAGTTTACGAGAAAAAAGAACGGACAATAAAACCGTGGCATTTCCGATCGTTCCGAGTACGACTACACAAAGAATGACTGTTCCGATGACAACAAATTCTTCGTAGGTGTTGTATTTGTGGTCTGTATCCGGAAATGCAGTAGTGAGATCCATGGTGAGGACTGAATAAAACACCCGACTAGAGTAGAAGATTCATACTGCTGTTCAAATTGGTTGCTGATGAAGGTGGAACTAACAACAAATCAGTACCGCACGCATTCAGTCGGCCAGTGATCATACTCAGTCTGATAGGCTATCTTGAATAATGATAATAATAACAAGACAACAAACGACTACAAACGTTCACCATTATGATAATAAATCGCTAAAACTACTTCAAATGGTGTTTTAATCTCAACAAGGAAGTTCCTGTAAAATTACTACCAATGTAAAGTACATTGGTACAGTTCACTAGCATCGTTATAAATACTGGCTATTTTGGTTGGCTTCGTTTACCGCAATTGGCTTCGTTCAGCACATATGATCCTGGGGTTTCTTTCTTTCTTTTTTCAAAACACTCCAAAAAGCAAGCAATCATAGTACAGAAAAATAAGTAAAGCTTCTGTTTCGGAGTAGGACTGTGTTTTGGGTGAGGAAAGGAGAGTGTACAGTCCGAGTGTCCCAAGCCATAGTGAAGTGGAAAATGTAGACTTGAAATCAAGTCCTTATTGTCCCCTCCCCCATCGGCCCGTGTACACGGCGGTATATCAGACAGTCCCATCCCCGACCATTACCGATACTACCCCACTACCATATTGTCGCGTGCCATCACGATTCACGGTTTTTGTGTTTCACACTATACAACATATTTAACCCTAACTCTACCCCCCCCCCCCCCCCCCCTCCCCAATACACTTTTTTCACGGCTGTCAAGGTTAGTTTGCGCAGGGTAGTGCGCAAACTATATGGGCTGGGTCCATTTTTGCATCCAAAAACTTCCACGCCGGGTGGTACCAACGGTCCAAGGCTCAGTCCTTGGATAATTTCCTGGGTTGAACTAGAAACCCAAAGTTTTACGTTTGAAAGTAGTTGTGTTAAAAAACTCTGAACATTAATATGTTATAAAAAACGAGTGATATTTCAAATGTTGTAAAATCAAAAGTTCAAATTTCGAAACATTAGCGCAATGGGGCTGAAAGTCAACATGTGTGGCACATCAAGTTATGTGGCAATGTCCCCCGGCATGCGGTTAATGGTGTTGGATCGACCAATATTGGGAGGAACTAAGAGCCCAACACGCTACTTTTCAAGTGCTTGTGTTTTAATCCGATAAAAACCATGCTATTTCAGATTTTGTTAAATGAAAAGTTCACATTTCGAGAGGAGTTACGATGTAATGCAGATTTAAAAATGAGCCCAAAGGGGCTAAAGGTAAAAATATGTGGCAAGGCCCGTTGCATGAGTGTAGACTGCCTTTTGGGTTCCGACAGATGTTCCAGGTTGTTCTATGCTTGTTCAAACCATTCACACCAAGTTCACGCGCAAGTACTAGCTTCACGACCAGTTCAACCTGTCAAAAATTATCGCAAACTACACAGGTAACTGGAACGTAATGTAGACCAATATTGCTCTCATCAACTTATTTTCTGTTATGTCATGTATAGGAAAGATATACAACGTGTATCAAAAATAGGACTTTGTTTCATGACGGTTTTTATATTTATACTTGTCAAAATAACTGTACCACGACCAATTCAACCTCATTGCAAAGCCCAATTAATAATGATAATATTCTGAAAGTGTGAGATAAATCCGATGACAAAGACCGCTAGCATAATTTGCGTAAACCATATAATTTACTAGTCTGTACAATGGGATTTACACATACAAACCATTCTTATATAGTGGGTGTGGTTTGAGATGTCAGCAGGTAATTTGATTGGTTTTGGCTGATTTTCAGCCGACACGCCCATACATTATGAGACAATGGTGCATAGTTGGTGCATAGATGGGGCGGGGTTTAATTCATTCGAAAAAAATACCTTCAGCGCGTATGATCAACGCGTCATCGCGTTAGCGTGCCCTACACAAAGTCGCCGCCGTATGCGTTGTGGGTATAACGCAGCGATGACAGATGCGTGTGTGCTAAAGAACGCGATTAATTTGAAGCAGGATGTTGGAAAACAGCTCATTCGCCGATTTTATAAAGGGGGAAATTTGTTGTTGTTTGTTTAAAATAAATCTAACAAACTGCGTTATTTTATGATAAAAGATCAAAATAACCAATAAACTAAATAAGAATGAGAATAAAACATAGTTCTTAGCTGTTTTGCTATAGACGATGGTCTTATAATGTCGTCGTGTAAGGCCGCCTGCGGCGACCATACACGACTCCAAATATGGTAGTACCAAGGGCGGAAATCCCGGGGGGATGGGGGGATTTATCCCCCCTACTTTTTGACCTGGGGGGGGATGGTCAATGTAATCATCCCCCCCCCCCCCCCTGATTTTTCACATCTACCACCAAAAAAAAGGAAAAAAGGGGGGGGGGGAAAGGAAAAAAAGAAAGAAAAAAGGGGGAAAAGGAGAAAAAAAAGGAAAAAGAGAGGGAGGGAGGGACATAAGAACATTTGGAGTTTATTGTACGTTGGTTAGGATACATACGCGTATGTACGTTAAGAATCCATCTTTTGGAGGTAACTAATTAACTTCTTTCTGGTATAGGCCTATCTGCCTATTTAAAAAGCCAATATTGATCAGAAATAAAGTGATTGCTTTTCAATAAAATATTGGTCAAAAGTATACCAGATCGCACGAAATGAGTTTGAAAATTGAAAAAAATTATACTTCTCAGGGGGGCATATCCCCCACCATCAGACGCCCCTGTTGGAGCTTTTAAACCATCTATACTAAAATCAAGAATATATCATTATAAAAAATACTCAACTTCTTTTGTTCATTGATAAAAAACAAAATATTTATTGAAAATGAAGCGATGGCTTTTCAACATGTTCAATACAATATTCGTCAAAAGTATACATCAGATCGCACCAAATGAGTTTGAAAATTGAATTTTTTTCTACTTCTGAGGGGGGCACATCCCCCCTCAGACTCCCCCTGTTGGAGCTTTTAAACCATCTATACTAAAATCAAGAATATATCAGTATAAAAAATGCTCAACTTCTTTTGTTCATTGATAAAAACAAAATATTTATTGAAAATGAAGCGATGGCTTTTCAATACAATATTCGTCAAAAGTATACACCAGATCGCACAAAATGAGTTTGAAAATTGAATTTTTTTTCTACTTCTGAGGGGGGCACACCCCCCCTCAAACTCCCCCCTGTTGGAGCTTTTAAACCATCTATACTAAAATCAAGAATATATCGGTATAAAAAATGCTCAACTTCTTTTGTTCATTGATAAAAAAAAAGAAAACATTATTGAAAATGAAGCGATGGCTTTTCAATACAATATTCGTCAAAAGTATACACCAGATCGCACCAAATGAGTTTGAAAATTGAAATTTTTTCTACTTCTGAGGGGGGCACATCCCCCCTCAGACTCCCCCCTGTTGGAGCTTTTAAACCATCTATACTAAAATCAAGAATATATCGGTATAAAAAATGCTCAACTTCTTTTGTTCATTGATAAAAAAAAGAAAAAATTATTGAAAATGAAGCGATGGCTTTTCAATACAATATTCGTCAAAAGTATACACCAGATCGCACCAAATGAGTTTGAAAATTGAATTTTTTTTCTACTTATGAGGGGGGCACATCCACCCTCAGACTCCCCCCTGTCCGAGCATAGCTCGGAGTGCGGTGCTGCGCACCGCCTGGATGGTACCAGCAAAATTATTGTTTTTAGGGGCAAAACTTATCACCCCCCCCCCCCCCCCCCCCCCACACCTAACAAGAAATTTCCGCCCCCTGGGTACAGCCTATACATTATAAGATCATCGTCTATAATAGCAAAACAGCTAAGAACTATGTTTTATTCTCTAAGTAAATGACACGGTTTATCTTTTGATACTTTGCATTCATAAACATTGTTAATCATCTATCAATAGTAATAGCAACTATTAGTTTGAAATTACTTGTAATTCTAAAACAAATTGTTAAGGTAATCCACAAACAATGATATACATGCATTTTTCTGTGCAATGTTCAATGTTGGTCAGAGCTCTTCTTGACAAAGTCTTTGTAGAAGAACAATAACATAGAAAGACTGTGGTATTAAAGTTTGCGTATTAAACGTATTCTAACGTAGGGTTGATGTTCTTGTTATCAACGTTATCAATTTCATGGTATTAAAATTATAATGTCTGAAGAATCTGCCATATTAAATTCCAGATTCAACGAAGTTTAGTATACTTATATATTTATAAAATATCTGAAAAATGCACAATACAAGAGATTTTAACCGTTTTATTTAGACATTGACTTTTCAGATACTTTTGACTTTGCAATACGACGTTTTGTGTAGAACTTGCCATCTTGGATTCCGATTCTTCTCACATTGGCACTCCTAGAATTATTTCTTATAACTCAAAGTAGCTGATTGCTGCCTCATGGTTTGCTTGTATCCGACCAGTAAACGCAATGGTCAACATTGCCTCTACGTGACTTCACAACATGTAAATCGTTTATAGACTTTAAAGTTGGCTTACCACTTTGCCAGTTCACCACAGACGAACTGGTCATACACCAGTTCACTTGGTGACAGACAGTACAGAGTTAACATTGAGAAATTGTAACCTTCAAATCCCAAAGATACCAGTGCCAGTGTTCGCTTATTTTGAAACAATTTCCTGCCGGTGATAGTTTTGAGATAACAATTAACAATTCATTTGTGTGATTCAGTAATTGTTGTTTTAATACAAATTCATGTTGCCAAAATTGAGCGCATTATGCATTGGTTTTGTTTTATTCAATCAGTCAAGTGCTAGCGTCATAATTTGTTTGAGCGCAGTTCTGTTCAACGGGTGTTTAATATACAGTTCCAGTCATAATTGAAGACCTCAGAACATATTTGTAAGTGATGGGTAAGTAGATTTTAAGACATTCAATTTATGTCACGCGCGTTCGGAAATAGTTATTCAGGGTTACCTGACGTTGCCGTATCGTATACTACTTTTTACATACCCTACACATGGATAACCATATTTAACACTCTCCATGCGGCAGGCGCCTGCAGACGACATTCCAACATTTCTCAAAATGTTTCAAAAATGTCAAGAATTTTAAATTTCGTTACCATATTTGGAATCACCATGTGACATACATTGAAATAAGAACAAATGCCTAGTATTGGTTCAGTAATCATTGAGATAGACCTTGAAAGTTGGGATAAGTTTTTATGACAAATCTGTTTTGTATTTTTGGTAAAACAAATAGCCGTGGTGAAAAGTGTTAAAACGCAGTGGATTCCGTGTGACTGGTGCCTCTATGCAATGTTGTCGTATATATCTCCCTCTGTAATTCATGTCGTAAGATTCTCTGAAGAAAATGAGAAGGCTCTGGGATATCTCTATAACGACATGTCAGCATAGCTTTCAGAATGACTCTTAAATGAGGATGCCAAGCATACAAGAACGGGTTTACAGCGGATGGTAAGATGCTTGGTATCGCTACGTAAATCTGAGCTATGTTGGATACAGGTATAAAATATGCTACACTAATGGAGAAGATACATAACGCGTAAACACATACAACCAGAAATAAGTTCTTAGTTATCTGCAATTCTTGTCGATCCATTTCTGTGAAGTCTCTATGAAGTTGGAGTTCCCTGTTCGTTTTGAAATGCTTCCGTACGTGTAGGTAGATTAGCAAGTAGCAGATAGCAATAGTTACAAGAAGTGTAATTGATATCATAGAAGCAACGGAGGTGAACATAATTGATTTGAGATTGTTATTGTGAAAGAATCTTAGCGAGCAGGTACTTAGCTCATAATCATATTCTATAGGTCCGATTTGTATTAGCACTGGAACCAATAACATCAAAACTGGTATGAACCAGACGAGTATCAACATTATTATCATATTCCGATATGTAAAGACATTCAAATATGTCGTGTGTTGTCGCGTAATCTTGAGAAGTCTTTCAAAAGCAATGGCCACCATGTTATACAAACTTGCTTGTACGGTTATGTAAACCATCGCCGCTGTTACTGGACATAACCATTGGATAGATGGTAGAGGCCATGTATGTCTGCCGAATTTTGCTATCGCAAGTCCTGTCAAAAACAAAGAAGTCAGCAGATCAGCTATAGCCAACGAACATACAAACACGTTGTTGGTAGTACGAAGTTTACGAGAAAAAAGAACGGCCAATAAAACCATGGCATTTCCGATCGTTCCGAGTATGACTACACAAAGAATGTATGTTCCGATGACAACAAATTCTTCGTATGTGTTGTATTTGTGGTCTGTATCCGGATATGCAGTAGTGAGATCCATGGTGAGGACTGAATAAAACACACGACTAGAGAAGAAGATTCATACTGCTGTCCAAATTGGTGGCTGATGAAGGTGGAACTAATAACATATTCGTAACATACCCATTCAGTCGGCCAGTGTTCATACTGATAGGCTATCTCGAATAACAATAATAACAAGAAATGATTAACGGCTACAAACGTACACCATTATTTAATCTTAACAAGGAAGTTCCTGTAAAATTACTACCAATATAAAAGTAAATGTAGGGCCTACTTCTGCTTTACGATAAATCCACTACATCTAATACTAATACACGTTCACTTGCGCACAACATGTTTGGTAGCTGGGAAATAAAAACTTTAAAAAGTCTAAAAGTTAGCAGTCGACGGCGCTAAATTAAAAGGACATCTGTGCCATATGCGTTCAAAATTGACTATTATTATAAATAGGTCTAGACATCCATAGGTTTAATGTTTTCAAAAGTGGCGCGTTAAGACAAAATGGTCTTTAGAATGAAACAACAAAATCACAACGGTATTGACGTTGCCATATTCATGATTGAAACCTATGACGAAAGAGATTCAAATTTCCCCATCTCTATTTCATATACTGATATTTTAGATAATATGCATTTTATTCTGTGATTTCGTGCAGCGACCTGTTGCTGATGAGGCGGTTTTAGTAGTAATGTACGTATTAATTGCAACCCGCGACCTTAGTACCTTCTGGGGCCCGTACTGCACTAGCGGGACCCAGGGACTCCAGTAAGACATCCGTGCCGTGTTACCTTACCACGGAATCCCTCCCAGAGTCGCCAATATCTACATGCTTGCCGGGCGTTTGGGGATGTCCACGGTGTGTTGCCCAGCCTACTGTTTTTCATATTATTATTATTATTATTTAATCTTTCTTTATTGAGGGTAAACAGCTTCAGTGTCAAGCACTGCTTTCCAAGCAGGCCCTCATTTCACAGAGAAAAATACATAATTATTTACAATATATATACATGGAATATAACAACTATTTACATAGGCGAACACTACAAGTGAACCGAAATACTTTAACCGAAAGATGCGCGCGTAGCGCCTTGAAAATGTGCTATTTTACACTATTTTTCCGATGATTGATATACAATGATTCGGCTTTAATCGTGCCGCTAAAAATATAATCCGCCATAACTTCATGAAGGACACAGAGCCAATCTCAACCAACGGCGACTCAAATGTTGGTCGGGCGATCGCCCCTCCCTCCTCTGGCTATACGCTACTGTTCTAAAGTACACTGTAATAATGGTGTCTTGTAAACTTTTTGAAGTCATGTCTTGCAAATAATCGTGTCTAAAACAATAAAAAAAACATAAATATGTGTCTGACACAAGCCAAGAAACATAGGGCAATTGAGATTCGCATGAGACACATCTCCAGGAAAGTCATGTCTCACCAGAAGACACAGATATGTCTCAAAATTGGCTTCAATAAACTGTCTTGCATGGAGACAATTCTTTGCGGGAAAAGTCTTGCATAAATACGTGACTCTGTGTTTTACAAGAGACAATCGAGACATGTCTCAAAACTGGCTTAACCAGACATGTCTTGGTTTGTGTCTTCAGCCAAATATTTGTCTATGTTTTTTTATTGCTTAAGACAAGTTTATTTGCATGACATGACTTCAAAAAGTCGCCAAGACACCATTTTTACAGTGTAGGGGATAATAAATGACCTGCTTCCTTTTCGACCTGCTAAATTCGGGAATAAGGCCTAATTTTAGCGGGGGGGGGGGGGGGGGGGGGGGTCGGTTAAACCCTACATACGAACGGGCCCTATTATTATCACATAACTTGTTGCTCAAAATCGAAAATATGTGCTAGAAACAAAATATATTTCATTCATCATCAGCTTTGACGAATCAGTGGTTAAAGTGTAGCCAAAAAATGGGCACTCCACGCATTGGCCATAACAACATGGAATTGTTTACCACTACATGAACTTACTTGTTTTCGCGCGAATTTCCGCCAATAGACTGATACAAAGATCTTTTTAACAATTCTATTGTAACGAACTATTTCTCTAAATGAGTACCCCCTCAACAGAACAGCGGTCACGACGCTTTAATTAGCCTGCATTGCTGTGGCGTTTATCAAACTGGGTACACATTAATATAGTTGTTTCGATGCGAATCCACAAGGGGGTAATGAGTCTTACTCTCTTAGTAGGTCCTCCTTAGTTAATTCTCCTTTATTGACATCCCTTATATGTCTTTATCATTTGAAGATGAGTATTTAGCTGTGAAATCAAGGTCGGTTAAAAGCTAGCTTCTAGTTGGCTGGGCCTCATACAGGCGTAAATGATACGTACTGAAGCAAATGCCAATTACAAAACAAGTTTGTTAGAATGTATAACGACATTAAAACTCACATACGGATAGCAAATTATTAATTAGCCTGCATTGCTGTGGCGTTTATCAAACTTGGTACACATTTATATAGATGTTTCGATGCGAATCCACAAGGGAATAATTAGTCTTACTCTCTTAGTAGGTCTTCCTTAGTTAATTCTCCTTTATTGACATCCCTTATATGTCTTTATCATTTGAAGATGAGTATTTAGCTAATAAAGCTAGCTTCTAGTTGGCTGGGCCTCATACCGGCGTAAATGATACGTACTGAAGCAAATGCCAATTACAAAACAAGTGTATTAGAAATGTATAACAACATTAAAGCTCACATACGGATAGCAAATTATGTATTTGAATTTGAGTCGTTTAAAAGTATTTTGATAGCATACCGAATTGATTTAATTAAAGGGAAGTGGTGTTTAACAAATTGAAATAAAAAAGGCGTGTATGCGATGGTAAGTTGCACTGTAGGGCACTTGCTCCAAGGCTCAGTCCTTGGATAATTTACTGGGTTGAACTAGAAGCTCAAAGTTTTACGTTTGAAAGTGGTTGTGTGATATTTCAAATGTTGTAAAATCCAAAGTTCAAATTTCGAAAAATTAGCGCAATGGGGCTGAAAGTCAACATGTGTGGCAAGGCATCAAGTTATGTGGCAAGGTCCCCCCGGCATGCGGTCAATAGTGTTGGATCGACCAAATCTTGGAAGGAACTAACAGCCCAACACGCGTCTTTTTAAAGTTCTTGTGTTTCAATTTGTTAAAAAAACATGCTATTTCAGATTTTGTAGATTCAAAAGTTCAAATTTCGAGAGAAGTTACAATGTAGTGCAGATGTTAGTTTTAAAAATGAGCCCAATGGGGCTAAAGGTCAAAATATGTGACAAGGCCCGTTGCATCAGTGTATACTGCCTTTTGGGTCGTCCCGACAGGTGGTCCAGGTTGTTCCATGGTTGTTCAAACCATTCACACCACGTTCACGCGCAAGTACTAGCTTCATGGCCAGTTCAACCTGTCAAAAATTATCGCAAACTATAATACAGGTAACTGGAACATAATGTAGACCAATATTGCTCTTATTAACTTATTTTCTGTTATGCCATGTATAGGAAAGATATACATCGTGTATCAAAAATAGGACTTTGGTTCATGACGGTTGTTATATTTATACTTGTCAAAATAACTGGACCATGATCAATTTAACCTTATTGCAAAGCCAAATTAATAATGATTTTATTCTGAAAGTGTGAGATAAATCCGATGACAAAGACCGTTAGCATAATTTGCGTAAAACATATAATTTACTAGTCCGCACAATGGTATTTACACATACAAACCAGTAAATGACACGGTTTATCTTTTGATACTTTGCATTCATAAACATTGTTAATCATCTATCAATATTAATAGCAACTATTAGTTTGGTATTACTTTTAATTTTAAAACAAATCATTAAGGTAATCCACACACAATGATATGCATGATTATATCTGTGCAATGTTCAATGTTGGTCAGTGCTCTTCTTAAGAAAGTCTTTGTAGAAGAACAATAACATAGAAAGGCTGTGGTATTAAAGTTGGGGTATTAAACTTATTCTAACGTAGGGACTATGTTCTTATCAACGTATCAATTTCATGGTATTAAAATTATAATGTCTGAAGAATCTGCCATATTAAATTCCAGATTCAACGAAGTTTAGTATACTTATATAATTATAAAATATCTGAAATATGCCCAATATAAAAGATTTTAACCGTTTCATTTAGACATTGACAGTTCAGATACTTTTGTCTTTGCAATACGACGTTTTGTGTACAACTTGCCATCTTGGATTCCGATTTTTCTCACATTGGCACTCCTAGAATTATTTCTTATGACTCAAAGTAGCTGATTGCTGCCTCATGGTTGGCTTTTATTCGACCTGTAAACGCAATGGTCAAAATTGCCTCTACGTGACTTCACTATGTAAATCGTTATAGACTTTAAGCCACTGTCAGTCCCCCCAGTGCCATTTATTGACCATTTTACGTGTTCGGCTATTTAAAAACTATTTGGATAGTTTTGAGATAACAAATTAATAATTCATTTGTGTGATTCCGTATTTGATGTTTTTATGCACAATTCATGTTGTCTAAAACTGAGCGCATTATGCATTGTTCTTGTTTTATATAATCAGTCAAGTACAGTAACTAGTGTCATAATTTGTGTGAGCGCAGTTCTATTCAACGGGTGTTTTATATAAAGTTCCAGTCATAATTGAAGACCTCAGAACATATTTGTAAGTGATGGGTAAGTAGATTTTAAGACATTCAATTTCACGTGCGTTCGGAAATAGTTCTTTAGGGTTACCTGACGTTGCCGTATGGTATATTACTTTTTAGAAACCATACATATGGATAACCATATTATTGAACACTCTACATGCGGCAGGCGCCTGCAGACGACATTCCAACATTTCTCAAAATGTTTCAAAAATGTCAAGATTTTTGAATTTCCTTAACATTGTTTGGAATCACAATGTGACATACATTGAAATAAGTACAAATGCTTAGTATTGGTTCAGCAATCATTGAGATAGATCTTGAAAGTTGGGATAAGTTATTTTAACAAATCTGTTTTGTATTTGGTAAAACCAATAGACGTGGTGAAAAGTGTTAAAACGCAGTGGATTCCGTGTGACTGGTGCCTCTATGCAATGTTGTCGTAGATGTCTCCCTCTGTAATTCATGTCGTAAGATTCTCTGAAGAAAATGAGATGGCTCTGGGATATCTCTATAACGACATGTCAGCATCGCTTTCAGAATGACTCTTAAATGAGGATGCCAAGCATACAGGAATGGGTTTACAGCGGAGTGTAAGATGCTTGGTATCGCAACGTAAATCAGAGCTCTGTTGGGTACAGGTATAAAATCTGTTACACCAATGGAGAAGATACATAATGCGTAAACACACACAACCAGAAATAAGTTCTTAGTTATCTGCAATTCTTGTCGATCCATTTCTGTGAAGTCTCTGTGAAGTTGGAGTTCTCTGCTCGTTTTGAAATGCTTCCGTACGTGTAGGTAGGTAAGCACGTAGCAGATAGCAATAGTTACAAGCAGTGTGATTGATATCATAGCAGCAACAGACGTGAATATAATTGATTTGAGATTGTTATTATGAAAGAATGAAGTGAAGCAGTTGCTTTGCTCATACTCATACTCTACAGGCCCAACTCTTACAAACACTGGAACCAATAACATCAAAATCGGTATGAACCAGACGAGTATCAACATTATTAACATATTCCGACGAGTAAAAACGTTCAGATAAGTCGTGTATTGTCGCGTAATCTTGAAAAGTCTTTCAAAAGCAATTGCTACCATGTTATACAAACTTGCTTGTATGGTGACGTAAACTGTCGCCGCTGCTACAGGACACAACCACTGGATCGTTGGTAACGGCCACGTATGTCTGCCGAATTTTGCTATCGCATGTCCTGTTAGAAACAACGAAGTCAGCAGATCAGCTATAGCCAACGAACACACGAACAAGTTGTTGTTGGTACGAAGTTTACGAGAAAAAAGAATGGCCAATAAGACCATGGCATTTCCGATCGTTCCGAGTACGACTACACAGAGAATGATTGTTCCGATGACAACAAATTCTTCGTATGTGTTGTATTTGTGTTCGGTATCCGGAAATGCAGTAGTGAGATCCATGTTGAAGACTGAATAAAACACCTGACTAGAGTAGAATATTTATACTGCTGTCCAAATTGGTGGCTGATGAAGTGGAACTAACAACATATTAATACCATACACATTCAGTCTGCCAATGTTCATACTGATAGGTTATCTCGAATAATAATAATAATAATAATAATTTAATAATAATAATAACAGGACATGATTAACGACTACAAACGTATACCATTATGATAATTACTGTCTCAAATTACTTATAATGGTGTTTTAATCCCAACAAGGAAGTTCCTGTAACATTACTTACAGTATGAAAGTACATCTAGTTGCCAACAAATACTGGCTAATGGTTTGCTGCGTATACCGCTACGATCAACTAGTATAGGTTTTCCCAGTTAGTTTAACACTTTTTTCATTATATTTCATATCTCGTGAAGTTATAATTCGTCCCCAAAATCTGACTTACGCATTTTGTTAGATAAATTTCGTCAATGAGCATTATATTTCAAAGTATGACCATTTAATTTAATTCAGTGGTCATTTCTTTTCGTCAAGGAAGGATTGAATTCGTATCACCTGATGGGTAGCGGGTCTATGCACAAATATAATTCGTCTTTGTTCATTATTTTTAATACTTTTATCACATATATTCGTCAGGTGTTAGAAGAATAGGCCTACATATTATTGCAGGTTAGATTTGAACCACCGACAAGTTGGTGATATAAATCATATGAAATAAAAGAAAAAAAGAACGAACAAGAAAGAAAGAGAGAAATAAATAAATATATATATATAAAACGTATAGGCCTATAGCTGGATTTTACATGCTTCTAGGCAGGACGTTCCACATGGGACGAAATAAAGTGAACTGAATATGAAACTATTTGATCAAAGACGAAATAAATGTATACATTAGTAGGTTACCGCTGTATCAGACGAAATGCAAGTGTGTTAGGACGAAATAAAATGAACATTAAATGAAATTCATCGCGCAAAATATGAATATACTTGACCAAAGACGAAATTTACTTTAACAAATGCAACCTTCAAAATTTTGGGACGAATTCAAACTTAACGAGATATGAAATATAATGAAAACAGTGTTAAACTAACTGGGAAAACCTATATTAATAATGTTATTTTTATATTTCGTAGTCAACATAATTGTGATCCTGGGGTTTCTTTCTCTTTTATTTCAAAACACCCTCCTCCTATACTCTTGACTAATTTCAACCAATATTATGTTTGGAGGTGTCCAAGTGTGATATAAAATTGGATGGTGTGTCTCGCACAATATTTTATAAAACTCATAGCTCGACCAACATCTTTGTTTATCATTCAGTAGACATGAATACTGTTATTGTATTAGTTATTAGCCAAAGATGTATTTCCGTATCATACCGATCTGTTTATGATGTGAAGCTCTCTGTATGACACGAAATCATTGCTGTATGATACGAAAAAGTCGTGTCATACAGCTCTGTAACAGAGCGAGTTGTCACGCTTATTATGATTGCATTGTACAACACTTAACCTCTGAAAACAGAGATGCCAACAAATAGGTTAAAACCCTTTGAACCCGAAAGGCCGAAAAATCGGCCTATTTAAGAACGCGCTGTGACCCGATAGGCCGATAAATCGGCCTGAGCGATCAGGTGACACATTGATCATATGACTGAGTGGTCATGTGACTTGAAAGTCATGTGATGTTCACCCGATGTGAAATACATTGTTTCACAAGGTTTTCGTTGTGATTTGATGTCATTTAGCTGAAGAAAACAGTCAAAAATAGCGCGAAATTGGATGAATATGCAACCCAATATGGCGCAGATGATTCTCAGGTAGACAGGGATGCATTGTTTTACGGTCATGATTGGCAATTTTGGCGATAAAATCGGACGTTTTTATGTTATAAATAGGTTACGTTATACGTGTAGTACAATGGCATACTGCCCTCTATCATCGGTAACATATATTACGGATGATATAGGTGTACTATATTTAGCATTTTACCCCGGAGAAGTCAGGGTGGGTGTACCGAACCCTTATAATAACTCCGGGTTCAAAGGGTTGGTTCAACTGACCCATTTTTTCAAATTGTCTAAAATAAATCAACACAAACATTGTTAAAATGTTCAGATATATTTGAGGATTTTATTTTTCTTCAAATTTTTAAAAAAAGAAAATGAAAATTCTAAAAAAAAAATTGTGAAATCTTTTTGCCATTTTTGAGGAGGTTTTTTCTTCAAAATTTGAGAACAAAATGAAAATTCTCGAAAAAAATATTATTATTTTTTGTGATGATTTTTCAAATTGTGAAAATTATTGAAAATTCACAATTTGTATTTTTTTTGAAAAACAACACCTAACAAAACGTCTGACTGACCGACCCTTATGTACCTGAGAGGTCGGTTTGGCCGTATAGAACAGGGATTTTTGTTGTTGTCCAAGTTATATATATATTTTTTTCATCATGCACTCTAACAATTGTTTACCTAGATTCATGCCTACTGAATAAATTCCTTATCCCCTGTTTGTTCTCATGTGATACTAACCCAAAACATTAATATCTTTTCGTTTTGCATGAGCAAACAGGGGATAACTAATAGTATCATGCGAAAAAATCCATCCAATTTTATCACCATTGGATGGATTTTTTTCATTATGTTTTGAGAATCTGACTTGACAACAACAAAATTAAAACAACAAAAAATCAAAAGAAAATCACCATAATTTCCAATAAAGCGGACATCGAGTCCGATAGTTCTACCAAAGATTCTACCAAAGGTCTGGCCGGTCTGTGTATCTTACATCTTGTAAGACCGCTACCGTGGTGCACAGTATTCCATCCCAGACGGTACAGCCAGCGAGTGCACCAGTGGGAGCGTCTGCTGACGCCCGAAAGCAGAGTCGAGTGCAGGTGATCAATCTGGGTGTGGTAGGTAGGGTTTAAATACCTGAAGTATAAGAGCCATTTTGAGTTATGTTCCGGCTGGACTTGTTTCTTAAACTGCGGGAGAACAGGGCAATACATGGGTGCTGTGTTTTCTGGTAGGGCTAGAATTATTTTCAGAGGTATTCCCAAAGTTGGTCATCCGGTACTCAATCTATCCATCCACTTCTGCTTTTGGTTACAGACGGAGCTCCCGGGGTCAATCTGGCCTTGGGCTATTGGAGTAGCTCTGGGTACTACCATGGAAGTAACTGTTACTTCCATGGTGCTACTGATCATTGTCTTACCAGCTATGGTATAAAATAAATAGTCCCAACTATGGGTTAAATAGCTTCCCATCTATGGGTTAATTAGTTCCAAACTATGGGTTAAATAGTTCCCAACTATGGATTAAATAGTGCACCGGACCAATGCTAATCAGGGCTAATCACCCGTATAGCTTGCCAGACCGGGCCAAAAAAATCTGGCACCAATTCGATTACGAAAACCACAAAGAAAAAACCAAGTACTATAAACTCGAAGGTAGCTGGGCGGCTGTCAACAAATGACTCTACGACGGGCCAGCGGGAAATCGGCACAACATCTCGAACTGTTGGTCCTGAGAAGCGTCGTCTATCTGCCTTCAAACCTCTTGTTGTATCTATACAACGTGCGTACCCTACAATGTATACCAACAAGGGAAGGTACACAATTATTTGTAGGCTACGCAGATGCAGGTATACACATTAGTGGTATACATCACCTGATTACTTCTAACAACACCGATGAGTTATGGTCCGATGACAGGAACTGGGTCCTAATATATAGCTCGGCCACAGATCAGCGTCAGGGAGGTGTGGGCATTATAATGTCAAAACACAGACATAGGTGTGTACAAAGTGTGAACTCCATCAGCAGTAGAGTTATCACTGCCACGTTCCATGGTAATCCTAAACTCACCATTACATCCATTTACGCTCCATCTGAAGGTGCTTCACCTGATGATAAGAACGAGTTCTACAACAGCTTGGAGGACCATCTTGAACAGGTGAAACCTCATAATATCCACTTGGTTTTGGGAGACTTCAATGCCAGAGTAGGATAAGACAGCCACTCATCACACCCCGATGTTGTTGGACCTCACTGTTTTTATGACTCAACAAACATCAATGGAGAGAGGCTTGTGAGCATGTGCGAGGAATTCAAAC
Organism: Ophiura sarsii; assembly: GCA_035610835.1. Classification (NCBI taxonomy): domain Eukaryota; kingdom Metazoa; phylum Echinodermata; class Ophiuroidea; order Amphilepidida; family Ophiuridae; genus Ophiura; species Ophiura sarsii. The sequence continues at coordinate 35,396,875 of CM069444.1, forward strand.
TTCGTCCCGCACAGTCAAGATTTCCTCAACCCAGACGTCGTCTCTGGCCATGGATGCACCCAGCAGGGTCAAAACATCAACTGGACCACATTCGAATAAACAGCAAGTGGACTACCTTCTTACGGAACTGCAGAGCCAACAACTCGGTGGAATTAGACTCCGATCACCGGATCCTCAGCATCAAGCTCAAATGCAGCCTAAGATCCTCCAAAGGGAAACCTGCAAGAGACCGAGGTTTGACTGGAAAAAGCTGCAGAATGCTACCACGAAAAGAGCTATTTCAGATTGAGCTATCAAACAGATTCGAAATCCTTGAGTGCAACGACACATCCACACCAATAACTGAGAGATACGAACAGTTTGAGAAAGCAGTGTCAGAAGCAGCTGAGAAAGTTGTTGGCAAACGCGAAGCTCATGGCATGCCAAACTGGGTGACAGACATCACCATTCAGCTAAAGTTTGAGAGGGATGAGGCTAAAAGACGCTACCTTGTCTTAAAGTCACGGCAATCCAGGGAACGATGGAAAAAGCTTAATGCTCAAGATATTTCTCAAAATTGGCTTCAATAGACATGTCTTACATTTTAGACGTGTCTTGCATGGAGATACTTCTTTGCGGGAAAAGTCTTGCATAGAGACGTGACTCTGTGTGTTTACAAGAGACAATCAAGACATGTCTCAAAACTGGCTTCACCAGACATGTCTTGGTTTGTGTCTTCAGTCAAATATTTGTTTATGTTTTTATTGTTTAAGACATGTTTATTTTCATGACATGACTTCAAAAAGTCGCCAAGACACCATTTTTACAGTGTAGGGGATATTAAATGAACTGCTTTCCCTTTCTGCTAAATTCGGGAATTAGGCCTAAGTTTAGCGGGTGGGGTGGGGGGGGGGGGGGGGGGGGGGGTGTCCGTTTAACCCTACATACGAACGGGCCCTATTAATATCACAGAACTTGTTGCTCAATATCAAAAATGTGTGCTAGAAACACAATAGTGTAGGTGTGGGTAATACGGGACCTTTAAGACATTTGCATAATTAAAATACAAAATAACTGACTCAAATTTAAGCAAAGTTTGTTATTTGTAATCTACATTTTATAAACCTTTATTGTAATAAAAAAACAGAGTCATTCTATGTTTGGTTTGGCTGTTATTATAAAATACTGACGTCATCATAAATGTCCAATCTTACCTACACGTGAAGGTAATATGGGACATTTTTTTGAGGACATTGTTTTGGTATGAAAAGTTATGTGACATATTTATTTAAAGGGTAACTGTTAAAAAACCATAAATAATGGTCCAGTAATCCATTTAAGAGATAATAATGCATGAAGTACATTGGTACAAAAAAGGTACATTGCTACAACAACAACAAAAAGTAGGGTAGGTGTGGGTAATACGGGACCTTTAAGACATTTGCATACCGTCATGCTGGCTGTCCCATATTACCTTCACCAATTGTGAACCCACGGCTCCCATTCAATGCATTATAACACCAATGTACACTGTACTAGCGAAGCACACACACAATACATGTTGGACCAACACCTCAAACATGCTTAATAATGCAAGAATTCAGGTCACACACCCTTTTCTTTTCTTTTCTTTACCATCATATTCTATGAAAACACTATTTTTATATTAGACCAAAAATATGGGTGCATTTTTCCTTACCTTGACAGGTTGTGGTGATTTTCTGGCTGGTAATTCTTCCGGTAGCTTTGATAATAGTCATGAAATTCACTAAGGGTTTGATCTATCTATAGAGGGCGCTATTTAAAGTGCTAGTAATGCCAGACGGCTGTAGATGAGATTTCAGTGATGCGGTCCCGTATTACCTTACGGTCCCGTATTACCCACACCTACCCTATGTTTCATTCATCATCAGCTTTGAAGAATCGGTGGCTAAAGTGTAGCCAAAAAATGGGCACTCCACGCATTGGCCATAACAACATGGAATTGTTTACCACTACATGAACTTACTTGTTTTCGCGCGGATTTCCGCCAATAGATTGATGCAAAGATCGTTTACAATTCTATTGTAACGAAATATTTCTCAAAATGAGTACCCCCTCAACAGAATAGCGGTCGCGACGTCTCAATTAGGGAGTAATTCTGTTATACCCTGCACAGAGGTATTCATAGTGCATACCAATGTTGGTGTGTAGGGTATAACACAATAATGCCTAAATTAGCCTGCATTGCTGTGGCATTTATCAAACTTCGAAAACATTTCGATGCAAATCCACAAGGAGATAATGACTCTTACTCTCCTACCGGTTGTCGTTTTATTGTGGAGTAGGTCATCCTTAGTTAATTCTCCTTGATTGACATCCTTTATAGATCTTTATAATTTGAAGATGTGTACTCAGCTGTGAAATCAAGGTCGGTTAAAAAGCTAGCTTCTAGTTGGCTGGGCCCATACAGGTGTGAATGGTTCGTACTGAAGGAAAGGCCAATTACAAAAGAGGTTTAATAGAAATGTATAACAACATTAAAACTCACATACGGAGAGTAAATTATTTATTTGAACTTGAGTCATTTAAAAGTATTTGGATAACATACTGAATTGGTTTAATCAAAAGGAAGTGGTGCATAACCAATTGTAATAAAAGGCGTGTATGGTAAGTTGCACTGTAGGGCACTGACTACCCTACCATCTCTCAAGCATGGGCCAAAGCTCAATCCTTGGATAATTTCCTGGGTTGAACTAGAAGCCCAAAGTTTGACGTTTGAAAATGGTTGTGTTAAAAATTTGAACTTTGAACTTCAATTTGTTTAAAAAACTAGTGCTATTTCAGATTTTGTAAAATCAAAAGTTCAAATTTCATGTCATGTCATGTCTAGGAAAGAGATACAAACGTGTATCAAAAATATGACTTTGTTTCATGACGGTTTTTATATTATACTTGTCAAAATAACTGGACCATGACCAATTCAACTTCATTGCAAAGCCCAATTTATAATGATAATATTCTGAAAGCGTGAGATGAATCCATATAATTTACTAGTCTGTTCAATGGGATTTACACATACAAACCAGTAAATGACACGGTGTACCTTTTGATACTTTGCATTCATAAACATCGTTAATCATCTATCAATTGTAATAGCAACTATTAGTTTGGTATTACTTTTAAAATCTAAAATAAATCATTAAGGTTATCCAAACACAATGATATGCATGAATATTTCTGTGCAATGTTCAATGTTGGTCAGTGCTCTTCTTGAGAAAGTCTTTGTGTAAAAGAACAATAACATAGAAAGGCTGTGGTATTAAAGTTGGGGGTACTAAACGTAATCTAACGTAGGGTTGATGTTCTTCTGACCAACGTTATCAATTTCATAGTATTAAAATGATAATGTCCAAAGAATCTGCCATAATAAATTCCAGATTCAACGAAGTTTAGTATGCTTATATATTTATAAAATGTCTGAAAAATGCACAATACAAGTGATTGTAACCGTTTCATTTAGACATTGACTTTTCAGATACTTTAGCCTTTGCAATACGACGTTTTGTGTAAAACTTGTGCCTGAACGAGCGGGCTATATAATTATGGACAGGTAACATGTGGTCTTTTCTTCCCGCGTAGTGTATTGAAAATTTGACTTTTGAAAAGTGACTAATTTTCTTTAAATGGTGCTAATTATGTTATCTTTGTTGTTAGGGGGCAAATTTGGTATCAAATTATGATTTAAAGATACATCTAAATGCCTATCTAGCCTGTTTGGTAAAAAAAAAATTGAATGTTACTCAAAATGACATAAACAAAGTGTATACTTTCTTTTGTTGTACCCTTTATATGTAAATCGTTATAGACTTTAAGCCACTGCTAGTCCCACCAGTGCCATTTATTGACCATTTTACGTGTTCGGCTATTTGAAAACTATTTGGATAGTTTTGAGATACCAATTAATAATTCGTTTGTGTGATTCCGTAATTGATGTTTTTATGCTCAATTCATGTTGTTCAAAATTGAGCGCGTTATGCATCGTTCTTGTTTTGTATAATCAGTCAAGTACTGGTGTCATATTTTGTTTGATCGCAGTTCTATTCAACGGGTGTTTTATATAAAGTTCCAGTCATAATTGAAGACCTCAAAACATATTTGTAAGTGATGGGTAAGTAGATTTTAAGACATTCAATTTATGTCACGCGCGTTCGGAAATAGTTCGTTAGGGTTACCTGACGTTGCCGTATAGTTTATAACTTTTTAGAAACCCTACATATGGATAACCATATTATTGAACACTCTACATGCGACAGGCGCGTGCAGACGACATTCCAACATTTCTCAAAATGTTTCAAAAATGTCAAGATTATTGAATTTCCTTAAACATTGTTTAGAATCACAATGTGACATACATGTACATTGAAATAAGTACAAATGCTTAGTATTGGTTCAGTAATCATTGAGATAGATCTTGAAAGTTGGGATAAGTTATTTTGACAAATCTGTTTTGTATTTGGTAAAACCAATAGACGTGATGAAAAGTGTTAAAACGCAGTGGATTCCGTGTGACTGGTGCCTCTATGCAATGTTGTCGTAGATGTCTCCCTCTGTAATTCATGTCGTAAGATTCTCTGAAGAAAATGAGATGGCTCTGGGATATCTCTATAACGACATGTCAGCATCGCTTTCAGAATGACTCTTAGATGAGGATGCCAAGCATACAAGAATGGGTTTACAGCGGAGTGTAAGATGCTTGGTATTGCAACGTAAATCAGAGCTCTGTTGGGTACAGGTATAAAATCTGTTACACCAATGGAGAAGATACATAATGCGTAAACACACACAACCAGAAATAAATTCTTAGTTATCTGCAATTCTTGTCGATCCATTTCTGTGAAGTCTCTGTGAAGTTGGAGTTCCCTGTTTGTTTTGAAATGCTTCCGTACGTGTAGGTAGATTAGCACGTAGCAGATAGCAATGGTTACAAGCAGTGTAATTGAAATCATAGCAGCTACGGACGTGAATAGAATTGATTTGAGATTGTCATTGTGAAAGAATGTTGTGAAGCAGTTGCTTTGCTCATAATCATATTCTACAGGCCCAACTCTTACAAACACTGGAACCAATAACATCAAAATCGGTATGAACCAGACGAGTATCAACATTATTAACATATTCCGACGAGTAAAAACGTTCAGATAAGTCGTGTATTGTCGCGTAATCTTAAAAAGTCTTTCAAACGCAATTGCTACCATGCTATACAAACTTGCTTGTATGGTGACGTAAACTGTCGCCGCTGCTACAGGACACAACCACTGGATCGTTGGTAACGGCCACGTATGTCTGCCGAATTTTGCTATCGCATGTCCTGTTAGAAACAACGAAGTCAACAGGTCTGCAATGGTTAACGAAAACACGAACACGTTGTTTTTAGTACGAAGTTTACGAGAAAAAAGAACGGACAATAAAACCGTGGCATTTCCGATCGTTCCGAGTACGACTACAAAAAGAATTATTGTTCCGATTCCAACAAATTCTTCGTATGTGTTGTATTTGTGGTGTGTATCCGGAAATGCAGTAGTGAGATCCATGGTGAGGACTGAATAAAACAACCGACTAGAGTTGAAGATTCATACTGGTGTTCACATCGGTGATCGGTGAAGGTGAAAACCATACAATTTTGCCTTTAGAAGATAGCAATTATTACTATATACGTTCAGCCTGTCAGTATCGTCGTTAACGTTATCTCGAAGAATAATGATGACACATGAATAAACGACTACAAACGTTCACTAGTTTAATAATGAGTCTCTCAAATTAATGAGAATGTATTTTAACCTCAACGTAAGGAAGAATCTCTATGTAAAAGTACATTGTTAATTGCCAACCAGTACAATGTACCAGCATTCGTCATAAACAGTGACTACATTTGTACATGTATATTGTTTGACAGCGTGTACCGCTATGATCAACTAGTAGTTTCGTGGTAGGCCTATATGTATTTTATTTCATTTCCGTTATGACGTTATTTCTAAAAAAAATGTTAAATGGTATCACAATAGATGCCAGTATTAAACGTGATAAATGGAGTAGAACGTGACGTGTAACCTATAGTTTCCCTTTTTAATGGGTCTATTCACAGTGTATTACAGTTAATGTATTATAGTTTTGCTGCTGCAAGCTCCATCGGCTACCGGTAATAGGAATCTGAAACACGACATTAAGGTAATGGTCTACCATACAGTGGCTAAAAATAGGCTATTACGATAGTATGCCTATAAGACGCAGTTAATGTTTTACTATTGATTACTTTTTATTTCATCAAAATCGGAGCAGTGGTTCCAAAGATACGTCAAATCAAAGTCGAAAAACCAACGCATTTCTCGTAAATATTTTTTTTAATATCTTATGTATTTCCTTGTTTTTCAACCAGTGATATTTAACGTTATATTGCTTATAAATTCCATAACTTTAGAAATAAAAGAGATTTTGCCATGAAAATACTGCCAAAAATTGTGATAATTCAAATAGTATTTTTAAATATGGTTTCAAAAATGTAAATGCTTTACCTAATTTGCATAATAATTAAAAACAGTGTTTCTAGACTTCAAACGCTGTTTTCTCGAAATGGACGTTTCAATCAATCCCGGGGTTATTTTTCAAAAACGGAACCATGTATGAAGCTGAAATTTCGAATGGAACTAGAATATATAGTTCAACAATGGATGACATAGCCTTTTTTGCATATTTATCCTTTTTTGAAAAATTATAGCCATTTTAATTTTCAAAAATGCTCATTTTTGGTTAAAAAAATGATTTTTTAATATTTTTTGTCAAAAAAATTGCAAATTTGAAAATTGGGACACAAATTTGAAAAAAGGGCTATGTCATCCAAACATTTATGTGTATAAGCATATTTTTAGTTGAAAAAATCAACGACAAATGTTTGCGTATTCTCAGGAGTACCCCGGGATAAAATAGCCGATAAAATCCAAGATGGCCGCCATTATTATGCAAATGAGATGAAATTTTGAAAAAAATTCTCCGGCAATCATCTAGTATGGTCATAAGTATCAACATATCCAAAAATGAACTTTGTAGGACTTAAAATAACAAAAACAGTTTTTATGGTAGACCATCACCTTAACCTTATTATGGTTGATTGATTTCAATCAGACTCAAAGTCAATAAAATCTCTTTTAGACCCCTATTTCCATTTCGTAAATCCGTTATAGGTGCAATTTAAAGCTATAAAAGCAAAAGATGTTCCAATATCAACATCTCTAACCGACTTTTTGCCACTTACAACGATACATTACTGTACGATTAAAATGAGAAAATGGGATGGAACATATGCCTTTGAATTGCATCAAAGCAGGAAAATGAGTATACACAATCATACCAGAAACCAAGTGATCTATATAATATTGTGTGCATATTTTAGACGGTTGGTTATTATCCCGTGTTATTTTATCGTTCACATTTATTATCATTAATCATTTTACACATTTTCATGTTTGCATTTCACTATTATTTTCGTGAAATGTTGGTGAATTTTCAACACTTGTCGAAATGTTGAAATTGACTGGAAACTCGAAATTGTAAACTCGAAACTCGTTACACGAAACTCGAAAGTATAAACTCGATACTCGAAACTCGAATCTGAATTTTTAGTGAAATTTGATACCAAATATGGATTCCGTGACTCATTTTCTTTCCAATAATGTATACCTTTATATAGGCTTACATCACATTAATAATTCAAAGGTTACAGCGCTTGATAAACTTCGTATAAAAAGGGTTAAAAACCCCCCCTTGCTCTTCTTCCGATCCCTTTATAGTTATTATGATATCAGGTATTTAATTAATTAATTAGAGTATTTATTTGACAATGGTCATCTTTCTTATTTAAGTCATTTTTACAATTTAGTATTAAGTATTTAGTTATGCATTCATTTAATCATTTATTCATACTCAATTCGGTCATTAATTGCATGATAAAACTATCCCATTGATCGGCATATAAAATTACCTTAAAAATGCCCTCGGGCGAAGAAAACAGGCACTATGGAGTTAAATCATATTTCACTAGTCCGTGGAATTGAAAATCACTGCAGACGAGAATGTCAACACTCAACTAAGACCAACAAAATAAATATGTTGTGTTGCCCTCAAGTTCCAAAAATTAAAAATCGGGTCGGTCGGTCGGGTTTTGTTTTTGTTTTTTTTCAACATTTTTTTTCTCAACATTATTGTTTCAAATTTTTTTTTCAATTTTTTTATAGCTGAAAAATATATGGTTTATGTCAAGACAAAATTGGTATAGGCACATTATGTCAATTTAACTAATGTTTCTAGTGTGACAATAGTCTAAAAAACATTTATTTAGGCTTACTTATTAATTTCAAGCAAGAAATAGTAACATTTAGACACTTTTAATCAATTTGAAATCTAAAAAAAAAAAAATTCGACCCTATTTTTTTACGATTTTAGGGTCGGTCGCTGAGGGGGGCAACACAACTTTTTTTGTTGAAGAAATCCCTGTTGTGTTGAAAAAGATGGTTCTTTCAGCTTCATTTTACCAAAATCTCATTTTTGCCGATTGTTCTCTGGGCTCACGATAGATCAAGTGCTGATATTTGAGTGCTCAAAAATGTCAAAACAGGGTTTGTTCAATTGGTGCCAATCTCAACAGACAGTGGCAAATCTCAACTGACACGACACTTATCATGCTTATATTGAGGGCGATTGCCATTGTCCCCCTCTGGCTACGACGTATTCAAATTCGTCAAGAAGGTCCGAACACCGTTTTTTATGAATGTAAACAAGAGCTTTAGTTGGATTGAAGGTCTATATTTCTGTAAAAAAACGTCCACTTTGGCCACAAAATGTGCCCCCCCCCCCCCCAAAAAAAAAAACACCCCACAACAACACGGCAACAGCACGACCAGCCTGTGTTTATAACCCGGCGTGCAAGTTTTTGGGCTACAAAATGGACCCAGGCTATATTTCGAGGCGAATATACTGAGCCGAGTAGCCTTGGTTAAACTTGCCATCTTGGATTCCTATTTCTTCTCACGGTGCACATTGGCACTCCTAGAATTAGTTCTTATAACTCAAAGTAGCTGATTGCTGCCTCATGTTCTGCTTGTATCCGACCAGTAAACGTGGCCTCAACGTGACTTCACTACATGTACAATGTGTATAGACTTTAAGCCATCGAGTGTTTTATATACAGTTTCAGTCATCATTAAAGACCTCAGAACATATTTGCAAGTGATATATTACTTTATAGAAATCCTACATGGATAACCATATTTAACACTCTACATGCGGCAGGCGCCTGCCGACGTATTCCAACATTTCACAAAATGTTTCAAAATGTCAATTTGTTTAAATATTGTTACCATGTGACATGCGTTGAAATATAAGTACAAATGAATAGTACGGTTCAGTAATCGTTGAAATAGACCTTGATATTTGGGATAGGTTTCTGAAAAATCTGTTTTGTAAATGGTAAACCAATAGCCGAGGTGAAAAGTGTTAAAACGTAGTGGATTCCGTGTGACTGGTGCCTCTATGCAATGTTGTCGTAGATGTCTCCCTCTGTAATTCATGTCGTAATATTCTCTGAAGAAATTGAGAGGGCTCTGGGATATCTCTGTAACGACATGTCAGCATCGCTTTCAGAATGACTCTTAAATGAGGATGCCAAGCATACAAGAATGGGTTTACAGCGGAATGTAAGATGCTTGGTATCGCAACATAAATAACAGCTCTGTTGGGTACAGGTATAAACTCTGTTACTCCAATGGAGAAGATACATAATGCGTAAACACACACAACCAGAAATAAATTCTTAGTTATCTGCAATTCTTGTCGATCCATTTCTGTGAAGTCTCTGTGAAGTTGTAGTTCCCTGTTCGTTTTGAAATGCTTCCGTACGTGTAGGTAGATTAGCACGTATAGTAGCAGATAGCAATAGTTACAAGCAGTGTGATTGAAATCATAGCAGCAACGGACGTGTATATTATTGATTTAAGATTGTTTTTATGAAAGAATGTCGCGAAGCAGTTGCTTTGCTCATAAGCATATCCTACAGGCCCAACTCTAACAAACAATGGGACCAATAACATCAAAATAGGTATGAACCAGATGAGAACCAACATTATCAAGATATTTCGACGAGTAAACACGTTCAAATATGTCGTGTATTGTCGGGTGATCTTGAAAAGTCTTTCAAAAGCAATCGCTACCATGGTAAACAAACTTGCTTGTATGATGACGTAAACTGTCGCCGCTGCTACTGGACATACCCATGGGATCGATGGTAACGGCCATGTATGTCGGCCGAATTTTGCTATCGCATGTACTGTTAGAAACAAAGAAGTCAGCAAGTCAGCAATGGCCAACGAAAACACGAACACGTTGTTTTTAGTACGAAGTTTACGAGATAAAAGAACGGCCAATAAAACCATGGCATTTCCAATCGTTCCGAGTATGACTACACAAAGAATAATTGTTCCGATGACAACAAATTCTTCGTATGTGTTGTATTTGTGGTCTGTATCCGGAAATGCAGTAGTGAGTTCCATTGTGTTGGACTAGAGTTGGAGATTCGTACTGGTGTTCAAGTCGGTGGTCGGTGAAGGTGGAAAAAGTTCAACGTTACCTCGAAGAATAATGATGAAATATGAATAGATGCCAGTATTAAACATGATAAATGGAGTAGAACGTGACGTGTAACCTATAGTTTCCCTTTTTAATGGGTCTATTCACAGTGTATTACAGTTAATGTATTATAGTTTTGCTGCTGCAAGCTCCATCCGGACTGACGGTAATAGGTATCTGAAACACAGCATTAACCTTATTGTGGTTGATTGATTTCATTCAGACTCAAAGTCAATAAAATCTCTTTTAGACCCCTATTTCCATTTTGTAAATCCGTTATAGGTGCAAGTTATAGCTATAAAAATTAAAGATGTTCCAATATAAACATCTCTAACCGACTTTTTGCCGCCTTTTTTAGAACGATACATTACTGTACGATTAAAATGAGAAAATGGGATGGAACATATGCTTTTGAATTGCATCAAAGCGGGAAAATAAGTAAACAATCATAACAGAATCAAAGTGCTCTATATGTGTGCAGATTTTAGACAGTTGGTTATTATCCCGTGTTATTCTTCGTCACATTTATTTATCATTAATCATTTACACATTTTCATGTTTGCATTTCCCTATTATTTTCGTGAAATGTTTGTGAATTTTCAACACTTGTCGAAATGTTGAAATTGGCTCGACACTCGAAATTGTAAACTCGAAACTCGTTACTCAAAACTCGAAACTCGTTACTCGAAACTCGTTACTCGAAACTCGTTACTCGAAACTCGTTACTCGAAACTCGAAATTATAAACTCGAAACTCAAAACTCGAAACTCTAATCTGAATTTTTAGTAAAATTTGATACCAAAAATGGATTCTATTCTCTATTCTCATTTCCTTTCAGATAATGTATACTTTTATATACATCACATACGTAAATAGTTCAAAAGTTACAGCACTTTTTAAACTTCATATAAAAAGGGTCAACACCCATTGCTTTCTGATCCCTTTATAGTTATTATGATATCAGGTATTTAATTAATTAATTAAAGTATTTATTTGTTCATCTTTCTTATTTAAGTTTTATTTACAATTAAGTTATGCATTTATGTAAATAATTATGTATTTATAGATTATCGATATCATGAATTAATGTTGATGTTTATTTGTTTGTATATTTATTCATCTTATTGCTCATTATTAAAGTTTATTTTTTTATTTAATTATTTCTACCATTCTTTTATCCATGTCATTTAAAATATCTTTTAATTAATTTTTCCCGCCGATTTAATTGTAATATTGAGTAAATCATACACAAATTGGTCATTAATTGCATGATAAAACTATTCCATTGATCGGCATATCGATTGCCCATCTTGCAAAAAAAAGCTCAGAGTTCAGAGTTCAGAGTTCAGAGTTCAGAGTTCAGAGTTCAGAGTTCAGAGTTCAGAGTTCAGAGTTCAGAGTTCAGAGTTCAGAGTTCAGAATTGTATTCACCAATAATATAATCAAGCAATAAAGGATGCAAAGAAGATGGTGGGCTGACCCGCTGACCAATAAGAGCACAGCTCGTGAGGCCTTGGCCACCGTTACAAAAAGAGATGTTCAAGACAGCTACAACATAAGGAAGGGGGGGGGGGGTCTAGGTTGATTTGACCCAAATTTGGAAACACATTTTCTCAATGTTACCGTGGACTAACCGCTTGGTGTTATATATCAAATTAAAGCTTAGGTCAAGACGTTTCAGAAAATGTGTGTTATTTTGATCTGGTTGCCATGGTTACCATGCAAGGCCTCTGATTGGCTAAACACGGGAGCAAACGTAACTAGAAAACAAAATGTTGCATATACACCATACTTGGGTAGATGATGTATCGGTTGAGTGCGCATGAAACCATGGATCCGGATTTTTTATATGGTTGCCATGGCAACCGTGAACCGACCAATCAGGTAATTTTGCATCGTAATTCAAATTTGAAAACAGATATTAAAAATCGGGATCCATGGTTTCATAGCCCCTTGTGTGCTTAACATCTGGTCCAAATCCCATGGTTATATGAGCATTCGTTTTTGAGTTACGTTTGCTCCCATATTGCAAGTTTGCGTGTTTTATAGTTTTGAGATAACGTGCAAAACGTATTGAAAAATATTAAAATTGGCGAGAAAAAAATAAGTTGACATTTGGGATAAAAATAAATGTTCAATTATGGAAGAGCATGAATTTAGACACATTTTGAGCCATTTTGGGACAAAATCGAAATTATATTAGCATTTTTATTGATTTTTAAAGATAAATTGCTTAAAAATAGCCGGGTGAGAAAAATAAGGAAATACATAAGAAATTACGTTGACCTTGAAATTTTGATGATTTATGATGTGTAATTATTTATTTCAATATTTTAATAAATAAATTCAATCAAATGTTACAATCATTTGATCAAAAAACAATTAAAACTGAAAATGCTAAAAAACGCAGGGTGAGCGTTTTTACACACAAAAGTATACAAAACACCACCGATTTTTTGTGACACCCGAAACTTAATTGACCATAACTTCAGAACTGAAAATCCAATTTACCTCAAACAAAAAGCATTTTAAAGCAGAGACTTAGCAGTTTTCTACTGTGCTAATATCTCATTTTTGTGCGAAGCACTGAATTTTAATATCTGACCAACCTAGACCCCCCCCCCCCCCCCCCCCCTTTAAAGACTACGTACAAGACAAGGGCAAGTGTGAACAATTGACAATGTTGGCAAAGGTAAAGCTACGTGTGAATAAGATGTTGAATAAAAGTACATACAAATATGATAATATGACAGTGATATAATTTACATTGTATACAAGGATATTTTTCAAGTAACTAAAGACGTAATAACTAGTGAGAAAAAATACAAGTTATTATTGGTACTGAGTTTAACAAATATTCAGATTTTGTACTTTCAAAATGATGATTTACCCCCACATAACTCGCAAGGTCAGTGGCGTAGCTACAGTGGCGTAACCAGCGGGGGGGGGGGGGGGGGGAAGGGGGCGGGAGCCCCCCCCCCCCCCCCACTTTCCCCCCCGCTTACCCCCCCCAAATGAAATCAAGTACGGCTGTAAATGAAATTTACAAACAAAGTACACACCAAATCCCCCCAATAATGACATCGTGTCGGTTGAGATTGGCACTGTCGGTTCATTTGACGAAAGGAATCATGGAATTATGATGGTCAAAAGTACACATATGAAAATTTTCCCAAAATGAAATATTCTTTGGTACAAGCTTGTTTAGAGCCAAAATGTAGCTCAATTGTCCAAAAAATAGCTGTAAAGTCGACAATTTTCGCGCGCTACGCGCGAATCTCTTTACTCAAAAAATCTTAGGAGCCCCCCATTTCAAGTCATTGCCCCTTCTTTCCTCCCCCCCCCAAATGAAAAAGTCTAGTTACGCCACTGCGTATTTTGGATTTTTTCAGGGGGGGGGGGGGGGGGGGGGGGCAAGATTTCTGAAATTTTCGTAAAAGGTTGCCCCAATTTTGTTTGCAGTCACCAACTCGTGAATTTCACGTAAGTGTGGGGGGGGGGGGGGTGTATTATATGTACAATTTTGCCTTCTATTTGACTATTTGGGTTGAATATACCCCAACATAACCAGTTCCCCGCACGCCACCTCGGTCTTTAACCATTTTTAAGGGGGGACGGGACAAATGGGCTTTTTTCCGTCAGGGGGGGCATTTGTCCAAACTGCCCCCCCCCCCCCCCCCCCCCCCCCCCCCTGAGCTACGACACTGTATAAGGTATAGCGATATTCTCCACTTCTTACCCCTCATTACTCGCCATCGGTGAACTCAGCCAATTGGCTCCTACTAATAAGTATGTTAATTGATATATTAATTGATATGATATCAATATTACAGTCCTTTAGGGCGATATATTGATTTGATAACGCGCCAAAAGACTATCAACACTTTTAAAACATTTTATCATGGTAGTCTGCATTCAACTTAAAGTCGGAAGTATATTTCAGTCGAAACAATTATTTCGTTAAGGTCAGACGGTCAAATGACCCTGGCTTAAAAGTAAAAGTAAAGTAAAAGTTAAGTGAGCCAAAGACGGTGGAACACATTAATTTGGCACGCTGTGGATATCAAATTGTCTAAATAGACGGAACCCGCAGCTGACAGACCCCGGCACACGGCATCCGACAGTTCGACGTTGCTCGCGTTTATAAAACACCAGGCTATAGTTGCTATAGTAAACGTTGTAGCATTAACGTCAACATGGATTTGCGTTTAAACCAAAGATTAACGATGGGGATAAGTGGTCGGATCTTGGCTGTTCTGTTTTTTCTCCTCTCCGTGGACGTATCTAGCGTTCTGTCATTACCGGGGAATGGTGCCTATCGTCTGACAATACTTCATACGGGAGATTTTCGCAGCAGATATGGACAGGTTGATGCTAGCGGCGCAGAATGCTCCCGTGGTCAGGTAATGATATTATTTTAATACTTGTCGTAATAACCATCTCACAAATAAACACCTTTAGATCTTAGGACTAAATCTCAATTTAAAACAAATCTACGGCCCAGTAATGACCTATATTCATGATTCTAGCAGAATCTATAACTAGCGAAACTCAATGTGTGTTGAAAGTGGAAACTTATTAAATGTTCCGACTTTTAACACCTTTTATTGACAATTCGATGTAAACGGTGCATGGATTTGGTGACTTATATCTTATTTGTATAAATAATACTAGTGAACATTTAAATAATCTTATTTTTATATCCATGTAGAGGATGAATTGTTTAAAATAGTTGTCTGTCTGCGTACTTAACACTTTCCACGCGGCAGGCGGCTGCAGACGACATTTCAAAAGTTCACAAAATGTTTCAAAAATGTCCAAATTACTAAATTTCATCACCATATTTGGAATCACCTTAAAAAATGCATTACAAAAAGTACAAACATTCCTAGTATTTGGTTAGTTACCCTTGAGATAGACTTTGATAGTTGTAAAAGGTTTCTGAAAAATCTGTTTTGTGTATGGTAGAAATAATAGCCACACGTGGAAAGTTAAAATAATAACCTTATATGCAAATGCACAACCTAAAACATATGAATACGTAATTGAAATTTCACTGCGAGAAAGTGGACCTAGAATTTCAAAATATTGAAATGGTTCACAATGTTTCAAATATTTTGCAAGAGTTTAAACAAAAAGCGTCCAAAACGAGTTGAATATGTGCCAGTAGTACAATTTGTATTGCACTTGCTTAGCCGACACTCAAGACATAGCATAGGAGTAACTTGTCATATCTGATTACAATGAACTGGTCGCATCGCAGGAACACCTCTGCCCAGTGTGGTCGTTCAATTACATTAACTTATATATTTTACTCGAGTTACATATTTTGTCAATTTATAAAAATAAATATGATAACGCAATTGAATTGAGTGTAATTTTATTCGGAATGAAAATGAATTGAATCAACCTCATGCAGGATATATATATCTGAAATATTCATGCTACATTAGTTTTCACGCTCTTTCAGCGCACCGATTCAGTTGAGCGCCAAACTAAAACTGAGCGAAAAAGATTCTGTGCTAAGAATGCAAAATCCCTTTTAAATAAAGCACGCAAGTAATTCAAATTTGGTAGAACGTGAAAAAAATATGAACGCGAAATGAGTTATACCAACAGAAATTTAGTACTAAATTGTAGAATGCGTATTAAACTGAGATAGATTTAAAGCGTTATAATGGTTATTAACTTTTGGAAAGCTTACATACGCCCCACGACTGACGAAAGCTAAAAACAGTGAACTCCTGAGGACTCAACTATAAGCTATGTTTGACTAAAACGAAACGAATTGGTCAACAGTGCGAAAAATGCACAATATACTCGTAAAACACGGACATGAAATATTTAAAGCAGTAATAATTTATGAAATGTATTAATTTTATTTCCTTTCCAACTTTGTAATTGTAACAGTAACCTTACTTTTACAGACAAGCATGAGTAAAACAATTTTATCCCAATGCATATCACCCCGATATTTCTCATAACATGTAATAGCTGATCAAACTCCAAAATGCTTATTACTTTCCACGAGGCAGTCATCTGCAGACGACCGTTCCAAAATTTCACAAAATATTTCCATCACGGTATTTGGAATCACCATTAGAAATGCATTAATATATTAGTACAAACATGCCACGTATTGATTCAGTAATTCTCGAGATAAGACTTTAAAAGTTGGGATAGGTTATGGTAAAACTATATTATGATTAAAAATAGAACGAACACTACGCACGCAGCACAAAGATGATCGCGCCCGCAATTGTCACGTTTATGATTGTGCGCGCTTCACTCGATGTACGCAAAACGCTGCTTCAAACATCAAATACGAATATAATACTTTATTAGTCGTGTGGAAGGTGTGAAATGATCTATTGCTTGATGAGCCATGTCAAGTTGATGGGCTGCCTTTAATCACTGGAATCACCAAATTAATTCGGTTATTTCTGGCATCTATTACAAATAGCAACATTACAAAGGTGACATATGATTTTCATTTAAAGTAAACGTTCAACTCTGAGCAGATGTATTTAAATTTGCAAACATTGGTTCTCGTTGGTGCTCTAATTAATCAGGTTATACTTAGCTTCCTAACCATGGACTTTTTCACCAGACTTTTACAACTTCGCCAAATGTCACATGACAAATCGTATAATCACTCTTGAAAATATGTTGCGGCCATTGTTTAAAATCGTTGCTGTGTCGTGTGTCTACCGCAATAATCATGATAATACCGCATTTTTATGGATTCTATACACTCTTAAAATAGGAATTAGATCAGAAAGCGGGAATCTAATGATACGCGAGGTGCAACGAAATTGTTTATAAATGCCTTAGCATGGGTGCAGAACGCGCTTTGTTTTAATTTGTTGTTCACACCAGCACGGGTTCACCGATTTTTACCACGGATGTTTGAAAATGTAATACAACATTGTAATTTGTATAGGCATTTCAGAGTATAAATTCGGCAAAAACCTGCCAATGTTTTGTTTCTCGATAAACTAGAAAAATTAATGCATTTGCGAACATGTAGATATGCTCACTATTATAACACTCCTCCTATAGGTACGTGCAATTATTCACACATCAACATCATCGCACGTACATCGATTTTTCTCGATACAACACATACAAATTTATTGACCTTATTATACTATCATTATTATTTATTATATTTGAGTAAATATCACGTTTAGCGTATTGGTTTTGCCGAATAAATATTGAATTGAATTGAGTTCCGACTTTTCTTCTGTTATGTTGCGAATTTTCTTCTATTATGTTGCATTCTAATTTAAAATTGACAACTGCTGGTATATAACTGCTCAAGTTGGCTCATTGGTGCTCGTTGTATCGATATCGCAATAAACTTTGAATTACATTTAATTAGTTGAAATTGACCCAAACAGTAAGAAACCCGTGTCATAGCATTTCAAGTGTGCTTTGAAATAACACATATATTCCGCCTCATAAACCGACATAAACGAGAAAAAAATTCTGCGAATGCGATGTAAGCCTAGAAGGAGAAAAACATAATAATGTTAGTCATTAGGCGCACACGGAGCACTAATTTGTTCACATTAGAGAAACAAAAGCTGGTCCTCCGAGCACACAAGAATTTAGACCGGTTGCTACGAGCTCTGCTTGAGTGCACACCCATGTATGGAGACTCCAACTTATTATTTGCATCATAGTGCACGTTCACACACCATACCAAGGTTTTGGCCCTAGCAACAGAGTACAATAGGCGCTTCAAGGCTCTTTTGAGCAAACTAGTGCTGTACAATTTTGTCGTGTTGATAAGTTTCTAAAACAACAAAAAAATGTATTTTTACAGGTGGAAAGAGGTGAATGTTTTGGCGGAGTCGCTCGTCTGGTTGGCAAGGTACAAGAAATCCGAGCAGAAGGTGGGAACGTCATCCTACTTGATAGCGGGAATCAGTTTGAAGCCACACCTTGGTACGCTGCTTACCGGGAAAAAGCTTCGGTGCACTTTATGAACCTCACCGGATATGACGCAATGGTAAGAAGTCAGAGGTCACGGAATGTGTAAATATATAAGCTTAAACAGAATGTCCAGAAAAGGTACGTGTAGCCTAAGTTTCTGGTATTTCACAATTTAAACGAACAAATAAGAGACGATGAAATATTATATAAATTGATGAACACGAATAACAAGTAGGCCCTACATGTACATAAAAATCAAAGTAACCTATAATAAAGACTTACATATTTAAGAAGAAATATTATGTCAATGCTCAACACATGATTTATAACAACTATCCAAACATTTTACAAATGCTAACATTAATTTAAATATAGATCATTTAAGCATAGGGCAAGTTCAAAACTGCAACATCCAGTTTGAGTACACAAAAACGTAACATCCATATTTACGATATTCATTAAACTGTCAAATCTTTGCTGTGCATTGAATGGTGAGTATTAGGCCAACAAACAAGGTCTACGTTGTTGCATATATTTGAGAAAATAGCTAAGCATGTGTGTGTTGTTGTTTTTAGATTTATTTATTTTTGTTGTTGTTGTGTTTTTTTAAGGGGGGGGGGGAGGTGTTAGAGAAAATAGATATAGGCCTATGCTAAATGCTTTTTATTTTGACAACTAAACGAACAAACAAACAAATTGGCTCATCGCATAGGGTTATGCGGTAAACGTGACTCCTTTTTTGCCTAATCAGTCA
Source organism: Ophiura sarsii (assembly GCA_035610835.1). Lineage (NCBI taxonomy): Eukaryota > Metazoa > Echinodermata > Ophiuroidea > Amphilepidida > Ophiuridae > Ophiura > Ophiura sarsii. The sequence goes on from CM069444.1 coordinate 35,416,202, forward strand.
AAATAGTCTCAACGAGACTAGGTTGGTACGTATGATATACCCGCATCTTTTCTCGTCACTGTTAAAACGTCACCAACATATTAATGTGATTTACTACCTACCTTCAACATTTATACGCGTTACATTCAAACAGTAATCACAGCAAAGACACATAGAGGTTTATGTGATAGATAGGGTAGAATAGAAATGGTAAAATATTGACATTATCACCCTCTACACTCAGTATACATCCATCTTCGCGTGTAATGTTTGCGCCACATGTTTCCCCCTGGTTGTTTGCAAAAAATAAGATGGAAATTATATAGATTTAAACTGTAGGTTTACCAATACCACCTTCGCAATCAGAGTTAACTTAAGAAGGGTCGGCTAGATCAAGAACAAAACATAACCATATGATATCGGATTTGATATACATGTATAATCTTACACAAAGGCTAACTCAATTTTTGGTATTAAGTTGGAAGGTTAGACTCAATTTATAAAGGTCAATGAAACCGGCATGTGTCAAATTTGAAACTGTTTTCGTGATGATAAATCTACTTGTGAAAAATACACAAGTGGGTGTAAATTCCCTACTTGGACATAGTATACCATGGGGAGGCAACTGATTGAATTGTGTCAACTAGATTATAGGTAATGATTAGAATCCAATTTCATAAATATTGTGACTTTATGAGAGAATTGATACTTGTGTGAGTTTTGTAGGTACAAGGTTTAGGGAGAATGGCTAGCATTCCATGTAACATTCTTAAACGGCTTAGAATCTCATTAGGTCTCAGAGAAATCGGCGACATTTATATGAGACAACTTTTTGTCTAAATTTGTCTCATATAAACACCAAAGAGCTCTGCGTAATTGTTGGACGTGCTTTTCAATGTGAAAAAACCGTGCCGCTTGGATGATGCTACCACGAGGTTAGCGTTTATTCCGTATAGAACAACACATAAAACTGTTGCTGATTGGTTCAAACAAATGCGCACATCCCCGGTCTCAAATGTCGAATAACTCGGCGTATATTAATTAGCGTGGTAGCTATAGTTTTGGTCCATAACGCGCAGTACGTCTACTGCGATTTTCCAACGGGTGCATTCAGACGCGCTCGAAAACTGGTCCGTGTAAATTGTCAAATGCCTATACGTATTATACACACTAAATCCGGAGAATAGGGCGGGGGCACAATAGGGCTTGGGGGCGAGGGCACAAAGAGCTTTTAAAGGTTTTTTTAAGGATTTCTTTCTGTCAGGGGGAGCTATCTACGCCACTGCAAAAAAAGATGTTTGATTGCCCTTTCCCGACCGACCGTAATAATTGGGAAAACTCAGTCGCGTTTTTGTTTGTTTTTTTAAGAAGAAAAAGTTTTAATTTAAAGTATTTAAAAAAAAAAATGTAAACCTTTTTTTTAGAAATTACAAATGTGTCACATAAATAACCACAATTGACACCTATGTGACCCACTCTAAAATATTTATTATCCATGCCACCAGACTTTGTCTTTTTAATATCAAGATTTTGTTAAATTAAAAACCTCAGGGTATTCCAGTGTGATTTGGTCATTCTTTGGAATCTAAAAAAATATTAAAAAAAAGAAAAAGAAAATCAACCTACAAATCGAACAATTGTATGGTATCGTGATTTATGCGGCCAAACCTTTCAGCGTGTGTTTTATATTTAGGGGCCTCAAAAAGGAGTCTTGTTTGGTATCGAATTTATTCTACAGGTTTTCTCTTTCTACAGGGTGTCCCAAAAGTCTATGCACGTCTTTGAAGAGTCATATCTCATAAAATATAAATCATATGGTATAAATTTAACCATATTTTGATAGACGAGATTTGGGAAATTATTTTGATACCAATCATCATCATCGGTCGTCCTTGGACGGAACGATGGAAGCAGCTTAGTTGCCTCCATCATTCTTTCTTGGCTATTTGTTTACTCCATTGGTGCGCCACGCATAGTGGAGGTATGTATATGAATACATATTATATGTGTGTGTACAGACACAGACCGGGATGATCCCCTACTCTTTACGAAGGAGTCTGTGACCTTTTAACGTGCTCGGGGATAGCTCTTCCGATACACGGGACCAACATTTCTACGTACCTTCCGAAGCACGATGCGCCATGAACATGCCAACTTCAGTCTGCACGGTCTGAAGGAGGCATGGGGGACGAGGCTGTGTTGGTGTATCGTTTTTGAACTCTCACTCATAAACGATCCACCAACAGAACTACGGTGCACAGCAGTGTACGACGCTCTAACCGACTGCGCCACCTCGCCCCTCATTGATACCAAACACAACCATATTGGTGAACCCACAACATAAAACTGGTTGAAAGTTTGTGGCCGTGTGCCAGACCTGCCTATACCAAGTACCACACATTGTTGCTAAAATCAGGTGCGCATAAATTAACGGTATGAAAGCAACGTTGCGCATTAGTCACAGTTCACTGATTACCTTGCAACATTAAAGTTTTATTACCAAACTCGGTCAATCACAACATAAATAGGCATAGTAGACAAAATTGCACAGCAAAAGTCTTCATTCAAGGTGGTTTACAGCATAGATAAGCGAATACAAATTGTATGGTTCTACGCTAAAACAAATTCAGTTCAAATCACTCAACAAAAGTTCAGAAAACATTTCAAGAATATCCATTCTGAAGTTGGTGGATACATTTTTGAACACAGGAACTGTGCATGATTTGTCTCGATGTGGTAGAAAAAAGACTAAAACAAGCAGCATTAAAATAATCCGGTAAGTTTAAATGTTAACATGTTTGACAGCTGTATGATGTGTGTGTTCACTTTTCTGTTACGTTATTCAATTTTTTAGGTCTGTGTTTTGGCTTGCATTAGCACACGTCCCTGTATAAATGGAAACATTTAAAATAGATTTCACTATAGAAACGAACATTATGTGTGATATAGTTTATTATTATGATGGGATCACTGTAATGTAAAATTTAAATATTACAATTGACGGATCACTTTCCGTGTAACCAACTCTAATCGTCTTTTCGTTAATCTCAATAGGTGTGGATTTATGAGCTTTATTCCTCCGAAATATAAAATTACATTTTTGCAGTAATATATATTTTACTTCGATGGTGGCATTACAAACAGATGTTACTTCAATGTTTGGTTTCAAAATGATTTCCCACATCTCCTCTTTCTAAATATGTATTCATATTTTCAATACGACTTATATTTTGTGAAATACAAAGATTCAAAGTCGTGCATAGACTTTTGGGACACCCTGTATATACATTTTCAATTTGGTACTGCGACTGAATTTAAGAGAGATGCAATTCTTTAAAATGGTTTCGAAACTTTTGGGGCACCTTGTAGATATCCTAAAACATATTACAGTATCGACGGGTCCGTACAACTGAGGGATTTTTAGAAGCGACGTTTAGAATGTTCTGTTTTTATTTCCATCTTGTTTACAAAGGATACTGCTGAACTAAACTAATTTTCTCAAAATAAAAAAGTATAACATCCTTCCAACAGTTTTGACATAAAGTGTTATCACTACACACGTTCTTAATTACATCAATTTCCCCACTATTCTGCCCATATTACTAAAAAATCAACGGTATCCTGTTAAGTAAACTCGTCCGGCGCCTGGTTCTTTTTATATGTAATGAACCGCATGTGTATACATGTTTCGAAGTATTAGGCTTTATATAAAATTACCTAGTTTCTCGTCCTAACTTTTGGAAAAATGGAGGATGAGGGTACCTTTTTTTCTTTTTTTCTTTTTTAAATAAGCCAGTGAAATCACTATTACCAGCATGATTGCCTGATAAGGTGCGTAAGAAGAGGCCTTTGTAAAATCTTTTTATTTCATGGTTCTGAAAGGTTGCTTAACATAAAACCTGCTTTAAAATGCTCTTTGGACTAACGTTATTCTATTACCAAGATGTCAGCTTTTTAAATATAACAAAAAGGTTATGGAAGAAATAAAGAAAAAAGAGAGCGTTGCAGAATTCCTGAAAAAGGGATGCGCGAGGGGACGAGAAACTTTTTTTTTTCTTTCTTTCTTTCTTTGTCTTATTGGACTAAGCAATGAAATGCTGCTGTGTGGATATAAGGCAGAATGAAAGGGAAAACATCAATTCATGATCCACGAACTATCGATGTAATGTATAGTGTATATTTTTGTTCTTCTTTCAATATCATGAAACAGAATACGGAATAGTAGGCCTAAGGGCTACACAACCTTTGTGTTCATCAAAGAAAATAATAAATAAAACAAAATTGTCTTCATTTCCCCCATCAATCTTTTACCGGAGAGAATACTTAACATGATTAAACCAACTGCAAGCGATATTTTTCACTTGTCACTCAGTTCAAGCACTCCAATAATTTCCGGTATACCTTACGAAACACTCATACAATGTACATAAAACTCGAAAATAAGTCAACGCGTTCTACGTGACAATACGGGACCGACCGACTCATATTTTTCGGATTTGGGATCAATTTGCTTTATGTCAAATTGAAAACGGTTGGAATTGGTTGAAAAAATAATAATAAAAAAACCTCCCGACCTACCAACGGACCAGACCTAGAGATCCGTAGAATAGAGGTTGTAGCTTATAATAGTAGTTACTTTTGAAATGCCCATGCAATTTTCAGGTAAGAACAAATCCTGAAGAAACCAACAATCGGACTTTGTTCATTTATCGAATTATAATTCCGGTGTCAATATCGCTGTCGGTCGGTGTCGATGTCGGTCTCGGTGCCAATGTTGTCTGTGTGCGTAAAATAAAATCGCTTGTGTGTGAAATAGATTAACTTGTGTGCGTAATCAATTCACTCGCGTAGGTAATCACCGTCAATCGCAGACCTTTGAATACATACCATCTAACCGTGGACATACCTGCAACCGAGGACGGAACCGAGGTTTCCTGATATGTCCAAAATGATGCAAACAGTGTAAAACGCTATCCAAATGAGGTCCTCGCATGTGATACCCCCTGACATACCTCTTTTGGATAGTGCACTGTCCGGTTGGCAGTGTGATACACATTGTTTTAATCGCCATTTTGTCCTCGGTTTGCCGGTGTGTGTCCAGGTTGATGTGTCCTCGTTTGGATAGTATCACGTCAAGGTCCTCGTTTGGTTGTGATTACCTATAGGGAGAATTTATTACACACACGAGCGATTCATTTTACGAACATGAGTGAATTTGCGCACTTTTAAAATTCACTTGCGTACAATTGCTTGTGTGTATGTTAATGGCGTTAGTACACAGTACAATCAGATATTAAATAGTAAAAAATGTCTTAGAGAGACTTGCAATCGCTCCGTTTTGTCCTGTTATTGAAAATCTCACCGTTATCATGGTTATGAAAAGCACATTATGAATTTTGCATTTTTCCCCAGGGGAGGGTAAAGCTTTTAATAATGGCTATACCCTGTCTGTTTCTGGCTATTAAGACGACATACTTGTGATTACAAGTCAGTCACAGTGTTATTGTTTATAGTCTGTTAAAGAGATATCTAAAGAATCATTATACTTGACCGATAAGTACATTTTTAGATTTGGCGAAATGATAAGCATTTTGGATTTTGTTTTACTGTTTTTCACCCGTTTCCGTCACAATAAATGGATATTCAGTTATCACTGCCTCTCCAAATAAGCACACTCAGTACTCAGATCCATTTGATATGTCTTTGTAGCTGAGATTCGAAGCTACAATTGTGGAATAGTCTCATAAGACTGGCTTATATATAGCAAAGTTGCGAGGTAGGAGGTAGAACTTAATGAATGACCCTCATATATTTTGACTATATCGAACCAACAGGATATTTTCAAGGATAAGGACAACATGTGCTAGTAAAGTAATTAGTTCGCTTATGATTCACCCAAATCCTTTCAAGGTATGATCGTAATACTAAGCAGGTTGAAAGTAAGCTAACAACCAACAGTATTAGGACATCTTGCAAGCTTCAAATTGAGAGAAGACACTGCCCGAACTCATTGAACTACATGTACATGTTAGCTTTTTGGTATTCTGGGTGTACAAAATTGATGAAAAGTTCTTACAAGTTTGTTTAAACGAATTTGGGAGGTTTGGGAGACGATAAAACATATCTACAACACTGTTTTAGTGATTCAAATTTCGTATCGATATTTTTAGTTAATTTAAGAGTCAAATTAGCTTGACAAGAATTCTGAGTTATTATTAACTGAATAGAACTGTGTAGTGTGCCCTATTCATGTGGGTGCTATGAAAGTACAGAGAATTTTGATGGTTTCCATTTAAAACATGAACATCATAGTGTCAAAATAAAACTTAGATTTCCCTCACAATTTGTCTAGTTATTTTTAAGATGAATAAAGAGATCAAGTCTCAACATCTGTGACAGATTACAGTTTAGTGACAATTTTAGAATAAGTATTACTGGATTGAATCAATTGACAAACAATCGAGAAGGTTATTTTGAAAGGAAGTCAACATTGCCAGACGACACACCATAGGATGACATTGGCTATAATGAGGTTGATCAATTATTCATGAGATCCACTGGGAAATTTGTATAAGAAGTAATTTGTAAAATTCCATGGGATTGAATAAGCAGATGTTGTAGAAAACGTAAATTCATTAATGAGAATAGATCCTGTAACACATGTTGTCCAACTCATAATAAAATATCACACTTCAACTGTAATAGGCCTATAGGATGATTTTGACATCATAATAAATGTCCTAAAAAATACTTTTGATAACTAGTGTACCGTATTATGGTTACATTAATTCAGCAGGTGTGTTAGTAATTCTAACAAAATCGCCCTCAGCGGGGAAGAAAACAAGAAGAAAGGCATTATCGTAATAATTTCGTGTGGGCAGTATGGTAACATACAAATGGTGGGGAAGAATTTCTAAAAATGTCGCCCTCAACGGGGTGAAATGACTGAACAAGAATAAAGAAAGTAAACACATGGACCATTTTAAAACCAGCTGACATTTGAATATGTAGAGCTTTGTATCCCCTGTAAGGCTTTATTGATTCGCTGTATAAAACTGTAAACACATTTGGATAGAGAAGAACGTACGCGTCTCAGATAACAACATTACATGTACGGTATGTGTCGTCAACATACTGAATGAAACTGTTTTCTGAATTGTAAAACTGCACTCACTTATAAACGCGCACCAACATGAGTTTAATGAAGTTAAGGGAGCGAGAGAGGTGGTTAAGACAACAACAAATAATCATAAGATCCTTTTGATTTTTTCTTATTATATCCTTATTAGATTATTAATAATGATGTGCACGAAATGCAATAAGTAAAAGTCTTTTAACAAAAATCAGTAGGAATTGAATGTGAAGAACAACATGATTGTAGCGAATGACACCTTGACTTGACATTTTACCCAATGACTTGCCCTTAATTCTATGACTTGATCCGAATTAAAAATACATTGAAATTACTGGATTTATATGACTGGCGGTTAATTAGTTTTAAGTGACTTGTGACTCGAGGGTCAGTTACTTGGTGTCGTTACAACATTGGCTTTAAACCCTTAGGTCCACTCTTACCAGCCAGTTCCCTTGGAAATATCTCAAGGTTAAAATTCTCCATCCTAACTATATTCCATCTGCCATCAAATGAACGTAAGTATAAGCTACAGGGTGAACTAGCTAGAGTGGACATTTGTCTTTAAAGTGTAGATTTTGCCACTCCAAAGTACTCATCAATCTGTTAACTGTGCGCGTCTTTGAGCTAGCTTATTATCCGTTCAAAGCTAACAAAATGGTCGAGCGATCGTTTATTATAATAATGTTATAAATATTATATTTTTATATTTAGCGCATTTAATTGCCACCTACCACTATTTCACCCCTTTTTTAGGCAATCGGGTATCGTGAATTTGACCTCAACCCTAGTGGTGTTGCAAGCTTCATAAGGCAGCTGCCTTTCCCCGTAATAAGCAGTAACATTGACGCTACGAACGAGGCGGAATTACAATCTACCCTGAGTGGTAGCACCATCGTTAACGTCGGTGGACAAAACATTGGAATTGTCGGGTACACTCACGCTGAAGGTGCTATGAATACAAACATCGGTAAGTAACATGTATTGGTACAAACTTGTCAGTACTTACTGCTTGCTAAAGCAATTAATGTACCATATTCAAGTACCGTAAGGGATGTGGGTCTTTTATTTCCCCGATTGGCTTAGACAAATTTGATGGGAATTATCTGAAGAGTTCGAATAGCACTAGTTTTAGTCCATTTTCATCAAGCAGTGGTTCATAGTAGGTTTGGAAGGTAAGGAGCTTGAAAAGAAGATAATTTACATCCCCGAGGAGTCCCAACCGTAACAGAATACATCAGGCTTAAGGCATTACGCTACAAGGCCCGCTTAGCAGCGCTATAAATTGCTGCCCCAAAAACCGGCACCAAATTTAAATATTCGCCTTCCATCAAAGTTGGTGGTTGCTATATGACATAATGCCCGTGTGCAACCGGCTGTATTCCAACGCCCATTGAGCATGAGCGTAATTTGCAACATAATGGAAACTCACCCAAGCAGTTAGCAAGAAGTACCGATCGTACACGCCCCGAATTTAAATATACAACCAGGCAAACCTCTCGTAGTAATTGATAACAACAGGTTTACCAGACCGAGTTAATAGCACTCCTAAGCGGGCAATTTATGTCATGGAATCCGAGATTTCTCCCTGCTACTACTTCAAGTGACCATTCAACCACCGCAGAGTGAACTCTCAATGCACCAAATAACTCCACACTGTCAAGAGATGGCGCTATAATGCAAGCAGACGACGATCTCATATCGGCCCAGCTTCGCTGACGTCATCAACACAAATTGGCTGCGCAATGATATCATCAATATGTTGGTGTATGCGCATGATTATCGACACCTGTATGACTTCATGGCAATTTCTGCCGTTTCGACCGACAAAATCGAGCGAAATATAATCAAATTATTATTTTTTTGGTACGAGTAGATATTTCGACAATTTTTTGTTGTTCAAATTAACGATATTGTTTACATGAATTTTGAACGCAAACTAAAAAAAGAAATACCATAATCAGTCAAACACGACCTGTTATTTACGTATGCGCAGTAATAAGTTTCCTATCCAAAAATTAATAGTATACATGGCCCTTCCCTATGCACAATCTCTTGTTTCATGATCCCTCAAATGGCAATGACCATGCAAAAAGCCCTTTAGTACAAGGATTTCCCCTTTATCATTTTCTCCATACACAGGAGCGGTGACGTTTACAGATGAGATCGAGTCTATAACTCGGGAGATAGATCAACTGAAACAAAGCGGAGTCAATAAAATCATCCTTTTAGGAGCTTCTCCTTTAAATGGTAACCGTTTTCTTGCCACACAACTTGATGGGGTTGACGTCGTCATCAGTTCGGGTACCAGGACATTTTTATATAACGGTGAGATTTTTTCAAGAATATTTTCGCCCTTTTTTTTAGAATATTTGTTCTCAAATCATGTTAAATCAGCCGTTTTTTAGCCTAAAATCGGTCGAAATTTCTTTTTCACAGTTTATAAAAATAATTCCACATTTTTTGCAGATTTTGGTGACATTTTAGGTAAAAAAACCGCAAAAAACAACAACAACAAAACCCGACCGACCGACCCAACTTGACAGGTCCGTCCGCCCGTAAAACAGGTGGGGGTTCGTCGCTTAAGCTTAACATTTTTTATTTCAACTAATTCATGCTTTCTGCCAATTGAGGAAGCTTCTGGGAGCTGTCATTGTGAACTTGGTAATGGACTTGGGTTGAATAAAAACAACGTTAAAAAAGCTGCCAGACACTGATTCGCCGTTAGAGCACTAAAGTCTTTGGATAAAAAATTAAAATGTCCGTTAAACCAATTTATTCGAAATTTCGAAATTGTCGCCATTGAGTCATAAAAATGTAGTCAAAATCAAATAAAAAGCGAATACTTTTAAGGTCACAGACCTCCCCGAGTACATGTTGGCAACGTTGTGCTATGTTTGTAACTATTATGTACTTTATATTCATACTAACCTGTTAATCATCGACAAATGTCAACTATAATGCTAAATGTGCTAACATATGTCTACATCTGACAGTTCGGATTTTTTATATTTGGCTAGATGATAGAAAATGCTATGAATCAATTAAATTCACAAGTGCTGGTCATCTATATAACTAATAAAATGCTATGAGCAAAGAATAAAGCAATTCCGATGAATTTTATAAACCTTTTGCCCTTGACCATTTTAATACTGAATGCTCTTTGCTTCCACTCGGCTGTAATAGTTTTAACCATACAAACTTTCAAAGTCTTATCTCAAGACTGAACCAATGCTATGCATGTTAATAATGCATTTATCATGGTGATTCCAAATGGTGATGAAATTCAATAATGTTGACATTTTTGAGACATTTTGTGCAATGTTGAAAATGTCGTCTGCAGAATGTTGAAATTAATAACAGATATCCTAAAAATGCGCGCGTAGTATGTTGACATGTTTTTCATCACCAATAATTTTTCCGTTTTCGTCCTGTTATGTACATTTTAGGAGATCAACCATCTACAGAAACTCCGACCGGTCCTTACCCTATATCCGTGGATACTGCGCAGGACAACGCTGTCCTAGTTGCTCAAATCGTCGGTCGTAGTAAATATCTCGGACGGTTGGATGTCAGTTTCGACGCCAATGGACATATCAAGGACTTTTCCGGAAACCCTATTCTCCTGGGGAAAACTGTCATAGAAGGTAAAGTGAACAGAAGGTAACTTTTTGTTCTATGTGTCAAGAGAAGCCTAACTATCCCTACAGCCTTCATCCCAATAAGTGGCGATTGGATCAGATGGAACGATGTAGGTAATCCTTTTTTTACTCACTCGGGATCATTGAAACGCGCAGTTGGAGCCAACTTGAGACGCCAGTAACGTTTGAAGTCAGTTTTAATACATAGCGAATTATTTGACGAAGAAGAGTCACATTTTGTCCAGGTCCGGCACGGTTCACAAATCTTGTAACAATATTATCCTTAACCATACCTCAAAATAGCTCAATAAACTGTTATTTGGTATAATACTATCTGACTATATTGCACCAAACCAGACTTTGAAAAACAACGTTCATAGTCTATACTGGCATTTCAAGCATTTTATGTGTAATGTTGTTATACCAATTATACAGATCCGGACACTAAAACAAGTGTCGCCGAGTGGGAGTTGGGATTTCGTGGCTTCCCAGGAAGCTTAGGAAAATCCGGCGTGCTTCTGGAAGGGACACGCGAAGCTTGTAGATCGATGGAATGTCCACTTGGAAGCGTCATCGCTGATGCAATGATGATGGCGAGTATGACACCTGCTACGAGCAAGAAATGGACAGAGGCTACGGTAGCGATCATTAATGCCGGAGCTATTCGTGGAACAATTCCTATAGGTAACTTCGGGGAGTTGGGCAGCCATTTCGGGGTTATACAGACTGTAACAAAACAAAACAAAAAGTTATACAATTGCAATTTCATTTTTAATCCAATTTCAAAATCATGCAATTTCAAAATCGTTTACACTCTGTAATTAGTGATGTGTTGACTACTACAAGAATTTTATTTGGTCTTTTAACAGGGTTTTTTTCTTCAAAATGATGACCAATCTACTAAGTCGTCTAGAAATCAGGTTTGGCCACTTTCAGCATAGAATACAATCTTGTTTGTTGAAATTAAATGGTTAGGGTATCATGCAGAGGGATCATTTTCAACTAGTTTTATTTCATTTCAATGAATGAATTCATAAAATCAATTTCTTCGAGTCCATAATTGAAATTGCTCATTATTCCTTCTGACATGGTACCCATTCTTAAACCACCATAGACGAGATATGGAGCCAATCTGGTTCAACAGGTATCTTCCATGTGCTAACAACTCAGGTATCACTGTGTTGTTAAACAGATCAAGGTAGCGTTTTTAAGTATTCACGCTCCAATCTATGAAGATATATCCAATCAAAGTTCCATCACCAAAGATTCCTGCCCGAACAAGCACGGTCTGTCTGATTTTGGGATGTCCACTTGAAATGAACCAATTGTCTCACAAGAGCGCTCTATTCCTGCATTCATGGTTTGATTCCATTTATACTGTCCAATGATTTAGCCAAAATTGCCCGGTGATTTCGCAACTTCTTTAGACAATTGATAATTGCTCTGCTTCTTGACCACCGATTTTCATAAAACAAAGCTTATTCAAAAGCTGAGAAAGTTTCCTTTGCGTTATATGAAAATTAAAACAGAAATTACTTTGGAATTATTTTTAACATTTTTTTCAAATTGTATAATTGTTTTTTGTTATAGTCTGTAAATCCCAAGGTCATAAGGTCATAAGGTCTGGAATACTACTTTTAGAATGTTGATGTTTTATTTACAACTGTCATGACTATATTGATTAGGTGCGGTAGTGACTAATAATACATCGTCATTTTATGAATGAGGTGTAAATTACCGGAAAGAAATGTGCTCACTTATATATATCAGATTTTCGGTAGGGATTATTGATTTTGAATAAACTAACATGTTTATGTTAGCTTTTAAAAGCACCTGGTCAGGAACGTTCCGAGCAAGGTGTATAACTTTGTCTAGTGTAAATACCCTGGAGTTCCTGATAACAATGAAATGAAAATTCATTGGACATAGTGTTATCATGGAAGTCCTTTCGGCAGGGGTAGCACTGGATCAAAAATGTGAGAGGTCCCATGACATTTTTCGGGACCCCGTAGGACTTCAAAAAACAAATTTAAGGGGTCCCTCAAGAAAATGAGAGGTCCCGAAGTATGGGTATTTGAAAATGGACGAAAATGGACGAAATCAGTAGAATATACTGATAGAATGTCTATTTATATAGAAATTATTGAAACTTTCGCGGAAGCAATTTGCCAGCGATTTAGAAATGTTTGATTTTTAAGTTTAATTTTACTTTTTTACAGACAGTTTTTAAAAAATTTATATTGTGAGCAAAGGATGGATATGTAATTTACAGAATTTCTTAAGGTTTCCATTTCCATACATCGTCAAATGTGAGGGGTCCCTTCAATTTTGATCGGGACCCGCAAGGCTTTCCAATTTGAAATCTGACGCGTCACTATTCGAAAGTGAGAGGTCTAGGACGCGCAGACGCGTCATAATGCGACCCTTGCCTTTCGGTATGAAAAAAGACAACATGTTTCAATGACGAATCACTAAAACAGCATGAGCCGGAGTGGAACATCCATGAGCTCATTTAGATTTATTTTGTGCCGCCATGATAGTTTTTCATTTTGTTGTTTTTGTTTATAAATTCCGTTGTTTTGCTTTCTTTGAGTACTGTATTAATTTGTATGTTCTTGTGTTATGTAACTCCCATGCCTGGGGTCAGCATAGGCCCTAGATGTTCTTGGGTTTGTGTGTTTGCTTCTTTATATTATTATAATAAAGATGATGAAATAATATATTATTATCATTTCAGGTGATATCTACACAGATGACATGGCACGTGTTTTACCTTTTAGAAGCACTGCCGATATGCTATCTTTACAGGGTCAATACATCAAAGAAGCTCTTGAACACGCAGTCGCCGACTATAGCCCTGACAGATTGCGAGGAAGTTTTTTACAAGTTTCGGGTGCGTAGATATTCATAAGCTCTTTATTACCGTGAATTATTTGCGTACCAATGATGGTCAAAAGTACACAGATGAAAATTGTTCGAGCGCTACGCGCGTAGGTGTCGCCAAAATGCAAGTGTTTGGTACAAGATTGTTTAGAGCTAAAATGTACATGAATTAAAAAAAATAGTGTAAAGTCCAAACATTTCGGGCGCTACGCGCGCATTTCGTTAGTCATCACAATCTTGTCAGTTCACTATCATTTCTTGCTCCCCAATATGAAAAACCTAGAGTACATCTTGGAGTTTTGCTTTTAAGAAGCTGCCTTGCCTTTTTAGTCGCGTTTTGGAAACTGGGCAAGGGTTTTAACGTGGAAAACGCCAACCTGCCAGCAGGGTTAATCGGTCATTTGTTGGGTACCTAGAAGAGGGAAGGTTCTCTCCATGTATGCGTGTTGTTCAAGAAGGTAGGGGAACGTTCAAGGTTTAAGCGTTGTTAAACATGTTAACCCTAACTCCCCGGGCGTGTTTTTGTGAATTAAACTATCATACGGGCAGACGGGTCAGACTAAAAACACTTAATGTATGTATTAGACCACTAGACACTCATATCTATTACTTTTGCTTTGATAACAATCCTAAATTCAAGATGGCCGCCAAAATGGCCGCCCAAAATGGTAAAATTCAATTAATTGGCATATATGAATCAATATATGTTGTTAACACACTTTATACCCAAAATGACCGCCAACACGATGGCCAAAAATGGTCTTGATTTTAATTAACTGTTGTAATTTTCATTGTGTATTGTGTTGGCATTTTATGGTACGATGTTCTTGCTACATGTACGTTATTAATAGCTAAAGTGTTATCAATTCCTAATTGGCGAGAAATATTCCGTTTTTTATCTTTCTGCGCACAAAAGTAATCCAAGCGTACACGTTTGATTATGGTCACATGCTCGCGTCTCGCATATGATGCACAGTGCGCTTGTTGTCTTCATGTGCGATCGCGTCCTTCTGTATTCATTCATTCGCTGCTGTAATGAGGCTTCGCAAATTTGGAACTGATCAAACTATAATACTGATTAATATTTTAGGTCTCCGTGTGATATATGATTTATCGAAGGCTGCCGGTGAGAGAGTGCAGCGTGTATACGTACTCTGTAGCGAGTGTCTCGTTCCGCGATATCTACCTCTCGATGTTGATGAAGTCTATAAGATGGTTGTTCCTAACTTTATTGCTAATGGCGGTGACGGTTATAACATGATAAATGACAATAAGATGGATCATAAAACAGGTAAACCATTTACAATTTAATTTCTGCATATGCCAATAAATCCTGTATTTATTAGCATATTTATTCTAGTATTGCCATATAATTCAAAATGTCAAGATGTTTATTAAAGTTATTAATGCATTAAAATAAAAAATAAAAAAGAAGTCTGACGGGCGGACTGTCTACTAGTTTATAACGTGTTATTGTTTTTTGAAGAAATAATGTCCAGAATTAAGATATTTTGTAGAAAATGTAATACAGTTGAAAGAAACGTTCCATTATAATAAAACTTCAATTTCCCAGAAAATGCGGATGATAGGTGTGTAATCCTGGGAAAAATGAAATTAAAAATATTTTAAACAGACAATTGCACGTCATCCTTATCTCATCACACTTAACCCCCGCACCCCTACACCCCACGCACACAAATATTCATATCATAACACATATTGGAAAGTAGTTTTGTCATTGTCATTTTCTCTTATTTGTTAAGGTCTTTCAATAAAAGATGCCTTACGAGTTTACATCAAAGAGCATTCGCCCCTCGTAACTCCATTGGAAGGACGCATACAGTATATATCAGCGGGCGATGATGACAGTGACAATAGTGTGACCGGTCCTTCTCCTGAGGAACCAACTGATAGGGCGAGACCGCGGTGGGGAGATGTGATCGGACAAGTCCTAAATCTTAAACGATCTCAATGCATGGACAAAGCAGATGTATACCCTCCCCATATGGCAACAGAAAACAAATGAAAACGACGTTTTTGAGGAGTTTAGTCTAAGTCTACAAAAATAACCATAACCAGTTCAATGATGTACCGTATTACATGTGATGATTTTGTTCTTACATTTAATAAAAGAGTATTAAAAGCTATCACTTATTATTCACCAACCAATCATGCCGATTCATTGAACTAAATAGACATTAGGAAATGATCCTTTACAGTTTAAAAACTACGCAAATTGATTTGATCCTTAAAACCACGTTAAAACCTTATCCTAGAGTTATCTATCGAGGGAATTGGGCATACATGTATACCTGCTGAAGGGTTTCTAGAAATTGGATTCAAATACAGTACCATTAATGGGAATTCTAGCTTCTAGGCGATGCCAGCAGAGCTAAATTGTTCCCCTTTGGGTTAAGTGCATTTGAATTTAAAAAAATGATGCAGTTTCCATTGTTGCACTTAACCCTATAATTATTATACCCGTGAAAAGAGCGTAAACGAACAGTAAATTTACCTTCTTGATAAAGTTCATCAGGACTGTTATAATAAGATGATTGAAATTCTGTATATCTAGTTCAAGGAAAACCACTTACTTGTGGACGCTTCGGAAACAAGCTGTTTCCTTTATAACACTTGATGTGGAGTGATGACGATCTGCTGTTGGACTTTGATATACAGAATTCGATCATTTATCTTATTGTAACAGGCCTGATGAACTTTATCAAGAATCTACGGCCAGAGAACGGTAAAATATCTCCGTGACTTTGAGAATTACGAGAATAAAATTGCTCGTCATCGCAACCATCTTGTTTTTAGCCTCAGATGCCGCGATCTTAGCCTCACGCCTCCCAGCTTGAAACTCAAATGCCCGATCAACACTAACAACGCCAGAAACGTCAAGTGAGAAAACTGCAGAAATGTTGAAGCTAAAACTAGCCGGAATACACGAAGCAAGTCTACAGGAGCGCAGCTTAAAAAGTGGGACTTGAATGTATCGCAGTATAAGCTTACAGAATCGCAGAATCGTGTTTTTTTCTTAAGGGGTTGAACTTTGCTGTTTCCCCTACAAATGTGTGTCCTAACGAATTTGTGTTGGCTACAGAACTTGCGTTCAAAAACTTACCTTATCCGGACGCAGTTCAAATTCGTGCAAAGGTAGCTAGTACTCCTCTAAAATCGGCGAAACCCCAAAATCAAACATATCTAAGCAGAGAGGAAATCTATAAATGAGCTTAAAAAAGATATAGAGTCCATCATCATTCGGCCAGCTGATAAAAGGAGCCAATGTTGTACTTGACAAAGATGAATATGAGAAAAAGGCCACCGCGATGTTGGAAGATACCAGAACCTACGAGGATCCAACTGCCAAGTACAAAAAGAAGCTGGTCAGTGATGAAAGTAACATTTCCAAAGTTAAATACAAACAAATTGATCCTACACTGCAAAAAGGTTGCTTAAACATTTAATCAACATTTTACACAACGTTGTTGAAGTATGCAACCGCTCAACAGTTACGTTAACCGTTGGATAACATGTTTTCACCTACAGTTGAACAATTCCAGTTACTCAACAGTTGCACAATTTTAATTACACAACATGTGGGTATTATTAATCAACCATTTTTTGGGCATTTTAATACCAACTGTTGCTTAATTTGTGAATTGTTTTCATTATATATTGAGCATTTATGAATAGCAACGGTTGCTTAATTTATCAAATTTACCCATATGTTGGGTGTTTTAATGCAAATTGTTGCTTATTTGTGTCAAGTTTTATTATATATTGAGCATTTTTGTATAGCAACGGGGTAGGCAAATAATGAGAATTCTGGGCGATGCAGCAGACCTACATACATCACTTCCTCTCGGTAGTGAACCGGTATCTTGTAATGGGAATTCTGGTCGATGCAGCAGAGCTACATACACCACTCCCTCTCTGTAGTGAATCTGTCATTTCATTTAATGTTATTTAACTATATACATAATAACTTACATCTCTTATCATTGGTGTTTTTATTGTGGTTGGGTATGAAGGTATAAATAGTCCATATTATATAATACATAAACATATTTATGTGATTCTATTGGTGGAGAATAGATCACATGACATGAACTATTCAATATATGTCCATGTCGTGGCTATAAATATCGACTATTCATCGCTAGTGACGTACGGGGGGAACGTACGTATACAACGCATCTTATCCCGTCCGCAACTTATGTCACAGGATCACAAGTGTGGTCCTGGGACATATGTTGACACCGCTGAAATGATATTCATAAACAGATGTGTCAAACAAGGATGGCAATCTTACACTATTTTGTCAGTGTTTGCGCTTTATTCCGTTTTGGGTGCCGAGACGACAGAATAAATCTAATTGTGGTCCTGAGGCACAAGTTGCGAACGGGATAAGATATATGCCGTATACAACCATTCACCAAATTCTAAGAAGATCCATCACGGACGCCATTAGAATCGAGGATTTAAGCAACAGTTGATCAATAAAAAACACATGAGTAAATCTTAACATAAGTTGCGTGATTGCCTGAGACAAATACTCAACAGTTGTCCAATTGAAACAATTAACGCAATATTTTAGCAACAAAATGAGTTTTGACCGGGGGTTTGCCCAACTTCGACGCTCGACGTATCCTCAGTGTATCCTCGGCGTACAACGAACACGTGACTTATGCCGCTGCAGAAATTGAGTTTCGTACACGGCGGGACAAGTGTTGCCAGTGCAAGTAAACGCAGCCTAGATGAAAACTATTAAAAACCTATAACTTACGAGTAACGTACCTCTAACGTATGTCAGCGTATGTCAACGTATGTTTAACGTATGTCAGCGTATGTAAACATATGTCTTTAACGTACCACGAACCTATCGGGAACTTATATGGAGAACGTATTAGGCACACCTTGAGTACGTCGAGAAATTTTGAACATGCTCAATAATTTTTCGCGGGCTCGACGTGCTCCAAATTTTCACAGCGTATCACAACGTGCTCTTAACGTAAACGACGTATCCCCAACTTACCCCTAACTTATATCAGCGTACACCAACGTATTTTTCGATATTTCGCATACGTTGGCATACGTTCAGGCAATACGCCATGGTGTGACAGGGCCTTAAACGACGTATCCCCAACTTTTATAAGCGTACACCAACGTATTTTTTTCGATTTTTCCGCATACGTTGGCATACATTCAGGCGATACGCCATGGTGTGACAGGTCCTTTATTGAGCATGTTCAAAATTTCTCGGCGTACTCAACGTGTGCTTTAAAATACGTTCTACATAAGTTCCCGGTACGTTCGGGGTACGTTAGACAAACATTGGCATACGCTGACATACGTTAGAAATACTCGTAAGTTGCTATACGTTGATGTACGTAATTCGTTGGGAAGTTGGACGTTCTTGGGCTCTGACAATTTTCGAGCCATTTTTTGTATACGTCGGCATACGTTCAAGCCATACGCCATGGTGTGACATATGCGAAATATCGAAAACATGTTGGTGTGTGCTGATATAGGTTAGGAGTAATTGGGGATACGTCGTTTACGTTAAGAGCACGCCGTGATACGCTGTGAACATTTGGAACACGTCCAGCCCGCGAAAAGTTATTGAGCATGTTCAAAATGTCTCGGCGCACTCAACGTGTGCTTAATACGTTCTGCATAAGTTATGTGCCGTACAGCGAGCATTCGGCGTTTTGGGAACTTATTAAACGCGGGTAGTGTATTAATCAGTGATAGAGTAAACGTTCTATAACCAGCAATCCCTTGTGTCACCAAATTTTCAACGTGAACTCCGGTGGGTAGGAACGTGTCAGATGCGCTGCGCATTGATTTTTCATAATTTACTCAAACGTTGGGCATAAGTCGAGAACGCTGGACATGAGTTGGCCTTACGCTGGCCATACGCTGAGAATACGTAGAACACGGAAGACAAACGCTACGAATACGTTAAACATACGTTGGTCATACGCTCGCCTACGCTGTGATACGCTGTTATACGCTGTCATAAGTTTGTTATAAGTTAATGATACGCTATCAATAAGTTAGTCATACGCTAGGTATACGTTCAATACGCTATGGATACGCTATGGATACGTCCATTCCAACACCGATGTCGACTTTTCCTATGCAATTCGTTGGGAAGTTGGACGTTCAGGCCATACGCCATGGTGTAACAAGGCCATTATGAACCAAATAGATGCCTAACCTGTAGATATGGCAATCTATGACTTAATTTTATGCATAAAGTAAATCGAGCAATGCGTTCTGGTGCTTTCGTTATTTGAAATTTAAAAAAATAGTCGAAAACCTGCCACGAAATGCCAATTAAGGGAAACAAGTTTTGGTCAATTTGAACCTCTTTATTTCAATAACAATGTTCTTAAAATGACTAAACACACATTAAACATAACACTTCCCACATGTTTAGCAGCAGATGTAAAATCAGAGGTATATTTTATTCCATATTATTTGTTCCTCAGTTTCCTGAAAATGCAAGTTTTCGCAAACATTCAATCCGAAAAGATGTGTAAATCCTCAAAATATTGACTAAGTCCATCTAAGTAAATATGCGTCTAAAGTTCTATAATAAGTAGTAAACTGATGATATGTGGTGGGATGGTTACATGTGCTAAGCTGCATCTTTTAAACAACCAATCATTCAATATCTAATTAAATATGCAAATTAGCTATTTAATTATATTCAAATCTCAAATACGTACCTTAAAGCCATCATTGTTGCCGCGATTATGATTCCTAAATACATTGTTTGACAAAAAAGTATATTGCACTACTTTTGAATTGTAACCACTGTAATCATTGATTCGTAATCAACGATGCATACATGCATATATGTATACTTGTATTGTTTTGAAAATAAAAATACACCAATAGGTTCCTTGAAATGTGTTGTATAACAAGATGAGAATACACATCTTTTTTAAATCCCAAAAGTAAGGTATTTGGCCCCAAAAATTAGATATCTTGAGCTAGAATGAGGTATTTTGAGCAAAATGCGCGAATCTCAAGTTATGTAATTATATTTGCAATAGTACATAATTGGGGATGTAGTTGGAAGTCATGCCCACACATGAAATATATAAATCACTCAAGGAAGATGCCGTTCTTACAGGGATGCTTATAAGATTTGCGTGTGTGCACCTCAAGTAAATTTAACGCGCTGAATTATAAAAACTACTCAAATACATAATTTTATTTCAATACTTATTCAATAAATTAACAAATCACTACACTAACAAGAACATAACTAAATTATATAAGACCACTTTACATGATTCTCATATTACTCCCTTCTTCATTGTTCATCTTTTTTTTCAATTGGCAAAAATTAGTGAGGTTCTAAGGTACCGTTCATTATTTCTACCTGAGGGGGCAGGCACGAAATAGGTGGGTCGTAACTTTTTAAAGAAATCAAAGGGGGGTATATTTTTTTTGAGGAAATTAAAGGGGGGGGGGGGGTTGTAACAATATTTCAAGACAACATTTGACAATTTTAGCATAAAAATGCCAATTTTGTTGCTCGCTTGGCGCGTATTTTCTTACCAAATTAGGTTAAACTAGAACAAATTTGAAAATGTTAGCATAAAACAGCTAAATATTGCGCGCAATCGCATTATAATCCAAATTATGCCTTGTTAGAATTAAGCATAAAATGGGCAAACAAAATTACGCGCTTGACGGTTGACGCCCATCTGCTTTTCTTCATGCCCCACTAAAAACATTCTTAATCACAATTTATCTACAAGAGCTAAGGCAAACATAAATGACAAATTGAAAAGAATCAACGCACACATTTACCAAGAGCAGGACATGTATGCTGATATGGAAATGCATGTAGAATACGATCAAAGCAGTGGTGAATCTGACAGCGAAGTTGAATACGCAAGAAGTTTACAAGACAGGGGGCACAAACTTGAACACAAGTTCAGGAAGAATACCCGGGAAGAATATCAAACAGGAGAGAACTAGAGGACTGTTGTATATTCGTATAGTATTCTCGAAAATTAATAAATGAAAGGGGGTGAATGTGCTAAGTTAAAGCGCTAAGTTATTGCACCCACCCCTTCAGTCGTGTTGCTTATTGTATTGTAAAGGCCTATGTGTGTGTCAAAACCTGGAGGGAGGGGTCATAACTTTTTTTCTACATTCCAGAGGTGGGTCATAACTTCTTAGTATCTAGGGAAAGGGGAGATCATGGTTTTTTTGGTGGTTTGCATTCATCCAGCTACCGACCACCCCCCCCCCCCCCCCCCCCCCCCCCCCCCCCCCCCCCCCCCCCCCCCCCCCCTCTGGTAGAAGTAATGAACGGAGTCCCAAAAACTTTTTAAGGTTGATAGACCCAATTATTATTATTAATCAACTACTGTCATTTTCGAGCGTGTTTTTTTTATAAAAAGGGGCCACTCTACCCTTAGGTCCAATCTTACCAGCCAAATCCTTTGGGAATATCTCAAGGTTGAGATTTCTCCATCTTAATTCTATTTTATCTGTCACCAAATTGACAGGTATAAGCTTGGTTTACCAAGGGTGAACTAGTCAAAGTGGACCTATGCCTTAAACATATAATAAAGGCCTCGTCGTTTTCCTGCTCCTGCTGTCCCCCTGCACCTTTGAAAGATGCATGCAATATTTACGTGTCAAATTTGTATACAAATACAATTTTAAAAAAACTCCGAAGGTCAGGGCTACGAGCATCTAATAATTAAATGCAAGTGTTGTGGTCTAAAGGTGATCGATTTTTGTAAGCCTTCTTTTATTATAACTTAAGATTTTAGTATGGTTTGAACATTTCAACTGTGTACGTATGGCACTGGCCGGTTGTTTTGAAGCTTGTGCTTTGCCTATTTATAGGCGGGTGCCAAATCTAGGTGCATCATTGGGCGCTATAAAATTAACCTAGCATCATTGCCAACATTAAACTCGTATTCAGTGAAAATAGAGAGCTTCCATTACAGGCATTAAAGGCGCACTAAGAGATGGGTAGGAGGCTGCGACCTAAATTATGATAACAACTTACAACCTTAAGGATAAAGAAAAATCAGCCCTCTTTGTACAACAAAACGTAAATTCAAAATGCTGATCTTGCAAAGATCAGCATTTTACGTCAGCCAGTGTCCAGTCCCCCTGCAGCACGCGTGATAAATAATGCGGACCATGTTTACAATATATAGAGGGCATTTTTAAGAAAAGGTTCAATACATAGCGATGGTAATCTTTTAATCAAGTTTTGCTGTGTTTTTTTGTGAGTAGAAACAACATAATGGTAATTTGTTTAATATGTTCATCTTGAATTCTGAAGAAAAAAAATTCTACAATATACTTAATGTCCCTTTAAGGAGTATTGATATTGGTTATTGATATTGTCAACTGCTACGGCGCAGAGTTTTGGTTTGAGTTTATTCATTGTGGTTCATTGGATCAAACCTTTCCTGATTGGATACCTACCGAAACTACGATGCGGTGTGCTTGTGTCACCCGGCTCGGCAGTTTTTCGATGAAATAATGGCCCCAGGGTATATACTGGGCGGAATATACTCCGCCATGTATGGTTTCCCCCGTGGCCTTAGCGGTAGATCGCCTGCCGCCTCTGAACTCAGAGGTCCGGGATTCTTTGGAAAAGGTGCCTCGGGGGTTAAGGTCAATATAACCACCACGCTGCTATTGTTGCAATATTAGTGCCACCACAAAATGTGGGACGCCTGATGTATACGCGTGTACGTATTTACGTGTATACACATGTACGCTATGCTGTATAGTTCATATTAAACCGTTATTCATGTTGTCCATTTTCATGATTTTATGGTGAATAAGACATGCAATAATATAGCGTTTAGAAATATATCTGCGACATAATTACATTACATGAACATGGCCTGTCAGTTGCTGAATATAGTGTATCGGGAATATACCATTCTAACAAGGTGTGTGTTATCATGGAAGTACTATACTTCCATGGTGTTATTATGTCTCGTCTATCAGCCTGTGGTCTCACAGTTTCCGGGAGCTGCAGTGAGGACAACGACAAGTGAGCCAACGTTAGGTAAGCAATACGATACACACTGTACGATTTAACATAAGCAATACATAGTAAACAAGTACGGTAGATGTATGTATTCATACATCCGCGTGACCAGGTTAAGAAATGGCTTACATTATCAATGCATATCCAAGACATTGTATGGATATAAATGCATGGATAATGTAAGCCAATTCTACGGTGTACGACATGTGCCAATTTCATTATTTTTTTTAATTATTTTTTTGCCTATTTTATTTTATTTTGGCCAATTTTATTTTATTTTGCCAATTTTATTTTATATTTTCCAATTTGTTCTTAGTTTTTTTTCTTCTTCCTATTTCCCCCCCATTTTTTTGCTGTTGCCACAAATCCGTAGACAAATTTAATGTTGTCCCAAATCCGCTGGCAAGCATTAATAGCGGTATTAATAGATGAGTAATTGAGAGGGGTTAACTGTAAAGTCTGTTACGAAAAAAGAAAGTGTTTTGCCTAAACGTAGAAAATAGAAGATATTCCCCAAAAACACAGACATTACAATAAATAGGCTTTATCCCGCTTATATATACATTACATGTACACGGAGTAAAACGGAACATATTAAAATAGTTAATAATAATTACTTTAATTGGACGTATTAATTGTTTAAAAGGCGAGCACGCCTTTTTCTTTAATGACAGTTTGATTCAAACAATAAAGCTAACTAAACGATAAAAATAAACACAAATATTGATATTTTTATATATATTTTAACAAACTATACATAACTTATACGAAGTAACCATTAATCCCTTAAAATCACATTGTGCCGTTTAAATTGGTTTTACTAAATTGAAAATAATGCCTATTACATTTAAATTTGAATCGTTCAGATATTATTTAAATATTGTTTTGTTAGAATTAATTTGTCGTAATTTATCTATATAACTTACTTTGCACAGTGTTTTCACAGTGTTTCTTTACTATTTATATTACGTCGTATAATAAACTTGAGGAAAGAAATATTAACCTATTTGATGCTGCGAAACGCGGCACCCGATAGGCGGTATGCGAAACGCGTCGCCTGATATCTAGGCGATATGCACACTTCCTCAATATATTAGATTGGATTTTCAATCTTTCACCGATTGCTTAGAGGGACAAATCTAAAAATATTGAAAGTCACTCATTTTAGAGATTGATAACCTTTCAATCGAAAAACGATTGGAATTTCAATCTATTGGGTTGAAAATTTCAATCGTTTTTCGATTGAAAAGTTGTCAATCTGTAGTAAAAGATTTATATTTTCAATCTATTGGATTGACAGTTTCAATCGTATTTCAATTGAAAAGTTTTCAATCTGTAGTTAAAGATTGATATTTTCAAACCTACAGATTGATATTTTCGTACACACACGAATAAATGACTTGCAATTGGAAGAAATTGTTCATGTGTACAGTTTTTTTGGTAAATTAATGTTCTTACTTGCAATTAACGTTCTTACTTGCCATTAATGATAAAATAGTTTATGTTTCAGATCGAATCATTTGATGAAATTTATAAATATACAATCCAAAGTGTTACGAAACCAATATGACCAACCTAAGTGCGCAAGTGTGGAATTCATTTTTTTCTCTAAATGTGACTATTTATTCAAGATTGACGGTACAAACACACATGTAGAGTGCAGTAATATGTATCAATCTTTTTCCAGATTGACTCAAAATCTACTCATTGTCACGAGTTTTTATCATGTTTTCAATCTAAAATCAATCTAATAGATTTTTTTAAAAAGTCAATCTGTAAAATCGGACATTTTCAAGCTTTTGATTTAAGAGCAGAACAAAAAAGTTCGGACTGAAATAAAGATAAAAGAAATGAAAATTGAAGCGGACCCCAAAAAGGAGGTTACCCTTCATGTAATTCTGCACGAAATCTGTATTAAGCTGTGTTAAAGGCTTAAAGGATTATACAGCTTTATTCAGTAATAGAGTCTTAATACCAGTCTAACTCATGAATGAATTACACCAAGGATACACCAAAAATGAAGCGGGACTGTGAATATGAGGTTACGGGGATGTGCCGCCAATTATGGTCCCATTTTCACCCGTCTGGTAAACGAATGACCCCTTTTCATAGCCATATTTTGGTAAATGTATGGGTCTATATGTAAAATCCTTAATTTCGCTGTTTTACGCAGAAATATTAGCAAAATATCTAAAAAAAAGTAAATTTATGGGTCTCCGGTGAACATACGGGTCCATTTCACCCCAAAAATTGGTAAATGTTTTTGTCAATATTAATTTTGCTGGCGCCGGCACACTCGTATCAGAAATAGTCCGAGCCCTCACCCCCTCCCTCTCCGGGATTAACCCATACAACTATAGAGAACGTACTTGATAAAAGCAGATCATTTGATTTATATATCACATGTAACTTCTGGTGGATTGCAAGCTATTAGGATATTTATTATATACAGGGTGTGTCAAAAAACTGCAATAGGGAAAGAATCCATTTTGTTTTCAAGACCATGTTAAATTTTGAAACTTTTTAAACGTGGCAAGAATGACATATTTGTTCCTAACTTTGTGTGAAAAATGGAGTCGATAATATTTGGTGACCCTCTTTGCCGCACACTCCAATTTACGTGTTTGTCCACGAACACATTGATTTTCAATTGAAATTGCATACGTTGCATTTTCATATTTGAATATCCCGCCAACAAAAAATTGGAAAGGTTCAGTTTTTCATCCAAATTTACAACATTATAAGCAATTTATATATATAGCATCGGTGAGGTAAATTGAATATGTTAACATGTAAACAAGAAAGGATGCATTAAATTCCAATTACATCACGAATCTACTCAAGTTTCCAAATTTGAATTGAAAACACATTTTGCGATCGTATGCATGTTTTGAGTATCTCGTGACAAACGTATGAAATTGGTGCACGGGTAAAAAGGTTCACCAAAGGCAAACGGAAAATGATATTGACTTCATTTTTTCACACAAAGTTTAGTAACAAGTAGGGTATTCTTATAATGGTTAAACATTTTCAAACTTCAACTTAGTTTTAATAACAAAATGGCCTCTTTCCACTGTTGCAGTTTTTTTTTACTCACCCTGTATTTGAAATATATACATGTTGCATGTGTTTTATGGGTTTGGGTGGGAGCTCTCCGGTAACCTTATTGGATACTTCTTGTTCTAGCTCCATTAAGTATCCACAAACAGCAATGGTTATTGGATATATATTGTCATTAGCTCCTGGAGAGAACTTGGAAATAGCCGGGAGGTTTCCGACTTATTTCACATGCAAATTAGGTAGCCAAGAAGTATCCAATATAAGGTTTATGGAGATCTCCTGGAGACTTCCACGAACCAACTGCTGTTCTTGGATGCTAGTGTCAAAATGTACCCAATAAGTTCTTGGATACTTCTTGGCAATAGCTTCTGGAGAGAACTTGCAAATAACCGGGAGGTGTCCGACTTATTTCACATGCACATTACTAGGTATCCAGGAAGTATCCAATAAGGTTATGAAGATCTCTTGGAGACT
The DNA here is from genome assembly GCA_035610835.1 of Ophiura sarsii. Classification (NCBI taxonomy): domain Eukaryota; kingdom Metazoa; phylum Echinodermata; class Ophiuroidea; order Amphilepidida; family Ophiuridae; genus Ophiura; species Ophiura sarsii. The sequence goes on from CM069444.1 coordinate 35,443,431, forward strand.
TCCACGAACCCACTGCTGCTCTTGAAGACTTCCAGGGCTAGTGCCAAAATGTATCCAAAACGATCTTGGACACTAGTTCCAGGAGACCGCCAAGAAACACTGCTGTTCTTGCTGGCTTCCGCTTGTTTATCAATTTCTCCAAGGTTCCAGTCGATAAAATAGAGATACCTTGTTACTGTGCCATTAAAATACCTGATTTGTACCACAAGATTCTGATTACATGTACATGTATACTGTTGGCTCCTTACTCAATAATTCACTATATGCAAGCAATGTTTATTAATGTATGTAGTTGCTGATACAATATTATTTATCAGCATAATAATGTGTTTAAAAATTTGTATTTTAAGGACCATTTGATATTCGTCTTGTCGACGGACCTAGTCCATCAGAGGGTCGACTAGAAGTGTACCACGATGGCCAATGGGGAACCGTGTGTGATGACTCTTTCAAATTAAATGATGGCAATGTAGCCTGTCGTCAACTAGGATACGATGTGGCAATTGATATAAAGGAAAGAGCTTTCTTCGGAGCTGGCAATGGCCATATATTCTTAGATGAGATAAGGTGTGTTGGAAATGAACAGTCACTGGATCAGTGTGGCAGTGACGGGTGGGGACAGCACAATTGCTATCCAAACGAAGATGTTGGCGTTCGCTGTGCATATTTGGAAGGTAAGCTAACAAGTGACACTTTAAATGTCACTGAGTCAACTTACGTTAATAATTAATACTAACTTGTGCAGACCCATATCCGATTTATAATCAGCTGAAAGGCTACACGCGTGGAATTCTGGAAATAAGGGATACAGTGCTTTTTTAGGTCCCAAACATACATCAAATATACGCGATGGAATGTAATTCCTCGTAACTTGTTGCAATCCAGGATACGATGGTGATATTATATATGTTAATTTAGAAGAAAAGCCCTGTATTTCGCTGCCTCTTGAAGATGTTTAGCCTATCTAAAAATCTGAAAACGGTCGCATTGCAATACGTATAGCTCATACCTATGGTGACTTAATTTTACGATAGGGCGCCAACAAGATTTTCAATCACCTCACTATAAGGGGCGTAGCTAGTGGTGCTGGGGAGGCAGAGTCGGGAAGTAAAAAAGGGTAAGAAAAAAAAGGAAAACGAAACTACTCAAAAGAATCATTTAGAACGGTGATCATGCCTGAATTGAGCCATTCCATACTGACCACAGGCCTCGCAGTGGCCCAGTTCAATTCCAAGCTCAGTTGTCAAAGTTGAGTGCGCGTACAATCATTGAAATCATTTAAAAAAAAGGAGATTTCCCGGTAGCAGATCTCAGTTTTACTTATTTCAATGGATTTCTAATTGTGATTCAAAATATGGCAATAGAATTCAATAATGTTGACATGTTTTGAAACATTTTGTGAAATTTTTTGAACTTCGCCCGTAGACGCCTTGGAAAGTGTTAAAAACACGACAATGTGAAAAGGATTTCTGAGTATATGATATATATACAGGGTGTTTAAAAAAAAACGTGCACGTGTAACGTGTTTACCCAACTTATTGACCATAAACTTCTAAAATTTGGTGTTATTGATAGACTAAACGCTAAGCATTCATATGCCGTTTATTTCATCTGATTTGGTTCTGTCAGTCTTGAGATATGCCCAGTATAACTAAAGCTACCTAAAATCGACGTTGTGCCACTTTACAGTTTGCAAAGAATACAGGGTGTATCAAAAAATTAGGACTCTGTTTCATGACGGTGTTATTCTTATCATAATCATTGGATCATGACCAATATAGTCTCAAAGTAAAGCCCAATCATTATTATGATATCCTGAAAATATAAGATCAATCCGATGCAAAATAAGAAAACTAGCGTACTTTGCGCAAACCATGTCATTTACTGGTTTGTACAATGGGATCTACATGTACAGACCAGTAAATAACATGGTTTACGTTTCAATACGTTATAATATTATTGTCAACATAGTAAATAATCTATCAGTCAATAGCAAAGTTTAGTGGTAATCCATTTAATTCTGGCACAAATCAATACTGCAAGGCTAAAAAAATCCGCAAAACAGATGCATACATATTCAGTGCAAATTAAAAAAAGTTTTGTTAAATAGTTCTCGAACCCACTGTGGATGGTTCACTGAGTTACAAATCGAGCACTTTCATGTTACTCGACTGTTACTGTGTGAATTCACATTGTAAAAACTGTTACTGTGTGAATTCCCATTGCACAAACCAGTAAATGACATGGTTTACACAAAGTTCTCTTATTTTTTATCGGATTGATCTCATATTTTCAGGATATCATAATAATTAATTGGGTTTTACATTGAGACTTAATTGGTCATGGTCCAATGATTATAATAATAATTACACCGTCATGAAACAGAGTCCTAATTTTTTTTGATACACCCTGTAGAAAGGGTTGCTCCGGAGAAGGGGTGGGGGGGGGGGGGGGGGGGGGTTACCCCTAAAAAAATCCAATCCGAAATGCAGAGTTTTCTTATTTGGATACCATGGTATAGCTGGAGGTTCAATACATACCAAAACAAGTACAAACATCCCACGTATGACGTCATAATGACGTCACCAAACATGGCCGACCTCAAAATCCCGCCGTATTATTCGCTGGACAGTGAAATATAGGCCAAAATAGAAATCTTCGCCAAAAGAGTTCCAAATATCTGAATTTCACCCGGTGTTTTGCTTATAAGTGAGGGAAAAGATGTTTCTAACATAGGCCTATGCTATATTATTCAGGACCATAGAATTAAAATATTATTAAAATGGCGATTAAAAAAAATTGTTAGGTGGCAACCGCCCCCCCCCCCCCCCCCCCCCCGCCAACTATCGGACTTTGACGGCTTACCCTACCCCCGGGTTAACTGGCACCTTCAATTTGTTTTCATCAAATTGAGCGCAGGGGATGTAAAAGCGATCATTTAGACGCCCTAGGTTACTGTTCTTTGCGTTTTAGCGCATTAGGAGGACGAGGGTTTATCATAAGCATTCTTTCTGTAAAAGTGTCACAACGTCGATATTAGGTAGCTTTAGTTAAAGGTATATTATGTGATCTTTTGCAGGGACGCCCTCAACTCTCGAAAAAAATTTGGAAGCAGATTTTCTTGCAGATTTACTTTTCTGATCATAAATCATAAATATATTCCAAGTTACACAGCGATACGATTCCTAATAACCTCAAACTCATAGTTCTTAGAGTGAATTTAGAGTAAAATTTGAAAAAATAGATTGTACCGCTCGAATTGTAGAAGTTCATTGTCAATAAGTTGGGTAAACACGTGCACGGGTGTTTTTAGACACCCTGTACAGGTTGATGACGTCTTGATACAGATAACTTTGACTTGTGTTTTCACTTTATAGATGGCGAAGTACCGATCAAATTGGAAGGATCAAATAAAGAAAGCCGAGGTAGCATCCGCGTTTTCTATAACGAGACGTGGATACACCTCTGCTCAGACAACACTTATAACCCTAAGGCTTACGAATGGGGGTCAGAGAGGCGAACGTAGCATGTCGACAACTTGGTTACGAGTCGATGTCGAAAAGTTACAATCCGCGCATCATCTATGATCATTACCGGTACCGTGATAATAACTATTACACTGACGAACAGCAGTACAGTGTTAGGTGTAACGGAAATGAAACCAATTTTGGTCAGTGCAGATGGTTTACAATTGTTTCCGAACGCGGATGTTCAGAGGCTTTGAACTGTGGTGTAGGCAATGGTGAGCATGTGTGTACAATAGTCAGTCTGTGTTGCAATCGCAATGAAGTGATCACTTGATATCAGTGATATTCTTTCAAAAATGTATATCACCCTCTATCCTAGAAAAACATGTATAAATCCTTGTGCACATAAAGTTGCAATAAAATAACTGTCCCACAATGCATTGCAAGATATGCATGTTTTCTGGCACCTGCCTGGCCATCAAACCACTCAACATGGAATTTATTAGAGAAAACAGCAGTATTTCGGGGTATTATTGGAGTCTCTTTCAAATATCATTCCGCCCATAAGGCATCTTATGTTAAGTTATTTGATGTTATTTTCATGTAAGTTGGCTCTTGCTCTATTGATTACAAGCTTATAGTTTGAGGTAAATGGGTTTTTTTCATACAGGTAAATGGTTTTTTTTGAATTTTTGGTCTTTTTACATTTTGAATGAACTGAACACTTCAATACATTTGAGTATTGCTTGCTTTTGACCTGAAAATATAATTTGTGCCTCTCATAGTGAACTGTGAGCGCAAGGAAGTAATCTAACATGGTTGAGGCATGATTAGGATCAATAATTATAATGCCAAGGTTACTAAGCAAATTGGTGAAGAAGACCCAACAAAGATAATTTGTTGATCAGAAACTTATTTTGTCAACGTTATACAAGCATATATTTTACAAATAACATCATTTCCTTGATAATCTTAATATTATAAAGATGTTTTTTTCAAAATACATCTATATTGTACCTTGTGGGAATCCAAATAATGACATTTAGCTGTCTTTCCATTGTTTTGTATAGGACATGAACTTAACAGCCTCATCCCCATACAGTGAGGGCGGTATAACAAAATCACTGATATCAGTGATCATAAGTGATCACTTTATTGCGATTGCAACACAAACTGGTAGTATAACTTGTGGGGATTATCCACCGGTGAATAAAACAGGCTTCGTAATAAACAAGGTATTCTAAAAAAAAACTGTGGCGAAGCGGAATTAAACATTGTACGAAATGCGAATAGTCAACAAAGCATTGTCAACGACCCATTGTTAACACGAAATTTGGTGTTGTGTGTGTGTGTGGGTGGGGGGGGGGGGGGGGGGGGGTTCACGTATAGATGAATACAGAGTACCGACCCATCAAAAACCAGCCGGCACATGTTCCGATAAAAAAAAGTCTATATAATTTTATAACCCAGTCAAGCAAGAAACCGTATATAGACCAAGAAGAAATAAACCGTGTTCTACGGCCACGGACCTCTCAGAGGGTCAGTCAGTCGGGCGCAGAAGCGTAACGAGCATGTGGGCAATATTGCTAGGTTATTTGTATAGGCGCCCAATGACTTAGTTAACCGCTGAAAAATAGGTGGGCCGAGGTAGCTCTGCTACAGAGTCTAGATTTTTGGGGGCATGAAGGGGAACAAGCCTATGAAAAGGTGGCATAAACGACAATTTTTTGTTTGTTAACAAGCATAGAGTTCGTCATTTAAATGGGGGGGGGGGGGGGGGGGGCGGTAGGGTGAGCCTCTCCGGGTGGCCTTTGTTGTTCAAGTGAGTTTGTTTGCTAATAAACCCCTAAAACGAATGGATTGATATGATTGAGGCACATTTCGGCTTTAAACAATCTTCTAAAAATGTCAGATTTAAATGCATACTGAGTCATTTGTTTTAGAGATACGACCTTATTGTTCAACGTCAACTGGTGTTTTGTTCTTTTTTGTAATGTATTACTATGTACCTGTGTACATGTAGTTACAACCGGAATGATTATGTAAAGCTAAATATTCAGTCGTTTTACAAAATGACTTGTATATCTACAAATTATCTGCAGATGTTGTTTAAATGCAGATGTTTTTCTTCATTTTTACCTTTCGGGTGAAACTTTAACAGCTATTTGGTTTGCTTTTCCTAGTGTATGCTATAGTTTTGAAGAAATAAACCAGAGAAGAAAACATTGTTTCGACATCACTGAATGTACTACAATAGTTAATGACCAATCTGCTTCAGGCTGTCCCAAAATGATTAGTACCCATCGATGCCCAAAGTTCAATAATTTTTGTCATCATCAAAATAGATAGGATTAGGTCCGTTGTTTTGACATCATCTTTGTCATACTGTACGATTTCATTCGAATTTTAGATCATGAATATCGGATATATCAAACTCAAGATACACTCCATTATGTAAAACATGGTGATTTCACCTTTTTGGCTAAGTGCTAAAAAATGTGTGTGCTATTACAGCTTGTTTGAAAGAAACTTGTGTATTCTCATAATCTCTTGTCTACTCAATATAATATTGTGTGTCTTTCTGTTGTAACTGTTATTAGTTATGGGTGTTCAAATCATTAATAATAAATATCCTTAATTCAATTTAATGGGTAAAAGAAGTTTGTCACACTTGAGTGACCCCATGCATTGTTTTATTTGACAAATGTATAGGGACTAACTTCTAAATGAAGTGGTATTTGGTGAATCACCAGTGACTTAGATTTCATTTTCACATTGGAGAATGGATTTCGTGAGGTTAAAATTAAACACTAGGGGACTATATCATGTTTACCAAGTTTGTAGGAAATTGCATCCCCAATATTAAAAAGAAGTATAAGCCACTGCTAATTACCCATGACTATGTCTTTACCTGTTTAAATGTCCCTCAAGTTTAGCCACAAACTAGCTCATTATAGAAACAAAGCTTGGGGTCGCTCATGCGTGACGATCTATTTTTACTCTTCAAATTGAATCAAAATGAAGTATTTTAATACTTCTTCATTTTGATTCAATTTGAATTTAAATTGGTTTGAACAACAATATGATACAATAGCAGTTTAAAATAGAAAGAAACCAAAGATATTAGCAGACAAGAGATTAAGCGAATGTATTAGTTTCTTTCAAACAAGCTGTTTAAAAACACATTTGTTTGCACTTTGCCAAAAATGTGAAATCACCATGTCTTACACAATGGAGTGTGACTTCATTAAAATAAGTTCGATATTCATGATCTAAAATTATAATAAAAGGGTACAGTATAGCAAATATAATAGAAAAACAATGGATCTATTCTCATTGATTTTGAAGATGAAAAAATGTATTGAACTTTGGGCATCGATGGGTACTAATCATTTTGGGACAGCCTGTATTATACAACCTTTGGAACTTCCGTCATTCCATCATTTTCCGGTTATTTTCACCTAATCTAAATGTTGTGTTGTTCCCTTTTAATCAACAGAGGGCGCCTTGGGAGTCGGGAAAATTGCTGGCATAGCGGTGGCTTGTATACTAATGATAGTATTGCTCGTGATAGTGATCCTTGTGATTCTTCGATTTAAGAGACCAAAACTCACAGAATCTCCTACAACCGGAAGTAATCAAGCAAATGCGCATGCGCAGTCTATGCCAGTGATGTTTGTGAATTCGCCGGATAATCAAGGACAGGCGATGTTACAATACGGCTCTCCACCGATGACGAATGAGCAGTCTGCTCAAATTGCATACCCACTGCAGCAACAGCAAGCAATTGCCCTTCAACAGCCCTTCATACAACCAGCTATTTAACCACAAGGGGCTGTCTAGGATTCATAGACATGTATGTATGACGCTGAATGAGCAAACAGGGAAGATGAATTTGAATCAGATTTATATTTTACCGAGATCAATGCGTTCCAGTATTGGAGCTTAACACAAACATTTGAATTAGAGTTGCTTTATTTCATTTGGTTTAATATGTTAGCTGTTTATCATCAACATGATCAAAGATGTGTAATTTGGAATTGATTATATCCGATGATCGGTACCGTAACTCTCGCTACCTGCACAAAGTGGTATACACGTGTCCGTGTTGAGAAATAACGTTGCATTATAAACTGCTCACAAAAAGTTAGGAAACTTTTTTTAATCAAGTATAGTTTTATTATGTGCTACCCTCTTGTATTATGTTGCATATCAATGGAAAGCTGAAGTGTTCTTCTTTAAAATGATACCAAATGTGCAATGATGACATGTCGCTGGACTTGGCCACATTAATGAGAATGAGACAAAGTCACAAATCAAATGTGCCATAAATTAGCAATTTTGTGTTACTGTGTGAACAAACAAATTGACACTGTAATGAAAACAAGCAAGACATCTCAATCTTAAAACGTTTACCGTGTCTTAGACATTTTTACAAGTTGTAGGCCTAAACCTACCATCACTTACCTTCATGACCTTCCAGCCGTTAACCTAGTCTTGCAAATACCCAAACAATGATTTCTAAAGAGATGAGTGTTGGGGTGTGTGTGTTGTGCTCACTGGTGCAAATCTTTGTGTAAACCATTCATGGTTCTAAAGCATGACCGGTTTGATTATTGATCATTACCTATTGACTGTTTAGCACAGATAAAGGTAATTTTGGCACATTTGATTTGTGACTTTGTCTCATTCTCATTCATGTGGCCAAGTTCAACAACATGTAATCATTGCAAATGTGGTATCATTTTAAAGAGGAACACTTCAGCTTTCCATTGATATATAACATATACAAAGAGGGTAATAAATAATAAAAATATACTTGATTAAAAAAAGTTTCCTAACTTTTTGTGAGCAGTTTATATTTCCACTAAACTGTCTTTTTAGACTCTTCTTGTTAGCAGTTGGTACAATTTCTAAGTCATACATTATCCATTGTCTTGAAATTGTTTAAAATGAAATTTAAGCCGCTTTCACTACGCAGTACTATAAAAATGAAGTACGAGGGTCATTTAATAAGTTCCACCTCCCTCATAACATCGCTTATATGAATGACAGCCTCATGACATTTGTCATGATTACAGCTATGAATCATAGGTGCACATTTAATGTAAATGTATATTGATATTTGTTTCACTTTTTGTATAATTCGGTCAAAGCCAGAAAGAAATTTTGGACAATGGAAACCGAAAATTATTCCAAAAATAAATACACGTCTTTTCGTTTTTTCTCCACATTGTATGGTTAGAAATATAGAGCACGATTTTAATACTGAAAATGGAAAAACAATGGATGATATCTAATCTAAATGTAATACGGTTTAACTATGTATGAATAAGATTTTACACTTGTCAGCCATACGGAGAAAATGTTCGGGATTAAATTTACTGGACACGTGACCACTATTGTTGAGGACAGCTATGCATGGCTAAGGGCTTTCTTTTATAAACGAGGGCATTTTTGCACAAAGTGCAAAGTGATTGTTTATTAAGCTTACATTACAAATGAAAATTTTCCCCGTATAGCTGACTGCGTGTATGCTTGCAAATAGTAAATTATCAACTCCAATGTATGGCTGTCCATAGCATACATAAATACTGCTAATCAGTACAATTCTTTTTTCCAGTCACGCCCAGTGATGCCTCGTATAGTCACTATATGAGGTTTTATTTATATGCAACCTTCAGAATATAGTCAATAGTAGAAAATCATCTCCTGGAGAGATTTGGAATCCTTCCATTTAGTCCTGTATATATTGAAGACGTGGTTCTGGCTAATCAGAAGCCATATCTGTCCTAAAAGATCGGTCATTTTATTTTTTTTACAGCCTGTATTAAAGACTGAGACAAATATGAAATTAATGACGATTATACTTAATTGACCGATAGCTGCGTTTTGTGCCTTAGAATTGGCCAAATGATCATCACGCCGGAGATATTTTGCTGTATTTCATCCGTTTCCGTCACACTAAATGGATATTCGGTTTGATCTCCAGAAATGTACAACCAGTTCTCAGACTAAGTAATACGAAAATTCAAAGCTACAATTGTGGAATATTTCATAAGAGAGGCTTATATAATAGCAGATTTAAGAGGTAGGAGGTAGAACTTATTGAATGACCCTCGTATGGTATACAGTCATACATTTGTACAAGTAATTGAATCATGTTTTGTGTTTTATCATATTTTTATACTTTTAAGGTATGTGCAGTTGACAAAATCCGGAAATAAATTGATATGTACATATGGTATAAAGTTGTTGCTGTTTTTCTTGCCTTTTGAGTTACATTGTGAAAGTTGTCCAAACATCCTATTCATTATTGGCATCTAATATTAATATTTTATAACTTCTCCACCATTTAATAAAGACCAACATGTGTAATTTAAAGAGGCATTGTGTGGTCCAGTGGAAAAGCGCGGGATTCATAATCATATGGTTGTGAGTTCTAGCCCTGCCGTGGCCAACGTGTTTGTTTCCTTGGGTAAGGTACTTAGCTGCTTAGTCTCAATTGCCTCGTCGACCCAAGTGAGATTGGGAAGCTCTTAGGGGATATTACAATCTAAGAGCTGATACATTATGCGCCGTGCCGGCGGCCGGGTAACTGAAGCGAAGTGATTGGGATGATTTCCTAATGGCAGCAAAAAAGAACCCCGTGATTCGGGAGTCACGCAGAAATGGTGGCCCATTATTTGGATATTTTGGAAAAAGTCACCAACGCGGTGCGCAGCATCGCGCTCCGCGCAAGCGCGGACAGGGTGGAGTTCGAGGGGGATGTGCCACCCTCGCAAGTAGAACCATTTTAAATTTTCAAACTCATTTGGTGCGATCTGGTGTATACTTTTGACCAACATTTTATCGAAAAGCCACCTCTTCATTTCCAATCAATATATTTTTTTATCAATGCAAGAAAACAGTTGAGCATATACTGATATATTCTTGATTTAAGTATAGATGGTTTAAAAGTTCGACCAGGGGGAGTCTGAGGGGGGATGTGCCCCCTCATAATTGGATGTTTTTTTCTTCATTTTTCCAACTTATTTTGTGCGATTTGGTGTATACTTTTGACCACAATGTTATCGAAAAGCCACCTCTTCATTTCCAATCAATATTTTGTTTTTTTATCAATGCAAGAAAGAAGTTGTGCATATACTGATATTTTCTTGATTTATGTATAGATGGTTTAAAGCTCGAATAGGGCGCACATCTTCGGCGCCGCATAAAAAAATATTGGACGGGCAATATTTTAAGAATATTGGTCGCATCCGGGTAGGCCTACTTTGGTTGAACAATAGTAATACATAATTACACAGTTGTATTGTACCGTTAAAAAGCCTGGTATAAATAGTATTCATTACTTCATGAATAATCACGATAGCTGTGTACCAAGTGCGTTCCAATCAAATTAATCGTTAGATGATAACGCGCATTTACATTTCTGATCATAAATCATACATACATTCCAAGTTACAAGGCGATACGATTCTTAATTACTTCAAAATCTTGGTTTTAGAGTGAAAATAAACTGTCGGGATAACACGACAGTTTATATCTTCACTCTAAATTCACTCTAAAACCATGATTTTGAGGTATTAAATTAGGAATCGTATCGCTCTGTAACTTGGAATGTATGTATGATTTATGATCAGAAATGTAAATCTGCTAGAAAATCTACTTTCTAAAAAAGTCATGAATAGAGGGCGCTCTCTGGAAAAGATCACATAATATGCCTTTAACAACTGTTTTCGTGAATTTGTTTTGAAATCCTCGGTTGTTGTTCTGGTCATTCGGAATTCCTTAGACCAGAACAAAAAAACTCTGATTTCAAAACAAATTCACGATAACAGTTGTTACGCAGTCATTATTCTCTAATCTGTATTATTAATGTAGTTTTAACGGTACAATAAAACTGTGTATTGACTATTGTTCAACCAAAGTACCCGGATGCAACCAATATTCTAAAAATATTGTGGACCATTAGTTTCTAGTATCTTTATTCAGCATGTGTTGATTTATTATTTTTCGCAGATAACATTTTTTTTCTTCTCGTGATATGTATACGTGTCTCAAACCAATAGAGGCCGTTCTAAATCTGACATCTCTTGATGTTGATTCGAAACACAAACTCGTGATTATAGTAGATCCTATCAGTTGTATAAAGCAGTATACGATCCCGGGAATGGTGCGTCACTTATCTGAGGTGCGTCACTTTCTCATGTACTCTCTTAATGTAAAAGAGTGAAAATGTCACTCGTTGTTCAGAGTGAAGTCATTGTCACTCGTATAAAGTGATTTTTCACTCGGTGTCGAGTGACTTTTCACTCTGTGCGGTTGATGAGTTCAGAGTGAAATTATTGTCACTCGAAAAGAGTGATTTTTACTCTGTGTCGAGTGACTTTTCACTCTGTGCGGTTGATGAGTTCAGAGTGAAATTATTGTCACTTGAAAAGAGTGATTTTCACTCTGTGTCGAGTGACTTTTTACTCTGTGCGAGTGATCAGTTGTACCAGATTTAAATAATTTGAGAGCCGGAACACAATAAAATAGAAAAATATTCAAAAACTCAAAATATTCTTTATTTTATTGAATTTAAACATTATTGAAGTGATAATTCATGATGATATCAATGTTAATTGTTTCTGCAATCATTTTTAAGTCCAAACAATTATTAAATATAAATTACATTAATGAAACGCGTAAAAACATCATCGATAAAAAACACCATAGAAAGTAGATTTAGATACTTTTCATAGAGAAATATTATGTTGATATATGATATCGTTTAACTACCGAAAGGAAGTGATAATGTAACATAGGCAAATGACAGCAGTTGTTTGGTCGAGAAAAGGTAAGTATAGTTTGGATAATGACTCTTTGTTTGTTATTCAAATTTTCTATTGAATTGCAAGTTATTCATGTGAATGTGATTAAGTAATTAAAATGTTCCATTATTGTTCACTCTCAATGAGGGTGAAGTTTACTCTAAATGAGGGTGAAGTTCACTCTAAATGAGGGTGAAGTTCACTCTAAATGAGGGTGAAGTTCACTCTAAATGAGTGAAATTCACTCCTTATATATTCACTCTTTTTTCACTCCAATGGAGTGATTACTGTAGGCACTCTTCGAAGAGTGAAAATTCACTCGTTCCTGGAGTGAACAAAATTCACTCTTTTTTGGAGTGAAAATGGTTCCACTCTTTCAAGGAGTGACTTTCACTCTATTAGAGTGATCACTATAGGCACTCCTTTGAAGAGTGAATATTCACTCCATTAGAGTGGAATTTCACTCTTTTACATTTAGAGAGTACCATGACGCAGCCCTGTGTCCCGCCCGACGATACATTACTATACAGTGGCGTAACTAGACTTTTTGATTTGGGGGGGGCAAGAAGGGGCAGTGACTTGAAATGGGGGGCTCCTAAGACAATCCAAGATTTTTTGAGTAAAGAGATGCGCGCACGCGCGCGCGAAAATGTTCGATTTTACAGCTATTTTTGGCACGATTTTGGCTCTAAACAAGCTTGTATCAAAGAATATTTCATTTTGGGTAGACATATGCGCGCGTAGCGCGCGAAATTTTTTCATATGTGTAATTTTGACCATCATAATTCCATGATTCCTTTCGTCAAATGAACCGACAGTGCCAATCTCAACCGACTCGACGTCAATATTGGGGGGATTTGATGTGTACTTTTTTGTAAATTTCATTTACAGCTTTACTTGATTTCATTTGGGGGGCAAGCGGGGGTGGGGGGGGCAAGCGGGGGGGGGGGGGCAAGGGTAGGGGGGGGGGGGGCTCCCGCCTCCCTGCCCCCCGCTGGTTACGCCACTGTTACTATAACCCCAGGCCTATCCTAAACCATTTCCCGTGTGGCTTTATATTTATTTGCCGGCCCATACGGCACTGTGTGTAGCAGTGCCTGCGAGAAGGAGTGCGCATAGTTCCGCGGCAGTGCGCCCATGCGTAAACATGCACGCGACGCGTTACCACGGTAGGAATGCGCGGTAGTACGTGCAACGCACAATACCCTGCAAGTCTAGTGGCATTTTTGTGCCAGATTCTAGCGTAGTTTTGCTGTTGGAGCCAATCGTTAACCAATATCAATGGAATATATATATTATTGTCTCTATCTTTCGTTGAAATTAGGCGACACTTTGATCAAAACTAACGGAGTACTAAGGATAACAAACAAACATACAAATAAACACACACTATTTCTAGATTTATAGTAAGATAGTATTAAGACAGTCACCATGGTGACTATAAGCAGATACGTTGGAGTGTGTATAAAAAGTGGCCTTATATTTTATGCTGTCGAGTTTCGAATACGAATATCCCTCGAGCTTCAATGTTAAATGCAACCTCGAGTTTTATAGTCGCACTTTCAAGTCAAGTTTTGAGTTTCTGATGTAAATTTATTTTTATAGTAGGTATAGCACACCGATATATAAAATGCATGAGAATTCAATTTAACAGGTGATCATTTTGAAGATTTATTTTGGCAAAAGATTTAATTTTGTGCAAGAATCAAGTAAACCGGTTCTGTTGCTATCGTTATTTGAAAATCACCAAAAGTAGTCGAAAACCTGCCACGAAATAGCATTTTAAGCTAACCAGTATTGTTTGGTCAATTCGAACCACTTTAACAGCGTTCTTCCATGTTTATACATCAGGCTCCTGAAATGCAAGTTTTCGCAAAAATAAATCACAAACTCATAAAGCGTAATTCCTCAAAACAATGGACAACGTCCAGGTAATAAATATGCGTCTCAACTACTTAAGAATTGTAACCATTGTAACAATTGATTTGTAATCAAATATGCATAAGGGAGCAGTTCCATTTATACGCGATAAATTTATCGCGACTGTATCGGGGCCTGATATGTTTTGGACCCGATGTTTTTCAAGTTGATTCGCGATAAAATAGTCATCAGGCCCCGATACGAGGCCTCTGCCATACCCTGTGGTATGTTTAGCAAATAGAGCGGGACATTGTTTAGCAAATACACGAGGATAATACAATTTACGTTAAACATCCTCAATCAATAACATTATCTCTAAAAACATGAAATGCTGAATTTGTACCTTACAACTAGAATAAATAGCCCGAAGCTCTATTTACATACCGACCACTTATCTTTTGTTATATTTAAACAAGCGGTAATACGTAATCCTTTGCTTCTCGCAACTGTTCGCGCAACTGTTCGCGCAACTGTTCGCGATAAAAAACTCATCGGGGCCCGGAACATTCTCGCAATTTTTATCGCGTACAAATGGAACTGCTCCCTAACTATCTGTATGCTTGTATGAATGATGTACTCATCATTGTTTTGAAAATACAAATGAAATGTGTAGTACAAGTTTAAGTTGTTCCATGAGTGCCCGTGAGGGCACGAATGGAAAATGTTACTTGTACGCCTACATGGCCAATAGTCCCACTGTGTCAAACTTGATTAATGAGGGCTCACCAAGTTGTTACGATTTCAATACCAACAGACTGATATGCTCCATGGTATTAACCACAAACCATAATAAATACACACTTAACTGGAAAAGTGTCATGTTTAACCTTTTTCAGTTGGTGCATAGTTGAACCCTGACAAGGAGTCATTTTTAACTACCTATTTTTAAGTGTTTAGAGGATAGTTGGCCAGACATATCTGTCATCACTGGTCTGGTCCTTGTCTGGGTGGTTTATCTGGCTAAACTTATTATTACCCTATCATTGAATTCCTCTGGTGTAAATTGTACGAGGATTTTTTTGTTTATCAGTAGGTATTCAACATAGTGTCTGTTTGACAACAACACTGGTTGATGGATCGTGTACAAGTGAACATGGCCAATATTTCCACTGTAAACAAAGTGTCCCTAGAGCTGAAATCATAACCTTGAGCGTACAAGATTGAATATCTACTTTATTTAAATTGGCCAAAAGAAGTATGTATTTTGAGCCAAAATAAGGTATGTTGAAGTATTTTGAGCAAAATAAGGTATTTTGAGCAAAATAAGGTATTTTGAGCAAAATAAGGTATTTTGAGCAAAATAAGGTATTTTGAGCAAAATGTCTAGTTGTGGAAATAAATTTAGGATAGTACATGAATAGGGATGTAGCTGAAGATCAGGGCTACCATATGTGGCAAGAGCATACCCATACATGGAATGAATCACTCAATGAAAATGCCGTTCTTAACACTTTCCACGCGGCTATTTTTTTTAGCATACACAAAACAGATTTGTCAAAAACCTTTCACAATTTTCAAAGTCTATCTCAAGGAATACTGACCCAATACTAGGCAAGTTTGTAATTATGTCAATGCATTTCTCACGGTGGTTCTAAATATGATAATGAAATTCAATAATGTTGACATTTTTTAAACATTTTGTGAAATTTTGTAATGTCGTCTGCAGCCGCCTGCCGCATGGAAAGTGTTAAGGATGTGTATAAGAAATGAGACAGTTGATTTGCGTGTGTGCACTCAAGTAGTATATTTCACGCACTGTATTAAACCTAATCAAATACTTAATTGTATTTAAAATATTTCTAGGAGAGTTACTAAATTAACACTTCACTACAATAACAACATACATACATTATATAACATTAAAAGATCGCATTTGTATATATACCTTTGTTTGTTTATAAATGTGAGTTTACTATATATAAACATTTGTCAATACTGTGCAAGTATGGCAGGTTTGTAGCTAATTGTTGTAAGCGGGGAAAATCTAGGCTCTGTAGCAGAGCTACCTCGGTCCACCTATTTTCCACCGCTAACTAAGTCATTGGCCGCCTATGGGCGGGTTTAAAAAAAATGGCACCATTCACATTTTACCTGCTATCACTATAGTCTATCCATCTGAGACCGATCTTCCAACCACGTGACTCAGCCGTTCCATTGACTGGGAGAGGAGGCTATTTTCTGACAAAAATATCGATGGAATCAGTAGAGTGAAAAACGGCCACAATAAAAAATGATTATGTTATCCACCTACTTATCATAACCCAAGTTGTGCCATGAGAGTCAGTTTAATTGACGTTGCAAAGACAGGTAGCTTTCCCTTCCCAATTTCTCTATTTCAAAAAATGCTTTCAATTTGGCAAGCACTGGCTGCATCTCATCTTTAATGGTCTTATTTGGTGCCATTTTAATATTGATACCATATCATTGTAAGCGTATTTGTTTCTTTCTATACTTAACAAGGAAATCTGATTGATTCGGACATGCAGACAGAACATGGGGATACCGAGATTCATATCATTTTACAACCATTTTATCTTATTATAGGCCCGGCCAACCTGAAAAATAAACATTATTTACTGTTGGAAACATTACAAGATAGCAAATAAAAATTAAATGTGGCCTCCTACAATATGCTATGTTAAAAAGTCCATCACTTTCGATCTTTTTCAGCTTTGTGATTCTATTCATATGCCGAAATCACAGGTGACGATTATGGTAAATGTTCAAAGTCCATCAATTTCGATCTTTTCCAGCTTTGTGATTATATTCATAGGCCGAAATCACAGGTGACGATTTCAAAGCCTTTTGATTTCAGATAATGCGCAAATGGTTCGATATTTGTCTCTCTTTGAATGGTACACTAGACGTAGCTGCTATGTGCATGTGTATGATGAGAATAATATGCATTGGAACAGTGTTGTGTGTGTTTGCATAAGGCAGCTTAATTGTTTCAATTCACATTATAGATGAGGTTCGACCGGAGGTTGGAATGAAATGGGATCCTTCGACAACTAGCAAATATACGCCAGAAGACAGCACATCTTATTTTTACTCATCTCCCCTGCCCATCCGAGCACCAAAGATCGCTCTCAGATGGATAGACTATAATACAAAGTGATTTACAGAATAGGTAATTGTTCCAAAATGTGTGCTACTATTGTCTCTTATTTGTGCCAGAAAATGTTAACTGAAGCTACTTCAGATTTTTTGTTGTTGCCATTTATGACCCCAAAAAGTGTCAGGAGTGTAACGGTTATGTGGGACATTAAAATTGGACATGTAATTTCATTAGGCCAGAACAAAAAATTCTATGTT
The DNA here is from genome assembly GCA_035610835.1 of Ophiura sarsii. Taxonomy (NCBI): domain Eukaryota; kingdom Metazoa; phylum Echinodermata; class Ophiuroidea; order Amphilepidida; family Ophiuridae; genus Ophiura; species Ophiura sarsii. The sequence goes on from CM069444.1 coordinate 35,460,949, forward strand.
CCTACTGACCCATAACATGGATGTTTTTAATATTTGAAGTGTTAACTTTTATTCAGAACAAATCACTTAGAACATTAGATGCTATTATGTCTATCAAAATTATGAATACATCATTATAGTTTGGTTTTCTGAAAAATCAGGTCAAATCCAAATCTTTGAACAAATTGGTCAAAGGAAGCAAGATGAACAAAAAGCTTGCTATTCATTTTTGCATATTTTCAATTGGTATTCTATTGCCTTTCACTAAATGGCCAATTGACTTGTAATAATTGCATTTCAGTATCTACGGTTACGCATTTTATTGTGATAACCCAGGAATGTCAGGAGTGTAACATTGACATTCATCTTAATTTTTCTTAACTATGAAGCAGATGAGCAATAATATTGTTTTGTTGTTGAACCTTGATGAAATAAACTAAATGTAACAAAACAAAATATGTTGTGTCACATGTGTCTTTTACAGAGAGCAAATAAGTGTTTGTCAGGAGTGTAACACTATTTCACGTTAGATGTGTCAATGTTTTTACTGCAGATATACTCATACTTATAATGTCAGTTTTGATTTGTTATTGTTCTCTGGAATTGTTAGTGTGTTAGTAAATGGGAAATCATTTACTATTATTGTTTTTTTAATTAAATTAGACAAATATGATTGCTCATGAATATGGGTTCAAGTCCAAATGTTTTTGAAATGAGAATGGGAAAGTGATTTTGGAGTTTAATATGATCCTATTCTGATCATGAATATTTTGAGATACTTCCAATGTACACCTTAATGCCTCTCAAGGTACTGTAAACAATGGGAACCACTATTCATAATCTTCATAGTGACATATATTATCAACAATATTGCCAAGTCAGGAGTGTAACACCAAATTGTACAAATATATGTGCTTCTTTAATGCTGCACTGTCGCACAGTGGATAGTAATAGAAACTCAATTCTTTCAGCATGGTTTTGTATGAACAAGATATTTAAACTAAATTGTAGAAAAACTGATTTTCAATTCCTTTGTTTATTAAATCTATGTACTTTTGGCTGTGTAAGTGGAAATATTTCAGAGTAAATTCAAAACTTCTTGGTAAAAATGAAAAACTGTCCACTTTTATGGTGGTTGACGGATAACCATTGGAATATGTATTGGGCAATCTTCAATATCAGTTCAAAAACATTTCATGATTCTCAAAATATGTTAAACCTTCACTAGAATCGCTCTGTCAGGAGTGTAACATTATATATATGCGTTTTTACTGACACACTAAGTGATACTATGTTGCCATAGATTGTAGTAGGAACTTGAAACTTTCTGTGTAGTTTTGTATTACCAAGGTCTTTGATATAAAGCTATTGTTAAATCTTATTGTTACTTGTTTTTGAAGGGAAAACAACTTTTTGCCCTCAAAATGAAAACAATAGTGTTGTTTTATACAAAAAATGAATTTATTTCACTTTTTGTGTTGTAAATACATTGTTAAGGTGGTTTTTTTAAATGAACAATCTTCTTACTACATTTAACCTTAAAAGTAGTGTTTATAAAGACAATTACTTAAAGATAACCAAAGCACATACATTAAGTAGTTTTTTCTCAAAAAATGCATTTTCTGTGTTGTAGATGCAAAAAAAGAAGTTAATTGGATTTTTTGGAATGCCCCTCAAGTTATTTTATAAACTTTGACATCCTAACATCACAAAAACAGCAAAAAAATGAACAGATATCGTGTTTGAAATTTTCGACAAAATGTCCCACTTTTGTGCCATTTTTCTTGAACCCGCCCCTATACAAATAACCTGGCAACATTGCCAATATGCTCGTAATTGAAAATAGAGAGCTATGACTGCATGACCAGTGTACATGTACATCGGTTTTCGTCAATAAGGAGTATAAATTGATTTCGAGGGTTGGGCACCAGAAGGCCGTAACTCAATTTTTGGACAAATTATTTTGGTACAAAAATAATCAATATAATCTAGATTTTGAGAACCATAAAAAGATAACTCATAAACACTCTAAATTTGACTAAAATAAGAGTTATAAGTTGGGTGCTACAGTGTATTGTAACGAGTCCCACATATTGAAAGTCGATCTCAGAATAGCATTTCTTGAGTTACGGCCTTCTGGCGCTTAACCCTTGATTTGTTATTGTTATTTTGAACTGCCGCTACGCTGAGTTTTGGTTGATTTTTTATGGTTCATTGGATTCAGCACAGTAGATTCATAATACAGTATTATTAATATACCCAACACGCTGCTGTTGTTGCAATGAGTGCAACCACACAAAGTGGGACGCCATTTACGTGTTTACGTTCATACACACCCACACCGTGCTGTACAATGTTGTCCATTTTGGTGTCTCAAAGCTTGATTCATGGTTAATGTCAATTCTAAAACGTTTAATAATACAATACCTAGGCGGCATAATTACGTTACATGAACATGGTCTGTCAGTTGCTGAATATAGTGGATCGGGAATATACCATTCTAACAAGCTGTGTGTTGTCATGGAAGTACTATACTCCCATGTTGTTATTATGTCTCGTCTATCAGCCTGTGGTCTCACAGTTTCCTGGAGTGTGGACAACGACAAGTGAGCCTACGTTAGGTAAGCAATACGATATACGTGTACGCTCTATCTCATCGTTGAAGAGCTAAACACACTGTGTCGGTAGTCAAATATATACATGTATTAAGCCATGTTTTACTCTAGTCGATCCATGTACGAGTGATGTTTTAAAAAATGTATTGCCATCGGTGTGTTGTTTCAATTCAAGAAAACACCCTGGTCGGAGAACCTTATCATGCTTATAATAGAGTGTTCACTTACACTTGATAAAATAACCTAAAATATTAAAGGTAGCTGTTCTGATTGCTGGCCCGATTTTCAACTTGATGTTTTCTGTTTTATATGGAAGGTCATCCTTAAATTTGTCACATTCCAAAGTTTGAGTTGCATAACTGCAATAGTTCATATTTTAGAATCACAAGGTCACAATTATGTTGCCCATTGAGTAGTACACAAACTGGCTGGTGGTTAACCACCTTTGGCAGTAATTCACCACATTTTTGCCTATAATTTCTAAATGGAACATTTCTGGCCCCTATGATTTTACAGACATAATGAGAAAAATATGAGGATTCTTCTTATATCAATATCTTGATGTGAAGAAGAAAAAAAATCAGTGTAAATTTGTACAAAAAAGCATAATGGAAATGGAAACTTGTGATATGAACACTAGAACAGTGTTTATTGGATATTAAAGGGGCATTGAGAGATGTATCGATACTAAATGAGCAAATAACGTAAAGATAATCATCAACATAGCCCAAATCTAAAATGTCATACAATTCCGACATCGCCTTCTTGCCAAAATAAGCAAATAACGGTACTTCCGGTTGAGATTTTCCGCGAAAGTCCGTGAGTAAAACGATGCATAACTTCCGAATTCAGCACCTGAGTTTCGATATCATCAAATCGAAACTAAGAAAATCATGAAAATTTATATGATCAACGGCGAATGTTGGTAAACTGTTTCAGATGGTAGTTAGTATATGCCTAAGTATTACTTTGATGCAAAAAAACCCTGATTTCCAGGATAATTGAGGGCGCACTCCCATACGTATCTCTCAATGCCCCTTTAACTGTGTTTCATTTTGTCTGCCAATTGTAAATTTGAACACGAAAGTGTTATTGCTTCTTTCAAATGGAAAACCTGTGACAGAAATTGCAACATTTATTTTAACCATATTTGTATTGTGTATTAGTATTTAGTAAAATGTATCGAAATGGATCGAAATGAGTCAAAAGGGGTCGAAATGAATCGAAATTAGTCGAATCGAAACGAATTGAAATACGGTTGTAATGCGCACAAGCATCGCTTATTTCTTAAAAATATACTACTTATTCGCCATTTATCGTCGAATACTTTCTAAGCTTAAAGTGCTAGACGGAGCTCGTAGGATATGGGCGGTATATTGGTACTGTTTCATCATGTTCATATACTAGTAGTGGTGTAAGCTCAACATTACCGTGAAATAGGGATCGCTGAATTTTCAAAGACTCTAATGAAAATTGGCAATGTTCAAAACAGAAGTATCGATAAACGAAGCACATGAGATGGAAATTAATAACAACTGGCTAGACAATCTTCAAAAAACAACTTCCAGATTCTATTTGTGAAAAAATAAATAAAGAACGAGATTGAAAAATAAGGAAATAAAGATGGAAATTGAAAATAGGAAAGAAATGAAGGAAAAAATAGAGAAAAGAAAGGACAAAACAATACAAAGTCAAGACGCACTCACACAAAGGTAAAACCATTCCAATGTGCTCACTGTATGAAAGCCTTAAGAGTAACATGACATCACACATTCGCTCCCACACAGACGAATGGTCATCAATGTCGATACCCTACACACCCCTCCCCCCCCCCCCCCCCCCCCCCCCCCCCGAATGTGTGTAATTCAACTGCAGAATGATTAAGAGGTGCGGGGCCGCGGCCGACAAATGTTCTTTTTCTACACATCCTATTGCTGATATAATCAAGCGTTACAAACACATAAAGTTCCATTTTTACGCTGATGATACAAAACTGTACATCTCATTTGACCAAAATAAGTAGGGGATGCTGACCATGCTCTTGTTATGTTATCTGCGTCACTGAGGATACACAATCTTGGATGTCGCAAAATATGCTTTGCTTGAACAGTATGCTTTGCTTGAATCATGAGGCAAGTTTTTGATGGAGTGGAAGGCCAAGTTCCAGTAGGAGGAGGTCGCACCATAACCAATCTCCGATATGCTGACGATACCACCCTGATAGCTAGAACTGGAGCTGAACTTCCAAGTTCTAATACACAAAGTGAAAGCAGCCAGGTGAAAAGTTTGGACTCTTCCTAAATGTTAAGAACACTAAAGTCATGATTTGCGGAGGAAACAGCAACCAACAAGTGAAGGTCGATAATGACACAGTAGATTGTGTAGATAACTTCAATTTTCTTGGATCACTAATTCTTAAAGATGGTGGAAGTTCTGGAGAAATTAAAAGACGTCTGGCAATGGCTAAAACATCAGCAAATGCCCTATCAGTCAATTCGCAAGCACGCGAAAAGTCGTTCCTTTTCTAACCCAGCAAAGCGACCCGGAAGTACTCACCCGTAGCGAAACCGCTTCGCAGTCATAGTTGACCTCGTAATAGCACGATGTAAATGAGCTCTTTTCATGATTATAATCACACATTTCAAACACATTGGCCATGAAATTGTATAGTAAAAAGGCATATTATGCAAATAATATTATCTAATATTTTCTGTGAACTTCATGACATGTTGTATTTTCGGTGCAAATTATTGCAATCCGACAAACCCGAATTCAAGAAAAACTTGAAGAAACTAAAGCCAAATTCATGGTAAAAAAGTCGCTTCTGAAGAATTAGGCATCAATTTTATCCATCGTATCATAATATTCATAGTCTTTTGTAACTAGAAACATGCTTACAATTTTATAAAATTATTTAGTCCGGTCAAGTGAATGCTTATAAAATAGCTCCTCGAATCTTGTCTCGATCTAAATTCATTTTGTAGCGTCGACGGGTTGTTGATCAAGTGTTTAAATCTCACGATTATATTCAGATTTGCTAGATAGCTCAGATGGTAGAGAGCTCGCTCTGGGAGCGAGAGGTCCGGGGTTCGAAATCGATCCTTCTGCGCTATACAATGTCATATTATTTTTTTACAGAAAGGCTATTCTGGTCAAAATGAATAAACATTTCACAATTTCATCCCACAAAATGCATGAATTCGGACGTTTTCAATGGAAAAACGGTATTTTTTTTCCAAAATGTCAATAATGAATTCAAACGCGGGCATGAAAATGAAACGCGGGCGTGTTACGGGAGGCTAAAAATCAAGTTGGCGAGGCCTAACGGGGGATCGTAAAGTTTCTTTTTCTGACCGAAAATCGGTGAAAATCAAACTCGGTTTTTCTTATCAAAAAAGAAGTCGGGCATCAATGTTTTTGATATGAAATTAAAGCTTAAGATTCCGTTAGTACGGAAATTGCTCTTAAAATATCGTACGCATTTTAGTCCGGTCAAGTGAATAGATACAAGAAGCAAAGTCACGAAAGTTGTTAAATTCTAAAATTAGCGATAAAATCACTGTTTGTGGACCAATTGTGTCAGATTTGGCATCATATTATAGAGAAAATTACGAACAATCCACCTACTTCGCCATCATGGCTGCCAGCTAACCCTACCTCAATTAATTCAGGGAAAACAAACTTCCCTTAATGTTTTAGCGCAAGGTTGACATCCTGAAATCGATCTTTGCGTGGGTTAGAAATCGGCGAGGTCACTCATTAAAAACGATACCTGCGTACTGACTGCTATCAACCATTTGGAAAGATAGAGGAATCACAAAGGCCACACAAATACGTATTATGAAGGCACTAATCTTTCCGGTCGCAACATATGGAGCTGAAACATGGTCAGTCGGAATAGCAGATTCAAAGAAAATATCAGCTTTTGAAATGTGGTGTTGGCGCAAGATGCTAGGAATATCATGGAAAGAGCATAAGACAAATGAATTTGTCAGAAGCCAGATTGGGAATCAAACTTCTCTGTATACAAAGATCATGCGCAACAAGCTACAATACTTTGGACATATTGCTAGACGAGAGGGTGACAATCTAGAAAAGGTGATAATACAACCTGGAGCTATCGAAGGAAGACGTAAACGTGGCAGACCAAAGCTTCGTTGGACTGATGGCATTAAAGAAGCAACTGGTCTATCTCTTATCTCTGCGCATCGCATGTCACAAAATAGACAACGGTGGCGCTCCATTATCAATAGGGTCACAAAGAATCAGCCATGATATGATCCATAGAACGACGACGACGAATAGTGATAAAATAGAATTTTTCATTGCAGCCAACCCAAAAGCCTTAAAGTTATTATGCAACATCTCACTTCGTGTGGGTAATATTGAGATCAGACCGTCCCCCCATCTCATGTCCGCAATCTTGGTTTTGAATTTGACTTCCATTTAATTTTAAAGGCATATCACTAGTACACAAATGCATGTAAAACTCCCATAGACTTCGATGTAAAATGGCACATTTTGAATGAGACCATAGCTGCCCATATTCGCAAGCAGGTGGTTTTGTACAACAACGAGCGATTGCTACGAATGCAATGAGTTATTGCAGGAAAGTGGAACAAATCAGCTTTTTATTGATATAAAACACAATATGCATATTACGAAATATGAATATTACGAAATAGCATAATACTTGGCGATTGAAACACCTGGATTTTGTTAACAATGCCTCAATGCAATTATATTTGCCAAGAAGATACGCTACCAAAAGCCGTCGGTACACACACTGACGGCCGTCGGTCGGTACAGCAGGGCCAAAAGTAACAAGAGTAGAGAGAGAAGGTGGTGGGGGGATGTCTGAACAATTCTAAAAATGAAAAATACACGTTTGGGAACCTTGGAACTGCTTTAAAATATGCCATTAGCATGTCAAGAGAGTATCTGAAGTCAAGAAAATAGTGTGCCTACTTCACCAATCCCTATGCGACTATTTTGTACACTTCAAACTGAACTTTCAAAAATGTTATCCTTCATTATTATTTATCAACATAATAATGTGTTTACAAATTTGCTTTTTAAGGACCATTTGATATTCGTCTTGTCGACGGACCTAGTCCATCAGAGGGTCGACTAGAAGTGTACCACGATGGCAAATGGGGAACCGTGTGTGATGACTCTTTCGAGTTAGATGATGGCAATGTAGCCTGTCGTCAACTGGGATACGATGTGGCAACTGATATAAAGGAAAGAGCTTTCTACGGATCTGGCAATGGCAATATATTCTTAGATGATATAAGGTGTGTTGGAAATGAACAGTCACTGGATCAGTGTGGCAGTGACGGGTGGGGACAGCACAATTGCGATCCTAGCGAAGATGTTGGCGTTCGCTGTGCATATTTGAAAGGTAAGCTAACCAGTGACACTTAACTGTTATTGAGCCAACTTACTTAAATAACCCTAACCCTACCATATACCACAATATACCACGACTGGGCACGTTGGTACCACCCGGCGTGGAAGTTTATGGATGAAAAAATGGACCCAGCCCATATAGTTTGCGCAATACACTGCGCAAACTATTACACCTTTACAGCCGTGGTGTAGTGTGGAATCCTTCGCCTGTGGTGGGAGAGGTCACTGGATCAAATCCCGGGGGTGGGGGACGGGGGGATATTTTGGTCGATTTTCCACGTTGAAGAAGAAGAAAAAATTCTGAAAAAGTGGGGGGTAGAGTTAGGGTTAAGAAGCAATTTTTTGATTTTTTTTTCTTCTTCAAAAATTGTCTAAGTTTTGTTAATATAACCCTAACCCTACCATATACCACAATATACCACGACTGGGCACGTTGGTACCCGCCCGGCGTGGAAGTTTTTGGATGAAAAAATAGACCCAGCCCATATAGTTTGCGCAAATACACTGCGCAAACTAACCTTGACAGCCGTGGTGTAGTGTGGAATCCTTCGCCTGTGGTGCGAGAGGTCCATGGATCAAATCCCGGGGGGGGGGGGGGGGGGGGGGGGGAATCGGGGGGATCTTTTGGTCGATTTTCCACGTTGAAGAAAAGAATTCTGACAAAAGTGGGGGTAGAGTTAGGGTTAATACAACCTTGTGCAGACCCATATCCGATTTGTAATTACAGAATTAGCTGAAAGGCAAAATGCGTGGAATTCTGGGAAAAAGGGATAAAGTGTTCTTTTAGCCTAGGTCCCAAACATGCATCAAACATGCTTGAGAATTGTCAGGCTCTTCAGGTTTTTCATTCTCATGCCTGATAAATTATACGCGATGGAATGTCCTCGTAACCTCTTGCAATCCAGGATATGATGGTGATTTTATCTGTGTCAATTTAGAAGATAAGCCCTGCATTTCACTGCCTCTTGAAGACATTTAGTCCTCATTGCCTGGTCGAAACTGAGCGAAACTATGCAATACATATGGCTCATACCTATTTATAGTGACTTTTACGATAGGGCACCAACCACAAGTGGCGTAGCTAGTGGTGCCGGGGGAGGCGGGGAGGAGGGGGTGGGGGCAGAGTCAGGAAGTAAAAAAGAGGTAAGGAAAAAAGTAAGAAAACTAAACTACACAATAAGAAGGAAAATCATGCCTGAATTGAGCCATTCGATACTGACCACAGGCCTCGCGCCTCGCAGTGGCCAATTCCAATTCCAAGCTCAGTTGTCAGAGTTGAGTGCGCATACAATCATTGAAATTATTACAAAAAAGGAGATTTCCCGGTCTCAGTTCTCAGTTGTAATTTCAAGGCATTTCTCAGGGTGATTCCAAATATGGTAATGAAATTCAATAGTGTTGACATTTTTTGAAACATTTTGACGCCTTCCGCGTGGAAAGTGTTAAAAACACGACAATGTAAAACGGATTGTTGATTATATCATTATAATTATATACAGGTTGATGACGTCTTGATACATATAACTTTGACCTGTGTTTTCACTTTATAGATGGCGAAGTACCGATCAAATTGGAAGGATCAGATAGAGAAACCCGAGGTAGCATCCGCGTTTTCTATAACGAGACGTGGATACGCCTCTGCCGAGACAACACTGATTACAATGACGAATGGGGGGTCAGCGAGGCGAACGTGGCATGTCGACAACTTGGTTACGAGTCGACGTCGACAAATTACAATCCACGCATTATCGATGATCATTACCGTGATTATTACGAACACACTGACGAACATCCGTACAGTGTTAGGTGTAACGGTAATGAAACCAACTTTGGTCAGTGCAGATGGTTTGCAATTGATTTCTACTACGGATGCTCAACTGTCTTGAACTGCGGTGTATATGGTAAGCATGTGTGTATAACTGTGGCGAAGCCGGGGCTAAGCGGAATTGAAATTGTATGAAATGCGATAAGAATGCGAATAGGCAACAAAGCAATACGATACGAACCATTGTTAAAAAAAAACATTGGGCGGGGGATTCACATACAAATGAATACCGACCTATCGAAACCAGCCGACACATGTTGCGAGTATGCACCTGTCAGTTATATGACGCTCTTAGACGATCCCCGGGAAGGGTGCGTCAGCGTCATGGGTGCATCATTTTACCACCACATTATTGACGCAATGTATGGTACGTCATGGGCAGCCTTTGGTCCGTCACAATATCGACGAATGGGTGCGTCAATGTCAGTCACTTTACCTGGGCGCACAAAAGTTTATCAAATCTGCAGGTCAGAATCAACTCACTATGCTAAGCTCCGAGCAAAGAAGGGGATTTACATGGCTGAATAAGCATGAATTAATTACACTTTAGACTTAGAGTAATGTTCACTTGGTGGGTATTTTAACTGAACCTTTGTGACTTTTGAGAAGGGCAGTTTTTGTCTTCCATTTGAGCTCATTCAGTCATGAAGTCATGGACATCTTTCGTTTTCAAACAACACTTAGGAAACAGTCATAGGATTATTTCTAACTAAGTTGTATTGGTAAAATGTTTAAGCTTACGATGTTATGACGAACTGTTGAGAGGGAGAATTAATTTTGTTGACGTGTTTAGTTGGCCAACTTTTAAGTCTATAGGTGGCTTTTGTTGTTTTGGGTTGTGTTTGCTGTTTTTTTCTTCAAGAAACTGAAAACCTTCAAAATATTTCAAAAGTTTTAACAAAAAAACAGCTAGAACAAATGGATTGCCATAATTGAGGCACATTTCGCCTTTAAACGACAATTTCTACAAAATGTCAGTATTTAAATGCAGACTCCGGTGCAGACTTAGTCATTTGTTGTAGAGATACGACCTTATTGATCAACGTCAGTCAACTGGTGTTTGGTTATTTTGATAATGTTAAGCTAACTATTCAGTCGTTTTACAAAATGACTTAATAATAACGATCTAGCCGAACTCATATTATTGTGCAATACCCATAACCTCCCAAATCGTTGGAAGGCCATTGTCAGCAAATAAAGGGGCACTGAGAGATAGCCGAGGACAACTTAATTTGGGAAAAAATGGATTGTTTCAATTTGAATAGATAATTCAATTATCAGATTATCAGAATCGGAATTCTATTTGATTGATCTATTTTCCCCATCATTGAATTTTCAGAAATTGTCTGTAGATGTTGTTAAACTGCAGATGTTTTTCTTCATTTTTACCTTTCGGGTAAACTTTAACAGATATTTTGTTTGCTTTTCCTAGTGAATAATTATGCTATAGTTTTGAAGAAATAAACCAGAGAAGAAAACATTCTTTCGACATCACTGAATGTACTTCAATAGTTGAATGACCACTCTGCTAATTTAAACTTTGGAATCGTCATTACTTCAATTCACGGTTTCCACCTAATTTAAATGTTGTGTTGTTCTTTTTTAATTAACAGACAGCGCCTTGGGAGCCGGGAAAATTGTTGGCATAGCGGTGGCTTGTATACTAATGATAGTATTGCTGGTGATAGTGATCCTCGTGATTCTCCGATTTAAGAGACCCAAACTCACAGAATCTCCTACAACCGGAAGTAATCAAGCAAATGCGCCTGCGCAGTCTATGCCAGTGATGTTTATCAATTCGCCGAATAATCAAGGACAGGCGATGTTGCCATACGGCTCTCCACCGATGACGAATGGTCAGTCTGTTCAAATTGCATACCCACTACAACAACAGCAAGCAATTGCCCTTCAACAGCCCTTCATACAACCACAACCAACTATTCAGTCACCGGGGGTTCAACCACAAGGGGCTGTCTAGGATTCATAGACATGTATGTATGACGCCGAAGGAGCAACGGGGAAGATAAATTTGAATCAGATTTATAAATTATATGTTATAATATTTTACTTATAGTAGATCAATGCGTTCCAGTATTTGGAGCTAAACACAAAAATTTGAATTAGAGTCACTTTATTTCATTTGGTTTAATATGTTACCTGTTTTTCATCAAAGATGTGTACTTTGGAATTGATTATATCCGATGATACGGTACTGTAACTTTCGTGCATACAGTCCAAAAAAAAATCGCACAGTAAATGTACTACATGAACAATTTCTCGTCCCCATTTCTCTTCTCTTTCCCCTCTCCTTTCCCCTTTCCCTTCTCTTTCTCCATCTCCTTCCCCTTTCCTTTCTCTTTCTCCCTCTCCTCCCCCTTTCTCTTCTCTTTCTCCCTCTCCTCCCCCCCCCCCTTCTTTCTCTCTTTTCTCCCCTTCTTCTCGTCCCCATTTTAGGTGTCCGGGGGGGGGGGGGCAGTCTGCCCCCCACTGGCTACGCTACTGAGTGTCCGTGTTAAGAATTAACGTAATATTCTTTTATTTCCACTACAACTGTCTAAACGATGATTGTCTTCTTTAGACTCTTCTTGTTAGCAGTTGGTATAACACCAGTCGCTCACTTTCGAAGTCATACATTATTCTTTGTCTTGAAATAGTTTAGAATTATATTTTAGCCGTTTTCACTACGCAGTACTATAAAAATAAAGCACAAGTGTCATTCAATAAGTACTACCTCCTCCCCCATAACATCGCTAATCTGAATGGCAGCATCATGACATTTTTCATGGTTATAGCCATGGATCATAGGTGCACATTTATTGTAAATGGATATTGATATTATTACACTTTTGGTATGATTCTGTCAATGTCAGAGAGATTTTGGACAAAGGAAACGGAAATATACAAATAAATACATGTTTTTTTTCGGGGTTTTCGGTTTTTTTCTCCACATTGTATGGTTAGATATACTATATTATAAAGAGCACGATTTTGATACTGAAAATGGAAAACAATGGATGATATATAAATATAAATAAATATCAGTCTGTTAAAGAGATATATGAAATGAATAACGGATAATATACTAAAATGACCGATAGGGGCGTTTTGTGTCTTAGAATTAGCCAAATGATCAGCATGCAGGAGATATTTTGCTCTATAGGTGCGTTTCCAATACTATGAATTTGTAGCTGGAATTCAAAGCGACAATTGTGGAATATTTCATAAGAGTGGCTTATATTATAGCAAAGTTAAGAGGTAGGAGATAGAACTTATTGAATGACCCTCGTATGGTATACAGTCATACATTTGTACAGGTAATTGATGCATGTTTTTGGTGTTATCATATTTTTATACTTTTAAGATATATATATATGTGCAGTTGACAAATCCGGAAATAAATTGATATGTACATAATATGATAAGTGTTTGATGTTTTTATTATTTTTTTAGTAACATTGTGAGTCACATTGTGCGTTACATTATGAAAGTTGTCCAAATATCCTATACATTATTGGCATATAATATTAATATAATATAACTTCTCAAACATTTAAAGACAAACATGTTTTCTTAAAAGGGCATTGAGCTATACGTGTGGATTGCGCCATCATTTTTTTCAGCAAATCGGGTGTTTATCACCTACATAATACTAAGGCATACTAACCACAATCTGAAACCGTTTTCCCATAAATCATTACTCTTCAGGGCTCCTACGTACCTTATCTGTTGAAACAATTCTTTTTTTCTCTCCAAATTTTATTTTGTCGGCATTCTCTCAATGCCCCTTTAATTAATATAGGATCTTACACAACGATTAGATATGCATGAATGATTTTCTAATTGTTAAAATTAAAATGAAGGCGGCGATTAAATACTTTAGTAACGATAGATGTATCGCTGAATAGATCCTTCTTCAATCCTCCCATTTTCTGTGCAATATACAGGGTGTTACAGACTTGTAACCGGTCATAAACACTTCACACTTTCCATCATCATAGCTTCCTAACTATCCATGCCATTTATCAGGTATGTTCAGGTGTTGTACAGTAGGATTACATTTTTCTAATATAATTAAAACCAATGTCATACCTCATCTCGTTTTCTTGCTACATTAGACTATGGGATGATGCTCTGTATCTTTCACTTTTGTTGTCCAGCTCTGGGCAGAACATAAATATCATTGCCAAAAGGTGGCAAATACGCCCTTAAAGACGAATTCACCTCATCCCACGTTCGCAGGTTATTGAGTAATTCCATCCCAAAGTTTGACTGAAAACGCTGTATAATTGAAGGGAGAATTTCCCAAGTCTACCAAAAAAGGTCAAAATTTAAACTTGCTCTCATTTTGATATTATATGGTCTAATACATACACCCCATCCTTAAACTTTATTTTCATCATACATTTAGGTTAATATTATCCCATTTTATGGAATTTGATAATTTTGCCAGCAAATTCGGGAACCATTTCGGGGGACATTTTGGATTTTGAACTATGTAAAACAAAACAAAATTACTGGATATGATTTACTAGTGGTCTAACACATACATCTCATCGTTAAAATTATATTTTCATCATACATTTCGGTTGATATTAGCCTATTTTATGGAAATTTGACCACTTTTTAGCTATTAATTTGGCGGCCATTTTGGTTTTAAAGTATGTTAACAAAACGAAAATACTCGATATGAGTTTCTAGTGGTCTAACACATACATCCCGTTGTTAAAACTATACTCTGATTATACATGTTGGTTTATATATGCCAATATGTGATGCGATCTGTGAAAACCCGCCACATGGTGGCATTTTTCATATTGGAGATATTTATATCATAAAAAAGCTAAAACTGTGCTGATTACAGAACTGTTTCGATCAGTTTTCTACGATCACTACAAAAAAAGTTATGAGTGAATGATGAGTGTGATGTCATCAAAAGCTACAAAACAAGAAATCATGAAAACAGGCCAAAAAAGATACATAATTCAATATAATAACATTATAAGGTTAATAATAAGTGACTTAAGTAAGTTTTTGAAGGTGACATTTCATGAAAGATGATGACACAAAGAAATGGAAACTAATTTTCTTTAAAAAAATCTAAAAAAAAAAAAGTCTTTTTTATTTATTTTTTTTATTTTTATTTTACCCATAATCCCTAGTTCACATTTTGCGACATCCGACGGGTTTTGTCAGATCGCATCACATATATGGAATTTTACCATTCTTGGCGGCCATCTTGGATTTAGGCGTGTTAACAAAGCAAAATGTCTGGATATGAGTGTCTAGTGGTCTAATACATCCCACTATTAAAACTATACTTTCACCATACAATTTAATTGCTATATGTCATGTTATGAGATTTGACCAGTTTTGGCGGCCATTTTGGACGCCATCTTGAATATCTGGAGAGCATCGGGGTTTTTTTTTCACTGTTAACATCTAAAATGTGTTTAAGGACCGTAAAAGACACCCAAAAAATGGCTGGAAGGTCTCATTCAAAATGTGCCAAATTCACCACAAGAACAACTCTTTAAAGGTATATTGTGTGATCTTTCCAGGGAACGCCCTCAACATCGAAAAAAAAATTGAAAGAAGATTTTCTTGCAGATTTACATTTCTGATCATAAATCGTACATACATTCCAAGTTACAGGGCGATACGATTCTTAATTACTTCAAAATCATGATTTTAGAGTGAAAATATTAAACTGTCGGATAATCCGACAGTTTATTATTTTCACTCTACTTTCTAAAAAAAATATTGAATAGAGGGCGCTCTCTGGACATAATATGCCTTTAATGGATTGTTTCATTGATAGCTCATCGACCAAAAAGTGCCAAAAAATATGATTTTTTACCAAAAAACGGGATTTTCACGATTTTGGAGGTTAAAAATCACGTTTTTTAGCACTTTTTGGTCTCTAATTCAAAAAAAAATAAAGTAAAATTTAAAAAAAAAACCGATTCCTAGGGAATTGCATGAGGAATATAATAAAACTAGTATGACACAATTTGGCAAAATATATTTTGAGTTATCTTTGCAGAACCTAAAATGGGTAAAAAAACATGTTTTTTATAATTTTCTCCAAAATGGTCAATTTCATGATCATAGTTGGATTCATTGAACCCTTTCCTGCAAAAAAATGTATACTTTTATTCAGATTAAATGAATAATGAAGAAGTTACGGCAGTTTTACGGAGGCTATGCGAAGGTGCACTGCATTGTAATTAATTGTAAGATATACGACATCGTTAATAAAGGGCCTCCAAAATGGCCGCCATAATTTGTTTCTGTCGAATCGCATAAAGTGAAATTGTGGGAGCTAAAATTAGTACTACGTGGAAACAAATAGGTAGCTGGTTTTGGTATCAGTTTCACAATGACAAATTGTATCAAACATAACAAAATTCAATTAAAGTCATATTATATTATCTTTTCCAAGTGGCCATCTCTATCTTTGATTTTTACTTTCAAAGCAGATTTGTTTGCAGATTTGCATTTGTTATCATAAATCGTGAAGATCATTTAAGTTACAGAGCCATTTAAATGTAATAATCGGTTGAAAATGTTATGTATGTTTTGAAATAACCTGATTTTTGGTACGTAGAGTGGACTGTGCCATGCAAAATTTGTTATATAGAGAGTTACTATTAAATTGGCCGCTAAAAATGGCCGCTAAAAATGGCCGTCATCATTTGGGTTCATCGTATCGCCTATAGCAAAACTATACGTTGTAGGCTACATGAACAAATAAATCAGGGATCATTTTGACACAGGTCCGTCCGTCCTTGGATTAGCTTTTTTGTATTCTTCAATTACGAAATATCTGTTGAAGACGGTTTGTTTGTGGAAACATCCCTGTAAACCAGTTTACCTGTTGAAAAAATCAAACACTTTTCAAATAAACTATACACCTACAGTGTCAATATATAGATGCGTTTAGGTTTACAGGGGATTCAATATGTTTTGTTAAAAAACCGTTTTAA
This sequence comes from Ophiura sarsii, assembly GCA_035610835.1. Classification (NCBI taxonomy): domain Eukaryota; kingdom Metazoa; phylum Echinodermata; class Ophiuroidea; order Amphilepidida; family Ophiuridae; genus Ophiura; species Ophiura sarsii. Next base: position 35,477,766 of record CM069444.1, read on the forward strand.
CTACGTCAATTGAAGAGAACAATATTAAATATAGGACGTTTTGAAGAAAATATTCACTAAATTGTGATCATATTCCAAAATGTTTTAACATTGTTTTCATTATCTTGTTCTGTGTGTTCGTGAGCAGCAACAATACAGTAAAAATGGCCATTAATAATGTTCATCTTTAATTCTGAAATAAATTATATATACAAATAGTTCTTCAACATTACTGCGTATCTCTTTATATCATAAAACCTGTTTTTGTTAGCATTATGATTAGACATAGCTCTATAGTCATTTTTATATGTTTGATTTTAGTATTTAAGTACCGTCGACTGTCATCATAGCAAACCTAGTTGACGGAACATTTTTAAATTTATTATTACAAAACAGGCTATAAAATTAATTAACATGTTGATTGACTTTTGAAGATGGTCCATCTGGAGTTGCATAGCTGTGGTATTATACGCTTCCAACCATGCATTTTTTCCCTTTCAATTTCTGTGCTGATCTGCCATCCAACAGGGGGAGGGGTGGATCTTTGTTTCTCAAAATGGGGACATTGTTAACATGGCCGTGTCAGGGTGAGTCAGAATGAATTAGACCCAAGTTGGCGGACTACCGATACTCAGACAACTATCTTTGAGGCTGTCATATGAATGGTTTGGGGGTGGGGGAAAATTCGCTAGTCATAAGGGTCGCTAGTCATAAGGGTCACTTAACCCTAACCCTACCCTATCCCTAACCCTAACCCTAACCCTAACCCTAACCCTACCCTAACCCTAACCATACCCTACCCTACCCTAACCATACCCTACCCCTAACCCTAACTCTAAACCTAACCCTACCCTAAACCTAACCCTAAGGTACTTTTATGACTAGCGCACTCGTGGTATAGGAAAATACACGTTATGACTAGCGACCCTTATGACTAGCGGTTAGACCCCTGGGGGCGGTACTTAGTGGATATGAGGTTACGGGGATGTGCTGCCAGATAGGGTCCCATTGTTCACCCGTCTGGTAAACGGATGCCCCCATTTCATAGCCATTTCTGTTAAATTTATGGGTCTAAAATCCTTAATTTTGCTGTTTTTCACAGACATTTGAGCAAAAAATATCAAATATATACTTAGGATATTTAGTCTCCGGTAAACATATGGGTTCATTTCCATCCGAAAATTGGTAAATGTTAGGGTAAATTTTCATTTTGCTGGTACCAAAAAAATATCCGAGGGTTGAAGCCTTATCTTTCACAGATATTTGTTTTATACAAATAAATGGATATGGTGAGAAAACACCTTCACTAACGCTAGGCATGTCCTTGCAATAAAACATTATACCGATGACATGAAAACCAAATCAAAAATTGATCAAAATTCCATTGCACTATGTATATGTATAAGTATCCTGAAATAATACTATGTATCATCTGTATGTGGCTCATTTTCTTTATAAATGTTAAAGAGCATCAACTCTGCATTATAAAAAACCCCGATGTAAATTGGATTTTGAGGTACAGTCCCTTTTGGTCCAATTAACTTTTATTGATAAAATTTGGCTATAAGATACCCATGATAGTCTAACATACTGCCAATATTTTAAGTTGGTTAATGATTTTATGTGTATAGGATTCTGGCACAAAATGATTAGTTGTCGCACAGATGTTAAATAATCGTGACATACATGTATGTTTTAATTTGAACTCTACCATGTCTACGCGCTTTTACATGTTTGATTAAACTGTGCTAATATTCTATATGATCATCATTAGAAATGAATTACTAATAATGATAGACTTTATTGCAATATAAACGTCAAATCATATGAAAGCAAACCGATTCTTTAAGAGAACTATTAAATCTGTGACCATCTGTGACTTATGAACCAATTATGAAAGTAGCGTTTAAATTGGAGACGTAGAGTACCAATCATGTCATAAATGTCTGTTATTAAAGTTGTATATATAAACTGCCATGGTGTCTTCAGCAGTATATAAATGCCACACTATCACAATTCTTACTCATATTGCTTTGTTACAGCAACACCGAACCGCTACAGCAATCTCCGTTACAACGGTAAGCGTTTTAATCTGATTTGATTTTGGTACGTAACTTTGCTGTTGCCAATAAACATGTTTAAATGATGGTTGTATTTTAGTCCAGCATCAATTTGTAACAAGTGATTATTTACTGTAATACTGTTTTATCGAAGTCGTCCTGTAGCTGCCTATAATGACTTTTTAGACTTTTTAATAAACGACAATTTGTCGGTATCCTCTGAGGATATAATGTTATTCTGAATCTTGATAGTATAACATGGTAGCAGCGAATGATGAACACTGATGATGGTGGCAAAGCTTTCGTAAAACAAGTCATGCAAGTAATGCTCCATCTCGATATTCATGAGTTGAAAGTTAACAATTCTCATTAACTTGTAGTTAACAGCTATACCATATAGTTGGTGTGTTTATTCTGAGGTAAGACAATTAACCCTTTCTTTGTGGTTAACATATATAGGGGGTGTTATAACTATAAGCATGGAACTTTGATGGTGATCAGTCATTTACAGTTCAATCAAACCTTCATTTTACATGCCCTATAAGGAGAAATAATCTGTTCACCTGATTTGTAGCGATATATGGTTCTTAGACTAGCCTGACCGTTTCGCTCGAGTCTGGTCCTACCCCGTTCTAAAGGGTGTGTTCACCAGGATACAAATCTGAAGCTATTCAACATTGCATTTGACTTGTTTCAGGCTTCAGTCAGTCACTATTCATTGAGAGTTGCATCTCCGATTGAATTATGCAATCCATACGCAGCGCCAGATTGATGCTATGCATCGTTCTTCTGGCTACCACGGGATTGGCTTCGCCAAGAGCCGACGGTGACACAGAATATCCGTTTGCAAAGTCACCTTCCGTGCAAAACGTTGACCGTGAAGAGTCTGAAGAACCAGAACATAAAGACGACATGTTTGACTTCAACCAGAAAGAACTGCAGGTAATGTAGGAATAATGAATCTCAAAAATGTTACAAAGGCTTCATGCGTCTAGAATAAAAATGGTTTATTAAGATACATAGTCAACCGTACTTGCCCCAATCTGATTATATTAACGACACATGAAGAAACAAACCTGAATTTGAATGTCTGTACTAAACGCAGGTTTTCTTCAAGGTTTTTTAAGTAAAAACCACAATGAAGAAGGTCCATACTCATTAGAGTTGTCTAACCTTTAATATGGTTATCACATTAGTATATACGGCAATTGATATAGACCTTCCACGTATTAAAGTGACTAGGTATACCCCTATGTAGGGGCCAGTATTTTCGTGTTTTTCGTTTGTTAAAAGCAAAGTTGGACTTGATTCCATACCTTTAGGGTATGGGGGTTGAAAAGAATGATTTAAAAATAATACTTCTAGATTACAATATATAAATATGATACTTGAAAGTATAGGATACAAAAGTCCAATCTAAGCTACGATTTTAAATGAAAACCGCGTTTCGCGTATTCAGGTACTAAACGCGGTTTTATGGGCGTATTCTCGCACTAAACGCGGTTCACTCATGTTTTAGTTAAACGCAAATTTACCTTTTAGACATGACCTTAACAAAAGATGTTTTTAAATACGATGAATATCGTCCTCAGAAAAGTCCGTTGAAGCGTACCATTGTATAGAATGGTATTTTTAGAATAATCGTTAATTCAAATAGGTCAGCGTAAAGAAATGCTTAAATGTACGTCTAATCTGCGTCAATATTGCTCAACATGCACCCAAGACATGGGCGCACCACACCAAATATCTTTCTCATTGAAATACGTGTAAAAGTGCCATATTTCAAGACACCTTTTCTACCTTCCGGTTACATTTATTGCATACTTGTCACCTATGACCATTTTCAGTAACATCTCAACTTTAATGTAAGCCTTGTTTCATGAGGGATTATTAAGATAAATTTCCCGCTACGGACCTGCACACAGCGCCCTCACTTTTTTACGTTTTCTGGCATGCCTGTTCACCATTTAGGCAGGTGCTTACGCCCTGGGCACTATTTAGGTCGATAAATTAAAAATATCGTATTTTATCATTGTAGGTGCAACGGATAGGTCCCACTCGTTCATTTAAATACAAACCTACCATCCCCGGAGAAATAAATTGCCCGAAAACCTCACATTTACAAGCCTAGTCTTCGTGCTTTTCCGGAACTACTACACGATTACACGAATTGCGCATTGATTTGGTGTGGTGCTCGCACATGCGACACGGCCTGCATACCGTAAAGAAAATCACGACGTGCACTTGGTGTTATTGTGGGTTAAACGGGGGTCAAACCATGGTTAATAGCCCTGTCACACATAGGGCGATCAGGCCAGCGATTGCACTGCGCTCAAAAAATATCCAAATATAAATAACACACAACAAGAGTGCGGAAAACTGTCCGAAATTGTCCATTTTTTAAATCAAGGTCACTAAAAACCTTTCACATTCTGCTGCGATCAGGCCAGCGCTTGGATTACGCTGAAATATTATCAAAACGCCAAGCCAAGCGCACCAAGGTCTTTATGAGCCCCTCGGTGACGCAGTGGGAACTGGCTGGGGCGTGAGAGAGTTCTGAGAGGATCCCCATGGTCGTGGGGGTTCGGCGTTCTGTTCAGAGCGCTGTAATGACTCAGTAGTGTCGCCGTGGCAGTCAGCGCCGTTTGAAAAAATAGGAGAATGTCAGCGTCAACGCAATGCGTCGCTGACTGCCGCAATGGCAGTTAAACATGTTTTAATTCCATTGCGATAACGTACCGCAGCGCACGGTAAATAACGTCTAGTGTGAACGAACCTTTGCTGTCAGGAGACAATCAAATTTTATAAAGCCAAACATACTCTTCCACAACTATCACATTTGTGTTGTGATCCATATAATTCAATATGGTTTTCTCTTGAACCGATATGAGCAGGGACAAACAAATCATGATACTATCACTATATCATTTGATTGGATTCAGATTAATCAATAATTTTATTGATACACCTGTTCAAAACTCCCGCCAACAGACACGCTACTATTTCCCTGGCAATACAAAAGTGGTATCATCGGATTACGATAAGCTTGGATAATGCTCCCTTATAGGATTTAATTAAATAACAATCAATGTTAAAGATCTGCAATGTGATTAGGGTCGTGTGTCTTGAGTTGGGACCCCTTTGTGTGACATTATGCTAAAAATGGAAACATCACATGGATTTTGTTTAAAACACTTTTAGCATTAGCACTATACATAGGAGTATAAGGAAAGCATACAATTTTTCCAAATCTCACAATGTCAATATCAAGGTCATTATACAGGGTAGGTAGATATTATATAGGGTGCAAGCATCAATAATTGCACTAAAAATACCAAATGTTCACTGGTCATTTACATACCTTGAAGATAAAATTATAATTTATTAAGCTGCATAATTCAAAAGTACATGTATACACTTGTATTAAAAAGAAAAATGTTGCCACCTTTGTCTTTAGTTTTAAATGATACCTTATACAGGGTGGTCAAAATTTGTAATAATATAAGTATGTGAAACGCATTTCTGAAATAAAGTTAACCGTTATCATAATTTAGTGTAATAAAACAGTTTGAATTGACGTTTTGTGATAATATTGCACCAAACACAAACATATGACCAATAATCACCATGTTATACAAGGTGTAACAAGCGAAATGCACCTGTATGATCGAGTCCTCAATCCACGCGGTTTTTTTAAACTTTTTGCTTCTACTTGATAAAAGCTATGATAATGAAATAAAATAAAACACACATAAAATTATCATGTTGCAATTAGAAATGTTGCCTGGATATACATACTAAATTGAATATGGCCAATAACATCACATACAGGGTGTTACAAAATAAAGCACTTGCGATCTAACGGAGCGCTTATTTTTGAAAACAATCTATTTTCTTCAGTTTACTGCCATAGAAAAATTGAGCATGGGTAAAGACAATTAGTATTCGGTAACTGTGCAAGATGAAATGTAAGTAATTTTGTCCGACAATGATCAACAGACTATTGACAATGACACTAATGGACTCAAGCCCCCAACCCTTCCCACATCTCGCTACGCGCCGTAAATCTTCCAAAATTGAAAATAAAGTTGTCACAATTCTGGACAAATTTGAAGATTGCGCGCAAGCAATATGTACACCGTATAGTATCGATTGGGACGTTAAAGCACGAGATGTACACGCGGGCTTTTTGAACTCACTCGGCATGCATGCAGTAGAGCGTGCATACCTTGTAATTTGTAAGCTGTCATTTGTCTGGTTATGGCCAATTCCATGCCAAATGTGAAAATCAGCCAAAATTTCAAATTGGTTTTAACAAGTTTTTCTCCTCTATTGTTGGTAAGGGATATATCTCTATTTATCAAGTCTGATATGATCTCACCTCAATTTGTTCGTTTTGGTCATTACATCATCGTTTGAAAATAGGTGCGCAAAAAGGATAATGCTTTTTTAATTTGGCTTGAAAAAAGCTAGTTAAGAAAGTGTATTATTTTTGTAATATAAAGTATTGCTTTTTAAATGCTATTTGTGATTTAGTTATTCTAATTAAAGCTTCCAATGAAAGTAAAAAGCAAAAAAGTGATATCACTTGCGAAAGGCGCAATGCGAGTTATCATTTTTACGTTCATTTTTTCCATTGGATCGCGTAACGTCCGTAACATTTTTTATGTTTTTTTTCCTCTGAGAGAAAACTAGTTGGCTGATTTTAATAACATCACACATTCACTGTTAGTTTGTGATGGGTTCAATCATTGAGCAAAAAAATAAATAAATCTATAATTAGAAACACCTTAACGAGCGTTACGGACATTACATAAATCGTTACGGACGTTACATAAATCGTTACGGACGTTACAGCTTTTACTCAAGGCTTTGAAGAGCTTCTAAATGACACACCTTTGTGAGCTGTAACACTGAAAATATTAATTTGTCAAAAATTTGGTCTAATTTGACAAATTATACCACATTTTCTTCAACAATGGTTTAGACTTGTGCACTGCTACATAGTCAGTGTAGCCCAATTGAGGAAAAAGTACTGTTGACATTTGCAAAGTTGACAAGTCAGGAGTGTAACACTATGTAATTCTTTGATACTGTGTTGTCTTGTCACATATTATGCTATGAACTTGAAACTTCCAGAGTAGTTTCTGATAAGCATTGTTTGAAATATGGTAAGCAGTTCTGTGACAGTTACATCTTTTGTGTATGAAAACTTTTGCCCTCTAAAGTGACGAAAAACAAGTGTTTTTCATAAGAAAAATTACATTTTTTCTATTTTCAGTGGTAGAGATATACTTGATAGTGTTAGAGTGGGTAGTGTTAATAACCTTTAAAATAGATACCTAAAACACAAACAAGCTTTGTGTGAATGAAAAAAATTAGCATTCTCTGTAGTAAACATGCCATAAAACATAAATAGATGTTTTCAGACTACCCCTTCCATTATTTTACAACTTTAACCAACTAAGGGACCGTTCATTATTATTATTATTACAAATTCGAGACTCGTATGTTAAAATTACCTAACCCCTCCCCCCCCCCCCCCTAAAGCTGAAACTGAAAATTACATGACCCCTTGCTAACCAGTAGCTTTATACACAACCCCCCCCCCCCTCCCCGAAAAAAAATCAACTTGTCACATACTTAAGGGGCTGTCTTTAACTTTGGAATTTTGTTCATGCATAACCTACGTTGTCAAATTTTGTTTGTGCCCTATCTGAACAGCCAATAATTTTATGATGCCCCTTCTTTTTATTGTGTGAAATTAGTAATGGCGAGCGTAGCGAGTTGGAATTTTTGTTCTCATATTTATACATTTTGGATGGTTTTGTGAGTCTTTATAACCCGAACAAGTTAGAACATTCTGAGCAGAAACGTATAATCCAGTGAAACGTTCTACTTTTGTGAGCATTGGTGCAAAGCAGAAATGAGGTGAAAAGCATGCAACAAATCACATTTTTAAATCATGAAGGGGTCACACCAGTAAATAGAGCTCCATATGTACAAAAGCACCGATATAAAACTCTGTTTTAGACCACTAAATTACGAAATTAGACCCTATAGAGTAATTTTTTCATAAAGATGATCACATTTCCCCACCAAAAAGTGAAGAAAAAAAAATTAGGTAGGTTGACCTGCTCGATTTTCCAAAATATGCCGTAAAAATGTCGCCGTAATCGCCAATGTTTCCAGTAAAAAGCACAAATGTGAAAGATCTCTCAACCTTTACCTAGATGATATTCACAGTTTATAGTCAGGGTGCATGTAGGTGATGTCCCATTAATCACAATTAATCAAAAATCATAGGCATTTACGCAATTGTATTACTGTCAAGTCTTTTTAAATTGAGGATTTTGTGATGCATACTTTCCGATTCTAGCTTTAAACACCGTCCTTAAGGGTAGGGGAAACCCCATTTAGTGTAGTGCACCCTGAAATTGGATTTTGTAACATTATACACCCTGTGGCTCTATAAATGTCTCGACCGTTGATGATTATATAGATGTTTTTTCCACCATATCGTCGATTTGCTGTCCAGAAGTCGTCTGATAGTAAAGTTTTTGAAGTCGATAGGTTTTAAGAAAATATGCGCGAAGCCACCCCCCCCCCCCCCCCCCCCGTTTTAAGAAAATATGCGCGAAGCCACCCCCCCCCCCTGTTCAGAATAAAAAGTTACATAACCCCCCCCCTCCTATTTTAACACATGAAAGTTACATGACCCCCCCCCCCCCTATAGTTTACCCCCCCCCTCCACCATAAATAATGAACGGTCCCTAATATCAAAGTAACACAAGAAAAAAACATGGATTTTATGACAAATTAGGGACAAAATGTCCCATTTTGATATTATAAATCTTGTTTTATTATTGATTTTAATACCTGTAACGTCCGTAACGCTTCAAAGTGTAACGTCCGTAACACTAAATCAACAGCGTTGGACGATACGGGAGTACTAATTTCAAACTTGCTTTTCATGTTAACATAGAATGGAGTCAGGGCTTGCTCAATATAGATGACAGAAAAAAATAAAACAGGGAACTGAACAGAGATTTAAGGATATGTACCATAGTCAAAAAGGCACTTCCTTTCAAGGTAACGTCCGTAACGCTCGTTTCTTGTTTTTGTTGCTAATTAACTAAGAAAGCTAAAACAAAATTGCTTCCTTATATTGAACATCAGAGTGTTTACTACTAGCATACTAAGAAATAAAGTGTTATCTTATCAGCAAACAGATGTGCTATTCAATTAAAAGTTGCAAGTTGCATGTATCTGTAACGTCCGTAACGGTGGAATTGGCCTTATAGCAAAGTAAACAAACCACACGTACAGAATGTAAAAGGGACTTGTTGGGCTAGTATCGCAGTGTTATATACTCTTTCACTCCATGAAGTGGTTAATTTATTTTAAGATATTATGCACAAGTGTATGAATTGTTATCGGTACACAACAGCCAATCTCTCTGACATTCTATCTGGCATGTATCGATAACCCTAACCGCACTGAATCTCACTAAATCTCACTGCCAGAAACTATCTCCAGGCACGTGCTGCTGCATTGCCGCGATGACGTCACCTACCGCAGGCATATGTGGCCACGGAGTTTGTGGCCGCATAGCCGCTAGGGAGTTAGCTCAGTTGGTAGAGGGACAGACTTGGGTGCGAATGGTCCCGCGATCGAATCCCGGGGGGTGCTGGGTGATTTTTCGGGTAAAAAAAATAGCACTTTTTCCCCCCTCCCCCCGATACGCACAATAAACTAGCTTTACTGGTTAGGGTTTAATGAGTGACGTGAATGAAGTATTTCATTGTGTGTCTGTGAGATTAGGTCTTCATCTTCTGCGATTCCTCATCCTCCTCCCCAACACTCCTGTTTATTCCTCATCGGTACACAAAAGCCCGATCTCTCTGACATTCCACCTAGCATGTATATTGATTATCAATAAGTGAAATGAATGAAGTATTTCATAGCTTGCCTATAGAGATTGGCTCCTCCTCCTCCGATTCCTCACCCTCCTCCCCAAGCACCCGTTGATCAATCAATTGCTCAACAAATTTCGCACGGTCAAAAAATCGCACAGCAAAAAAAATCGCGCAGTCACAAAATAGCACATTCACAAATTCGCACAGTCAAAAAGACAGCACATTCAACAACTAATGGACAATTATTAGAGTTTTCATCAGTTTTGTCTACAACAATTCTCTTTTTTACCAACTTGGTGCATAATTTGCCGATTACTGGTCGGCTTTGAATTACACCCCCTCCCCACAAAAAAACCCATCTAGCGACGGCCAAGCCCCCGACTGGCAGTAGGTTCACCCGACTGACAGTAAGTTACCCCCGACTATTTTCAATACTGGGGGGGGGGGGGGGGGGGCTGCTTCCCCCCCCCCCCCCCTCCCCCTTGGCGCACGCCACTGGGCTTGACTTGTAACAACGAACATTTGGCTGAATAGCAGTATTCCAGTAAGCAACAGGCGTAGCAATAAATTATTCTATTTGCAAGCCTACAAAGGTTATTATTGCCAACAATCGAATAGAAATCATCCATTTAATCATACAATACGGAGAGAAAACCTAAATGAAATAAATCTTTATTGTAATTTTTCGTGTCCATTGTCCGACATTTCTTCTGGCTTTGATTGCATCATACCAAAAGTAGAATCGATATCAATTGTAATTTACTATTAATGTGTAGCTATGATTTAGAGCTATAATCATGATAAATGTCATGAGGCTGACATTCATATTAGCCATTGAGTGAGGAGGTAGACATTTTTGAATGACTCTACTATTTCTATTGTTAGTTAATCTAATAGTATACCCTTCGTGCACTCTCTCTATACGCAGAAAACGTTATGAAAACGTGTTAAGAACGTACTAGTTACGTAGACGGCGACTTAAAAGCGCTCGCTTGATCGCAGCAGAGCGTTAACAATCGCGGCGCTTTGTATGGCGCTCAAGGACGATCATGGAGACCCTACCCCGCTCTAGATGGTGTCCACTACGTCCCCAATCGGATCTTTTAGACGCCTTACTGCGTTTTGCATGGCGTTTTGATACTTTTTGATACTTTTTTCAGCGCAAAGAGCGCAAGGTCTAATCGCCGTGTGACAGGGGATATTTGCGCCGAATTTTTAGGCTAGAGCCGTGTTTAGTACGAGAATACGGCCCTACAGTGTGAGTCAAAAAGAATGTGTACGGGAATTTATATTTTGTTGCTAAAAATACCAAGCAAATTTGACAAACCAATGAGGGACATATTCAAAGAGCATATGTCTTCCGCTCATATGCAAAACAAAATCACTGGAATTGTCCCTTGCATGCCTTGCTATCAAGAGTTACGCATTTTTTTAATAAAGGAACCCGTATTGGCACCTGTCCGGGGAATGCTAACTGCTTTGAATTGATCTGAGGTGCATGCACATTTTACCATGTTTACAGACTCATTAAAATCCAAATTCAAAAGATATTTATACCTGGGACATTCAAACACAGAAATGACTTAAAGTATGGATAACATCAATATTCAGTGACACGTGAAGCAAAAAAATATACCTTTTTTCTTGAACACCTAATTCATTGAGCTGTCAAAGAAACCCTTAACGAATCATTTAAAATCGTGGTTTTCATTTTCTTTTTAATTTACACCCGGATTTACATGTATTCCTCATAAAAGCAGTTCAACCAAAATAGGTTCTCCTTTAGATTATGGCTGATATTTTTAAAATGAGTTACTTCATCATAACGATTTTTTGGCACACATAGAGCGTGTTTCTACTGGGGAAGAAACCGCTAATAAACGGTAAGTTTGCCCAGTAGAAACAGGCAGAACACGCTAATCGGTATATTTGGTAATTCCAAAAACCTTCACAAACCAGGTTTGGAACCGTTAAGAAACGGCAATAAAAACAGAAAGGCGATTAATCTTAGCTGTTTGTGCCGTGAACCGTGTCACGCTGGATTATACACATTGTCAAGCAATCTTTTTCAGGTGCGGTGTCATTGTTTGGTATTTATAAAAGGTCAAATGTCGTGGCCCATCGACTAGGATCGATAAACTTAGCGGTAACTTTTCGCGATTAGAAACAGGGGGAATTCAAAACTTACCGATTAAATCTTAGCGTTTACTTTGTGCAGTGCCCCAGATCACGAGCGTGTTTCTACTGGGGAATAAACCGCTAAGAATCGATAAGTTTTCCCAGTACAAACAGGCAGAACCCGCTTAGAATCGGTATTTTTGGTAATCCCAAAAAACCTTCACAAACCAGGTTTGGAACCGGTAAGAAACGGCAAGAAACCCAATAGAAACAGAAAGGCGATTAATCTTAGCGGTTGGTGCCGTGAACCGTGTCACGCTGGGTTATACGCATTGTGAAGCAATATTTTTCAGATGCGGTGGAATTGTTTGGTATTACAAAAGGTCAAATGTCATGGACCATCGACTAGGATCGATAAACTTAGCGGTAACTTTTCGCGAGTGCAGTGCATTTTACCATAAACGCCCTTTATTTCAATTGGTTATACACCATCTCCTTTTGGTCCATGAAAGATGAAAAATAAACCAATTCAGTATGTGATCCAAAAACTTTTAAATGACTCAAGTTCAAATTATAATTTACTCTCCGTATATATGAGTTTTTATGTTGTTATTCATTTCTATTAAAGAAGGTGTCCCGCAAGCATAAAAGTGTGCATTATACATTAGAAAAATAACTATCGAGCCCAACTTTTGTAATTATATTGAACAAAACACCACACTTATGACAAAAACAAATAAAAACAGCAATCTCTCAACATGCACTTTTTAAAATTCGCGGCGATCGAAAGTCCCAGTGTCGATGATGTCATAATTATACAATGCACATGCGCAAATTTGAGCACCGATACCCATGACGTCATCGACACCGGGACTTTCGATCGCCGCGAATTTTAAAAATTGCATGTTGAGTGATGGCCGTTTTCATTCATTTTTGTGACTAGTATGGTGTTTTGTTCTATATAATTATGTAATTTCGGCTCGATAATTATTTTTCTAACAAATAATGCTCAATGTTGTGCTTGCGGGACCCTTCCTTTAAGCGTCCTTTGTAATTGGTCTTTGCTTCAGTATCCACCATTCACAACAACTGTATATGGCCCAGCCAACTAGAAGCTAGCTTTTAAAGAGGCACTCAGATATGTTGGAGGCTGCGCCCTCAATTATGATGAAAACTGGGATTAGTATATTTTTATAATTGTATTACATGTATGAACTTACACCTATAAGGATTAAGACAAATCAGCCCTCTTTGTACAAGAAAACGTCGATTCAAAAAATGCTCGTAGAGCCGCGACGAGCATTTTACGTCCGACAGTATCCCCCTGCAGTACGCGTGATACATAACGCGAACCATATTTGCATAGAGGGCGTTTTTCAATAAATAGCAATGATATTGTTTTAATCAAGTTTTGCTGTGTTTTTGTTTGTAGAAACAACAATAATGGCAATTTTTAATGTTCATCTTGAATTCTGTTCATCATAAATTTGTCAACACCACTTGATGTCCCTTTAACCGACCTTGATTTACAGCTGATTACACATCTTCAATGTACAAAGACCTAAAGGGATGTCAAGAAGCAAATAACAGGGATCTGGTCTATGAAACCACGACCTCCCCCCCCCCCCCCCCCCCCCCCCCTTGTATGTATCACTGCACATGACTGCACACATAATGGCATGTGCAGTGCTAACGCGGTATATTCAAATGCACGTTCCCTGTGGATATGCCTGTTGAATCATTTGTTTGCATACAAATAAAGCTAAGACAGTCAGTCGTTAGCGCGATCACTAATGAGAGATATGAGCTCTTTCTGTTATGAGGATCCCGTAGATTCTCGTAGTTCATTCTGTTACATTAGATGCTCGATCATTCGGAAATTCGAAATATTTAGGTGTGCTGACGTTAGTGAATGATGATCGAAATGATAGAACCCAGAACGCTTGACTTAATAGTTGTCTACCTCTAGCCCATCTTACTGTATATGGGGCAAAGGTGCCAACAGTTTTGACAGGTTTAGACAATATTAATTTGATTGTTAGCTTTCAGTGTATGTGTTATTTTTATTTCAAATAAAATATGAGTCCCCAAAATTCCCCCAAATAACTCATTTTTGGTCGAATAAATCGATAGTTCACCACTGGCTCATTATCTATTGAACACGACGGTCGTTTCAATGAGTAGTCATGGCCGAGCGGTAAAGGCTATAGACTATAAATCTATTGGATTCTCCCCGCGCCGGTTCGAATCCTGCCTCACGAAATTTTGTTACAATAAGCGATTGGGTCTGTGTATTGGAACATGGCGTATATTTTTACTCCGCAAATGTTCATTCATGGATGTAATCGTCTACCTCCAGAGTATCTTACTGCATTATTTCCAAGATGTTTCACATTTTAATGTCGGGAACTTTATAAGCTTTGACGAGTTTACATTTTACAAATGTGTTATTTTTTCTTTGGGAGAAATTTGCTATCAAACACAATGTTAATATGTGGTAATTGTGCCGGTTTATCGAAAGGCAGGAAATACTGTTATTATATAAGAAATATATTGTTATATCCATTATCCTTTTTATTACCTGGAGTTCATGGGTTTTCTAAACCACAGTTCAAATGTTAGCCCATTAGACAATACCATGACGAAATGAGAAGGGTTTGAAATAAGCCGCTCCTAAACTAATTAGTATGCACAACCAACCGGAGTGCGTGTCTTCCGCAAGAAATCGTGCATATTTCATTTCACAGTGAACGCTTTTTGTGTGTGCTAACGACTGACTGAAGAGGGCGTATAGAATGCATACTCATTGCTTAAATATGTGCAGTTTAAAAACAAAAACAAAATCATAACATGTTCTCATACAATTTTGTTGTGTATGTCTTACGCTTTAATTTGATAGGTCACAAACCTATATTAAGGGTGTTAATTCCTATGGCTAATTTTTTGTTGTTGTTGATATTCTAATAGAGCTTGCTTAACTCTACAATAATCTGGTTATGTTCAAATAAAGTCTCGAATATAGGTAATCAATTATGCAAATTATTTAAATAAAGAGAAAAGCACAAAGATTTTCTTTTAATTTGCTCATACAAAAATGTCGGAAATAAGAATATGCACATTATATCTTAAATCCAGGCTTCCATGATGTACACATCTTTAGATAAAAAGTCAAATGTGTTTTTGACATATACAAATGAGCTTGATTAGCAAAATAGTTGTGATACAAATTTGCGTTGAGGCTTTGATGTCATGTGTCTTCAAACTTGACCTAATTGGAAGAAAAGTGTTGTTGTTATTGTCATCTAAGTGATGGTGTTGGTAAAAACGGGCATTGTATGGTGACTTGCACTGTAGAAATAGGGGGATTAAAAGCTTACCGATTAATCTTAGCGTTTAGTTTGCAGTGCCCAGTAGGCCTACTCATTGATATCTCTATTAAAACAGCACAATAGTAATAGAAACATGTATACAAACAATATAATACTATTACAATGATCATATTTCATAACTTTTAGGTTCTAATTCTTCCGATGTTAAATCACCACCTTTGTTTCGTGGTCCTCCTGGTCGAGATGGACGAGATGGACGCGATGGACGCGACGGTGAAGAAGGTACATGCATTAAGAGTTACGGAACTCAATATTTTGTTTCATGCTGTCCTATTCCTCAAATACTTTTAAAACCACAAAAGCTATCTCAAAAAAGTTGGTATCATTTTAAAGCCCTAATAAAAAGCTATCTGTCTTCAAAATGACATTGAAAGCTAATACAGAAGATGGGGATACATCTGTTTGAAGTTTGGGGACCAGGGGTGGTGCCGGAAGGGGTGCCGCCTGTACAAACTCAAGGGGGATAATACCATGCTTCTTTTTACAATAACTAGTCATCCCCTAATGTTACAAACAAACAAAATCTGGTCCCATTAAAAGATATTTAGTAGTCTTTAAGTATGTGGTTCAACAGACTTGTCAACTATTTGTAACAACTAATTAATTATGGATGAGACCATGATCATCAGCTTTCTTCCTGTTCACTACACAGTCAACATGAATTTGGTAAGCTTGTCACTAGAGGAATTCAGATATGCAGTTTAGATCAGGGTAGGGTAGGCCTACATCCTTAACAAATATTTCTGACAATTCTAAAAATATATAAAAATACAAAAATGAGATATTCACTAGCCGGTATAATTCCCTTACCGACGTATTATGACAATTATATATCATCTGATGGGTAATTTCATGACAAATTTAAATATGCAAAGTAAATAATGACAGGGGTCAGGTTTAAAAAATATATGGATCTCAAATTAAAAATTTAAAAATCTCTGATATTTGTCCGAACATTTCCGATCAAACCATTTTACTCCTTGGTCGTGCTATAATTTAAATGGAATATTTGGTTTTCTCATGCAATTTCCCTTTGGGGGGGGGGGGGGGGGGGGGGGCGGTATACAAGCAAATATAAATCTGTAAAGTTAAAATCATGTCTCAAAAGCCAAATCCGTGTGTAACGCGAAAGGAGGCGAGCTTAAAACACATGACCATATTATATGTAGAGACGTAGTACTGACGTACATATTCATACACAAGTGATTGAGCGCGGCGACCGCGTAACCAGTCAGCTCCGGAACGAGAGCCCGTTTCACTTAAGAGCGCCACAAATTGACTGGTGCGCGTCACCGTGGTAACGTGTACCCGTCAATTTGTGCAATCGTTACATTTTCGCTTTTCAACCATTAATAGTTGCACACAAATTAACATCTTAACAATTCAGGGCAGCCAAGCAACAAGAATTCTTCGTGGCAACTAGTCCGATGATTTTATCTCACCTTTGCCCCAACATTTCGCAATACAGACCGAAAGTAAACCATTTTGAGCCTATATACCGCGATGAGACTACCAATTTATAGGCGAGTTTAGGGCCTACACCATTTTCCCGACCATTTTAATGATTTTTTAGGTCAAGTGTGATAATGTTTACAGTAAATATGTCTTTAAGTATATAGTAATGATTTTTTTAACATTATCTTAGAGATAAGATACCTATTTTTATGTTTGAAAATCGGCAAAATAGGCAGACAGTTCCGCTGTCCCGTTCCCAAACCCGCCATCTATTGAAATATCAAACTTATTTGTCACCCAGCAGAAGACTAGACTTTATCCTCCAGTCGTACAATACGCTCCACTGCGTTTGCTGTTGTGACGACTGGAAATGTTCCAGCCCAAATGACGGAGCACTTTTTGACAGCAATTTGCTTACCGCGCGAGCTGCGCCTTGCACAAACACGCGCATTGGTAGGGCACTTACGCACACGCGGGGCGCACATTCATGACATCCATTTAAAACACGGCCACGACACGGCTGAATCATGAGCAAGTTGATTTATCATGCATTTAAATTCATTTTTGTTTACTAGCAAAACCGCCGCTTTCTTTCGACAGAAGCAAGCCTGCATTGCAGCTGTTTACAATTTTACATACCGGGTTGTTGGTCAATATTTTGCGATGTACATATTTTCACATACCTAAAATAAATGGAAGAAACTCCCAAACCTAAGTTTTAAAAGGCCTGCTGCTGCGCTGTCCCATGTTTTCCCTTCTTTTTTCGAAAAGATTAAACCAATGAAGTGATTTCCAATATCGGCCGGTAAAAAAATATATTATTTGTACCGTCGATATATGGCAGTAGGCCGTGAGCTGCAGCGGGCATGCAAAAGTCTGAAAGTGATAAGGCCAACAAAAAGAAATGTTGTGTTGCCCTCAAGTGCCAAACATTTAAAATCGGGTCGGTCGGTCGGACCGGACATTTAAAAAAAAGAAAAATCAAAATCTTTTTTCAATTTTCTTTTTGCTGAAAAATATATGGTTTATATGAATGATGTCAAGACAAAATTGGTAGGCCTATAGGCCCATATTTGTTTGTTTACACGGTTGGTCCTTACGGACACAGTGACACACGCTTGGGTCCTGAAGGGACCAGGCTCAAGCAAAATGCTCGAGGCAGGCTTAAAAAGCATACAAAAGCATGCTGGCTAAATGAAATGAAAGTAAGAAAAGATGGAAGAAAAGAACAAAGTTAAAAGAGCCACTCCCAACAAATAAAGTGAACAATTTTGCTGTGAGCCTTTAGACATGAGAAAAGAATAGATGTCAATTGAACATGAATTTTTGCATGAAGGCGTACGAAGCTGGCACAGTAAGGCGTATTATATCATGATAGGCCTAATTTCAACCATGTGATAGTTTTTACTATCATTATAGCTGTTAGCTGGACAAGAATGATGTGATATCATGATATAAAACAAATATTGAATGCCTTTTGTTTGTGCAATAGTAAAACTATATCACTCGGTCTAATTTAGATTATTCCATTACACTCGGCTTCGCCTTGTGCAATGGAAAATCCAAATTTGACCTTGTGATATAGTTTTTATTATATCATGATAGGCCTGATTTCAACCATGTGATAGTTTTTACTATCATTATGGCTGGAAAAGAATAATGCGATATATCATGATATAAAACAAATATTGAATGCCTTTTGTTTGTGCAATAGTAAAACTATATCACTCGGTTCAATTAGGATTGTTCCATCACACTCGGCTACGCCTCGTGCGATGGAAAAATCCAAATTTGACCTCGTGATATAGTTTTTACTATCACACTCTCAGGCATTAAATATTTGTATACTATTACACGCTCAGGCATTCAATATTTGTATACTATAAGCTGGCGCAGGAGGTTTATACAGAGCTGATGCACTTACTAGGCCTACAAAGCTGGCGCAGGAGGCCCATATAGAGCTGGCGCAGGAAAGTGTGCAATACTAAGGTAGCGCAGGAAAGCGTAAACATTTTGCAGGAAAGCGTAAAGGTATCGCAGGAAAGCGCAAATGTATCGGAGAAAAGCGCAAAGGTATCGCAGGAAAGCGCAAAGGTATCGCAGGAAATCGTACAAAGGTAGCGCTGGAAGGAGTTCGAAGGTAGCGCTGGAAGGCGTACGAAGGAATGCAGGAAAGCGTGCAATACTAAGGTAGCGCAGGAAAGCGTAAACATTTTGCAGGAAAGCGTAAAGGTATCGCAGGAAAGCGCAAATGTATCGGAGAAAAGCACTAAGGTATCGCAGGAAAGCGCAAAGGTATCGCAGGAAATCGTACAAAGGTAGCGCTGGAAGGAGTTCGAAGGTAGCGCTGGAAGGCGTACGAAGGAATGCAGGAAAGCGTGCAATACTAAGGTAGCGCAGGAAAGCGTAAAATTTCGCAGGAAAGCGTAAAGGTATCGCAGGAAAGCGCGAATGTATCGGAGAAAAGCGCAAAGGTATCGCAGGAAAGCGCAAAGGTATCGCAGGAAATCGTACAAAGGTAGCGCTGGAAGGCGTTCGAAGGTAGCGCCGAAGGCGTACGAAGGAATGCAGGAAGGCGTACGAAGGAGTGCAAGATGGCACAGGAGGACGCCTGCATGAAGAGCATGAAGCCGCTACACAAATCTGTGGAGGTTATGAATGGCATAAATTGACTAAATAATTAGTAATACTATATGGTATCTGTGGAAAAGTAGGCCTAAAAAGTGTCCCCTCTCTAGCTCTAGGCTTAAAAAAGGGTCTCCCTAGTCCCCACCCTACCTAGGGCTAGGCCTAATAAGGCCAGCCTAAGCTCCCGCCTAAGCTATACGTCATGTAAATGTATGAATTATTACTACTAGCCTACTTAGGCTATAGTACTAGGCCTAGTAAATAATACACAACAAGTACTAACCTGGCCTCGTAAGACGTAGTCGTAAAGCCTAGCCCTAGGCTGGGCATGAACAACACTTATTTATGTCAAAGTAGGAGAATCATCTGGCCGGCCGGTACAACAAGCTTTAAAAAAGGCTTGTTTCATCAATGTCAATTAACGAGAGCAGCAGTCGCTCGACTCACAACACAGAACAGTCGAACTAGGCTATGTATGCCTAGAATTGTTTGTTTTCTAATTACCGAGGAACAGCATAATTATAATCCGGCACAATTCTGTTGATTTGACGCTGATCGTAAATAAAATCTGCTGTAAATGTAAACAAACAGTGCGAGCTAAAATCCAGCCATCTGGGATCTGCTGACTACTTCGCGAGAAGTGTGTGGTTGAGTTGAGGAGGCACGGGAATGGTTCGAGTTTGTGTTTTATTGTACTCTTTCTTTACAGAAGAGGCTTCTTTTAGGTGAATAACTTCCCCAAAATCAATAGGTTTACTCTTTTACTAATCGTCAACATCTCCTGAACCAAGTCCATAGCTGAACCATCATCCACCGGCGCCGCGAGCCGCGTCGCGTTTTATGTAAATAAAATCATAATTCCGATTTTATGTGCTCCTTCTATTTTCACGCTTTGTGACCAGTCCCCAAGTGGAGGACCGCGCTATGCATTCTGGGTATATTAGTTCAGCGGGTGCGGGACGACACTTCGGGGACTGGTGGAACTTGTCTAGCAGAAGACGGACTCCCGTCACTTCGATGCATCGCATGTGTAAACATTGACGGCAGTGCGTCACTTAATAGCACGCCCTCAAGCCGAACGCGATCCCGTTCCGGAGCAGACTGGTAGCGGAGCATTGAGGATCCGAGACGCAGTCTCTGGTCCCATAGTATAAAGGTCTGAACCCGTAAATAGTGCTTCTTAAATAAGATCAAGACTTTCGTTTCTCGTGTCCACACCCAGGCCAACAGAACAAATTTAACTTGATTTGTTGGCAGTGGGTTATTGACTTATATTTGTTTTATTGTCATCATTTTCTTGATTTCAATTCATACAGCTTGTATGCGTCCTTTGATTTGTAGGTTTTTAGACC
The DNA here is from genome assembly GCA_035610835.1 of Ophiura sarsii. Lineage (NCBI taxonomy): Eukaryota > Metazoa > Echinodermata > Ophiuroidea > Amphilepidida > Ophiuridae > Ophiura > Ophiura sarsii. The sequence goes on from CM069444.1 coordinate 35,498,666, forward strand.
AGTCATAGAATGTTACTCGGTTTCTTTGCATCATCATGATCAGAGCCCAAACGTGTGTCCGCACGAGCTGACCTGGTAGCCGTAACAAACATTTGATACCTTGATGGAGTAAAGCGTATAGTATACACATGCACATGTACACTGTAGGCCTACAGCATATACAGTGTTTGGCCAAATGTTTGTTACGGTTAATAAATTCGCGACCGGGTAACAACAAAACACCTCAGCATACAAACAAACAAAATGAATGAGTAGTAATAATAGCCAGCTTCTTCAGACCTTTCCTTTCCAAATTGTAAAAACTACGATTTGTTAATAATACACAACCGTATTTTGATTGAAATGCAGGCAGCGGTCAAGGGCCAAAGGGCGATACAGGGTCGCCTGGCTCTCCTGGAAGCACCGGGCCAGATGGTACACCGGGGACAGTTGGTCCTACGGGACCTTCAGGACCCGCAGGAGCTCCTGGATTACCCGGTCAGTTACCGCCAGACATTGGAACAGGAAGCTCCAACTACATCCGATGGGGAAGGACAGTGTGCCCGGCAACCGCTGAATTGGTGTACGCGGGTATGTGTGTAGCATCAGCTATCAATTTGATGATAACGGCATGACATATTGCGATACATGGAATCAAATAAAGTATTCGTTTCTGGTTGAGCACCGTTTCCCAACGCCCCTGATTTTAACGATGATACCTTTATTTAAATCGGTGTGAATTTAGTGTTCGGGTGCCGCTTCAAAAAAAGACACAAGCGATATAAGGTGTCTCTTTTACTTTTTAGTCTTTTCAAAATCTTTCTTTACGTCTTTCTGCTTGCAGGTGTCGCTGGCGGAGGATATCACAATAGCCCCGGGGCTGCTTCAAAGTTAATCTGTCTACCAGAGACACCTCAGTACGATGAAGCCGAACCACACGTCCAGAAATATCGCGGATTCATCTACAGTGTAGAATACAGAATACATGATTTTCCTCCTCTCGAATCCCACACTTATCACGATGTCCCATGTGCTGTGTGCAGTGTCTCTAAAAGGGGTCGCGAAATTATGTTCCCTGCTTTGAATGTTTGTCCCTCGGGTTGGACCAAGGAGTATCACGGCTACCTTATGGGCCAATATCACGCTAACGCGGCTGCTTTGGATTTGATATGTCTAGACCGTCATCCCGAGCGTGTACCTAAGAGCGGCTCTTTACAAAATAGCGCATTTATCCATCCCGTCGAAGCCCGTTGTGAAGGAGATGATAACTTAATGCCTTGCTCACCATCCGACTCACCATACGTCGACGGTTATGAGCTCACGTGCGTCATCTGCACTATGTAATGTCAATGTACAACGCATGGATGCAGAATGCATCAAAGAATGATGTAGCTCGCGATACAACTGCATAGATCATACATCGATATAGAATTATTGAATTATAAGGCCACGAACAAATCACCCTGTTCTACGGGCACGACCGACCCATTTTTTTAAATTTTGATATTTTAGAAAATTTGTCATATGCCCGACAAATTCTATCGTGGTACCTTTAAAACCATTTTTTTTTGGGGGGGGGGCGCCGGTTTTGAGATCGCCACCCTCTCATTTTTTTACGGACCCCCTACCCCCCTGCTCTCAAATTTTTGATTCGGCAGATAATTTCCACAAAACAAATTGAAACAAAAACACATAAAGAACGCCCGAACGACCGACCCAACCTGAGAGGTCCGTTTACCCGTAAAAGGGATGAGGTTTTTCGTGGCCTAATCATACATTTGAAATTTGCATAATCTATGTTAGAATATCTCATATATTAAATGAATAAAGGTGGAATGCATATCATCGGCAAGCTCGGGTTTCAGTATGGGATATGGGTCTTAATATTATTCATGCATTTAACTGCATTTCCCATTGTGATTCCAAATGTGGTAATGAAATTCAATAATCTTGACATTCTTGAAAAATGGAAAAATGTTGATACATTTTGGAAAGTGTTAAAATCATTGTTGGGCAAAATTCATCGAACAAACCTAGGACCTTCCAGTGACCAATAATGTTGTCAACCCAAATGCCCAACCCGTATTGGGCAATGATTTTATCAATGACCAAAAGTCAAATATGTTTAACCAACAAATTAGTAAGGTGATTGCACAACTATTTTTTTGACCAACGAATTTGCATTGTACATGTGTATGGAAAACATGACCATAATATTCCACACAAGGATAGTACTGTAGACTGTAGAATATAAAATGGAGTCACCCATGCAGGTTACCACATTTGTGTTTGAAATTAACACCCCATCCTCCCTGTGAGGAAAAGTAATATCTTCCATTGAATAGGGGGTGCATGGAATAGTCCATTCAGCGAAGTCATTTTAATAAGACTGTCAGGCTTTCAAGATACAGGTATATTATGAAATAAACATGGGTTCACTGTTAAAAAAGTTAGTTATTTTCACCAGTAAAAAGGGGCGTTTTGTCGTCGTCTGAGCGGTGTTGAAAAAAAAGTAGTAATGAAGAACACAAAAACAAGACATCTGCCGTGATATTGAATGTACATGTATGGATAATAAAGTAGTATAGGCTATTGCAAAGAATAGTGTATGTAGTATGATTAACAATGTCGTTCTCTTATACCGATAAAGTTGAAGGTTGTTTAACAAGCAGCAAGGATATGTCAAAGAAGGCCTAGGAAAAAACTCTTATTAAAATGGATGCAAACAGGGTTGGAACTACAATTTTCTTATAAACCAGCCAGTCGGGCAGGTGACTCACGGAAATACCTGCCCGACAGAATTTCCACCAGCCCGTCCGTGTCGGTGTATCTCACTTTCACTGTGATTTTGAAATATTTTACTTGCCACAGTTGGTCAGGTACAGAAGGGGTCTACTCTTATTGGCGTCAAATTTATCAAGCACTGTAACTTTTAAACTAATAATGTAATGTACATAAAACTAAAAGTATACATTATTTTTAATGAAATGTGTCAGAAAATCCATTTTTTGTATCAAATTTCACTAAATATAGTGATTTTTACATTTTTGCCCAAATATCACCTTTTTGGCGCCAACAATTATCAGACAACCTATAACAAAATTAAAGTCAACTATCTAGGATCGAATTGGGTTTTTTTTTGCTGAAACATTTTAGTTTTGAATTTTAATTTTTATTAAAATTTGAAACCAAAAATCAATTCTCCGACTCATTTCATTTCAAAAATTGTATACTTTTATGTACATATTAGTGTAAAAGTATACAGTGCTTGATAATATTCATAAAAACGGGTTGACAGCTCCCTTAATCTGCATCTTTACCCGCCCGACGCCAAAGTTACCTGCTATGGCCAGGTGGCGGGCGCATATTTCCAGGCCTGGATGGAAACTTAAAATATAATCATATCTTTCTGTTCATTTATACTCTTACAGTATATGTTTTTGTTTGTTTGGTTGTCGGGGTGTTTATAGGACATTTATTTATGTTTGTTGTTGTTGGTTTTATGTCTATGGCAAGTATATATATTGCACAATAGAACAGAAAAACCTGGTTTTTCGTCGATAAACCTGGCTTTTCGATCGATAAACCTGGTTTTTCGATCGAAAAACCAGGTTTATCAAAAAAACTAAGACTATCGAATTGAACAACCAAGTTTATCGGCGAAAAACCTGGTTTCTCGGTCGATAAACCAGGTTTTTCAAACACTATGACAATCGAATTCGAAAAACCTGGTTTTTCGATTGATAAACCAGGTTTATCGATTTGATTGTGATAAACCTGGTTTATCAGCCGAAAAACCAAGTTTATCAAAAAACTATGACAATCGAATTGATAAACCTGGTTTATCGACGAAAAACCAGGTTTTTCTATTCTATTGTGCAATATACTTGCCATACACCTCTCGGGTCTTACTTGCACTTCTTCGCATCCAGCTGAAAAGTGAAACAACCAACACACTCTCTTGGGATGTTTAAAACGTTAATAAACTCTTCTTTTGTCATGCATCCACGAATACTTTCTTTCAAAAAATAAATACACGTTTTTTTACAATGGAGGTTCACGAACACGTTTCAGCGGCTGATTTGAGATAGAGGTCATCAAAAAGTAAACCACATGAAGTAAAAAAAAAAAAAACCCATGGAAGTGGTGGTAACCCCCCCCCCCCCCCCCCCCCCGACCCCCCTCCCACTTCTCCCTCCTCATGCTATGGTCTGATGATAACATGCTCAAGCACCATAACGCGGGGCTGCTAATTTATAAAACACGCTCACAGCGCTGTCATATCGTGCAAGGTTCAAAGGTCAGCGGCCTAGACCAAGACACGGGGTTGCAGTTCTCAGAAAGTGTATGTCATCTCATATGCTGTGAAAGGCTAGCGATTAAAAGGCCTGTATTGTGTCAACATAGATCTCGGGGTCATCTCCCGTGGGAAAGTGTTTGTACCGAAAAGTGTCAAATAATCTCTATTCACTATTAAAGATAGGCTTTCAGAGCTGAGACGTATATCGTACAACAGTAACAGTACTTGTGTGCAAGGAGAAACGAACACCCCTACACACTAGGGTCTAAATCACTGCAGTCGATTCCAACTTGTTGCTTTTTAGTGTGGACATCTCTAAACACTCACTTATAGTAGCGTAATGGCGTGGTCAGATGATCATGACGATGATGGAGAATACCGGCTATTGAAGAGGCTAGGATCCGGTGCATTTGGTGAAGTATGGAAGGTTCGGGAGAAGTGTTCGCGTAAACTGTTGGCCATGAAAGTGATACCGTTTGCGAAGAACGTCTACGAAGAACTGGAGTCGTCTCTTAATATTCCATCTCATCCCAATGTTATCAGGTAGGATTCTATGCAGATTATATCGTCAGGTCAGTGGCGGCAGTACGAGGACGACCATCCCCCTCCCAGTTCAACCACCCCACCCCAGTGGCGTACCGACCGGGGGGGCAGGGGGGCGCTAAAATCTCATAATGAAAAAAAATAATGCCTAGGCCAAGGATTGGGCATTATTTGTTGACTGTTTTATTTTTGTACTGCGAAATGTTGCGACCGTGCGAAATTTTTGACCGTGCGAAATTTTGTGACCGTGCGAATTTTTTTGACACTTTTTGATAAGTATTTAAATAGGTATTTCATAATTTTTGCCAGCATTCAGGATGGCCGAGTGGTTAAAGCATTGCATTGGATTAATAATGTAATAATTTTTCGCCGCGTGAGTTCGATCTTTTGTCTTATTTTTGTAACAAATTACGTTGTTTTATCAGTCAAACATTGAAATTTGTATCAATTTATACAATTATACAAGTGTTTTTTTCTTTGAAATATGACATTTGAAATAAGAGAATAGGGGTTTTCAAGAAACACGGCGGCGGCGGCGGCGGATCCCGACACATCGTGTTGCTGGTGTGTTCTTACTATACCAGCTCGTGACCAGGGTCTTGCCATTATGAATTTCTGTCTGTTTGTGAGAGCCATTGTCTGTAATATCCTTACAAAAATGTATATTTATTTATTAAGTTATTTGAACATACGCTTTTAAAACAGCGGCACCCGTCTACCCGACGGTGCGTTCATATACAGAAAATCACAAGATTAATACACAATTATATACACAAATTACAAAGTTTTACCATGAGATAGATACATATTATATACAGACACAAAGTCAATCATACAAAATTGATCTGAAATTATGTCAGGCACACGTGGAAAATGGCACTATATATGTATATACATGAACAAAATATATTAAATTCAGTCGTCATTGTTTGCGCATTTCGTCTCTAATCGTGCCTTCCATGCACGCTTGGAGAAGGACTTACAAAATTTGTCAAATACATGATAAAAGTCGTTAACATTGCTTATATTACAAAATGTGGTGTATGTACTTACCTAGCATTAATTTATATTTTACATCAAGATCGCTAGAGATAAATAGCACCCATACATCAATACCATTTAAGTCAATTAGAGCCTTTTCTAGATTATTATATTCATTAGTTCTTATAGCATTAAGTGACATGCAAGTGAAAAGAAAGTGCTTTGTATCCTCAATACCATTATTACATAATTGACAGGTGCCATTATTATCAGGGGTCCATTTACTCACTTTGTACTCTAATGGTAGTGGTCAGAAGTCACAAACTGGTCCAAAAAAAAGTTTCACTTCTAATAATGTTGAGAAATGCACCAATTCTGATTAAACGGGACAAAACTTAAGTTTTACATACTTAATGACCCACAAACTATATATTGTTGGAAAGCTTAAGATTCAAGGTTTTTTATTTTTGCCAAAAAGAATCAAATTATACAGGGTGTGTACAATTTTTACAGGGTGGAACATAACAAATTTGATCGTTTTTGCTCCTCACAAAATAGTTTGATAGTTTGTACAATTAGGGTTTAGCTGAAAATAGTCACCAAAATCAGAACAACCGCAGAAGGTGCTACCAAATTTGCTAAGAATCATTTGCCCAAAATGTACACAGGAAAAGTACAGGGTGTCTAAAATTATGATGAAATAATGCATAAAATTAATGTTTGTATATAATATTCTATGAAATTTAGTTAGCATGGACCATTTAATTTAAAAGAAAATGATTATCAAAATGAACTACATGAATATCGTTAAAGTTCCTTTTATTTTGAATACAGGGTGGTCCAAAATAGGTCTAAATAGCAAATTTTTCATAAATCTATGAACAATTCTGTGAAGAAACACTTCTGGCTTTTTTAGTTAAATGTTTTACTACCCAGGGTAGAAAAGGACTGAAGATTCACACAAATGAAATAGAGAGACTGCGATTTGGCCATTGTTTAATCAATAAAATGAATAAAACTGTGTATTTTTTACATTAAAACACTCCCTGAATTGAACATCATATTCTAGTAAAGAATGTCTAGATAACAATTCAATATTAGTATTCATAGTAGCAGGCACATGTTATTAACACATATGAGAAGTTTGAAAACTTTACTATGTATACTTTTAAAATGGCATCAATTTCAAAAGTTCTAGTTTTCCGCTATTTTGTGTACAAACCTATGGGCTCCTCGTCCACCGGCTCCTCGTCCACCGCTCCCACCCTTGACACACTCGACGTTTAGACTGATAACTTTACTGTTGCTAAACATGTGGCTTTAATTCTTTTTTTATTCGGTAGCTGGATAAATTTTCTTTAATATGATACCAAAAATGTTATGTTTTTTTGACAACTTCTATTTAAAATAGAGACACACGTATCACGATTTTAAGGATTTTTTGAAACGATCCCACCTTATTTGATATACCTATTAGTGACCTGTGACCTAGTGTATTTGAACGAATCTTGAATTTAAGACAAGCCCCATAAAAATCAATGTTATCTAACAAGTATGTCTCCATGCCTGGAGTGTACTTAATACTCAAATAATCTGTAAGAGAGGATTTGGATTTGACATCTTCTTCCCATTCAATGTTAGATATATTATTGATCGCGCGTTTAACTGAATTGGCCCAATGAGGATTCAATGGAGCTCTACCAGACTTCGCTGAATCAATGATGTCAATTAGGTCACACTTTTGCAAAATATTATGAATACAATATAAGAATTTGTATCGAAGTTTAATTGGCTCAATATCCAAACTTAGCATTGTGTTAATAAGTAATTTTGGCCAGCGATGTTGCTCCATGTCAATGATACGTGCGAAATATTTTGCTCTAAAGCCATCTTGAATTGTGGAAATTGGTGCCCATCCGAGTTCACCATAAAGTACAGCGCAAGGTGTGTTACGAGGGGCTTTCAAAATGTAACGTGCCATTCAAGCTGAAGATTTTCAATTTTCTTTACATCTGCTTGACTACCAGGAAACCACACCGAACTTGCATAATTTATCGATGGAAGAGCTATTGTTTTCCATAGGACATCACCATAATGTACACGGTTAAAGTTATCAAAATTATTAATAATAGACTTAATATATGCAATGAGTCTGTTACCCTTTTTAACTACTTCCTGAATATGACAATGAGCAGAGAGGTTGCGTGATATGTGAACACCTAAATACTTATATGAATCAACCTCAGATATATATTTATCACCCAAGCTCCATAACTTATTCTTATTTATGCTTTGCCCGACAATCAGAACATTAGATTTATCATTGTTAAAATTCAATTTCCAATCAATAGCAAATTTAGCAGCTAATTCGAGCATCCTTTTTAATTCATTCTCATCATTTGCAAGAAGAACCACATCGTCTGCCCAGAAAAGGCTACCAACACATACGTTATGAATTCTTACACCAACTATAATAGCAATTATCCAGGTTATAAGATGTGCATTGTTCCTAGCAGCTTTCAGCACGCGGCCGAATTTACCGTTCAACTACGCGTTTTTTCCCAAAGCACGCTGCTCGTTTTGCGGTTAGGAACTTCTAAATTCGTATGGCAGTATATTTTAAACTATGACGATGAAAATTTCATTTTTAAAAATATCCCGGTAAAATATGTATGTGTTAATGTGTAAATAAGTTAATGTGCTCTATAAAAAATAGTCTAAATATAACCCAATTCTTCGAGCTGTCAACGGAATTTGTAATGAAGAAAGCAACAGAAACATTTAAAGCTTCATCCTCATTTCAGAGAGAAATTGATTACATCGGCATATCTCTCATAATATGAAACGCGAAATAAAAATGACAAAGGGGGAATATGTCAGTGTTCTCAATTTTTAGCCTCATATAATGGGTTTAATGCATACCATTCTACCGTATGTTTGAATCTCCCGGGATTAAATCGCATTTGAATATGACTCTTTATGACTATGTACTCTTTGCTCATTCTCACTTAAATTGATACTTTGAAAGGATTTAGCATTTCGTGGACAGTTCCGAAAATGGGTTCTTTTATTAAAACAGGCATAAATCCTGATTGGTAGCAAGGATCAATTTCACTGTGATTTTTCTTCATATGAGCGGAAGAATATGCTGTTTGTATACGTGATTCAATGGTTTGTCACATTTTGTTGACTCATACGGTAAGATACATACAGTAAGATAAAGGGGTTGCGAAAAGCCAATCAAATGTGTACCGCAGTTTTATGAAAAGTCTAACCCCGCCACCCTTTTTGCATGCCCACTTTTGTCATGCAAACTATAACAATATTTAGTTTCCTATAGGCCGTATGCATTTAGAAACTGCACAAGCTCGTTTTTAAACCAAAAGCAACGCGGCAACTTATTTTTATATGTCTTTGGTGCTGGTGGTATTTGAATTTTTATTAAAATTGTGAAAATAACCAACAGACCGCTTATACGGAATGTGGTTGTAGTTATATTGGCTTTGCCATTTATTTTAAATGAAAGCGCAATACGTTTAATTGTATAACAAGGGAACAGTTTGCTCATTATGGATGGAATCTTACGACTTACGAGGCTTTCTATCTTTATATTGTGTCCCAGAAATGTAGTTGTTCGACTGGCACTCTGTGTGCCATGCTACAATTGACCTAATCTGCGCAGAAGTGGATCCAGTTTTTGATATGAACTTTTCATATGGATAGGATAAAGGATGACAAGAAGATGATATTTTTCTGATGCATTCCAATAATCTCGTTTTATCTTGTAATCTTATGCAGGTATTATGACCATGAGTGCATATATGGTAAGAGAAACCGCATCGTCGAAGTGCGCCTGTACATGGAATACTGTTGCGAAGGGACCTTGGAAGACTACATGTTCAAAAAGGACACCTCTTTCAAGCTGAAGCTCATCTTCATGAAGCACATCTCATCGGCTGTAGCATTCCTGCATCACAATGACGTCATACATCGTGACCTGAAACCTGATAATATACTTATGAGCCGCAACAACCGACTAGGCAGAGTCACCGCTAAGATTGGAGACTTCGGCACCGCCAAGATCACCGCTGATTCTGGGTACGAGGGCAGCCTGTATAACTATTACATGGATACTTCGCGCGCAGGAACATTGTTTTTCATCGCACCGGAAGTGCTTGATGGTCGGTACACGGAGAGAGCAGACGTATTCTCCATGGGAGTAGTCTTCGCTGCCATTTTGATAGATGAACCGGTTGACATCTGCGGGGAGAATTTCATGGGAGCATCTTATGGTGAAGACGTATGTGGCCGTCCTCAATCAATCGCATCTGCTCTGCGCGATGGCAGAGGGGAGTATCAATTGTGCGAGAATATTGGACCATGTCGCGTACTACAACTAGTAGAAGACATGCTAGTACTGAATCACCATCACCGCCCAACTGCTGCTAAAGCGAAAAGAGAGGTAATTGCCTGTCTGCACGATCATGTGAAGTCTCTTCATGGTTATTATTAGAGAAGCCGGGGATATTTGGCTTAAGAGTTTTTTTCTGTAAACCGGGTTGATTCTCGACAACCAGCTGACTTTAGAATTTTGTTTTATGTATGGCAGATATAAATAACTTGCCTTCAAAATAAACTGATCAAACATAGGGATATCATTCACTGAAATCCGCCAGGACATCACTTATTGAGCACAGTGTATTCTTCAATAATCTTTAAGGCGTGGTATCCATACCGGATGGCAACATCTTACACTTGGTACAAAATTAATAACATGGCCTTATCTTGGTGATTGGTACTTGTTCAAGTATGCACTTAAGTAGTGTAAGATCTCAGTAAATAGCGTACCATTGATTGATCCATACTACAGGGCGTGTCAAAAAAGTGTTCCACGAGGGAGGAAATAGATAAATATACATCCAATGGCTTTTTTTCTTTTCAAATAAATGGTTTGTTATTAAGCCCCATTGGTCCTCTATTACATACACTTGAATACAATTTATCCCATTAGGTTTCAATTCAGTAACAATTCGTCGCTGTTCTGACATACCCGCACATCACGAAAAACAGCGTTTTGAGAAAATCGTGTTTGAAAATGTTCCAATTTTTAAAGACTTGTTAGAGAACATTTACATCAAATGCCACTATCATTGTCAAAGAACACTAATAGATATATACTTATGTTTGTTATGAACATGTTACAACAACAAATGGCAATTATTAATTAGGAGAAATTATGTCATAAAGTCATGTGCCGGTTTGTCCGAAAGAAGAAAAAACCTTCATATTCGTCCTACAGTGATATGCCAGTGATATGCCGGTATGTCAGAACTGTACACTGTAAAAAATAATTACCCAGTATGGTGTAAAATATTACACATCTCAGCGGTTCTGGGGAAACATGGTCGTCACTGGAGTAAGCTTTACACAGCAAAGGGGAGTAACAAATTTACACCAGTTCGGAGTAACATTTTACCGAAAATGGGGTAACTTTTACACAATTGCTCGCATGTTTCCCCAGAACCGCTGAATGGGGTAAACTTTACCAAATTCAACAGCGGTAGTAGTTTTACCCCTCAATTGTGTATTATTTTACACATAAATGGGGTTAAATATTCTTACCCCATAGAGTTGTGTAATATTTTTACAACTGTTTGTGTACATTTGTTGTAGATATTTACACAATTTTGTGTAAACATGATGAAACCTGCAGGAAATAAATTACACATCACAATGAAATGAACATCACTGAATACATTTATTCAATTTTTGCAAAAGCCTTTATTCTGAACATGTTTCTTTCAACGTTACACATGAGCTTTTTATTGCCATTATTTCAAGGTATGTGTTTCTATTGATATCCTAAATATGTCATTATCAAATCATTGCATGCATCATGTGAAAACTTCCAAACGGTCTGAGTACTATACGGAGGATACCAACCAAGTACATTGTTCATATGTTTGATTGAAGTGATAAGCTTAAACTTTTATAAACACATGCAATGCATGCATGCAGGTCATTTTGTTATCGTCATGTACCGTGCTTTACCAGCCTGTATATGTTTTTGAGTCAGCGTACACCTTTAAATTTGATAATGACATATTTAGGATATCAATAGAAACACATACCTTGAAATAATGGCAATAAAAAGCTCATGTCGTTTTCCATCAGGAACACCGCACCGTCTTCGACGCCATCATTGCAGCATGTGTCGTTCGTATAGTCAAGTTTCGCACATCATTTTGGCAATAAATGCCGCGCGCGGTGTCATCATGGTTGCTTTTACCCCGTTGCCGGGGAAACCGTCACTCATCTGCCACGGTAAAAGTTTACCGGTGTGTGTTGTGAATCAAAAATTGTTTATTCACTCATTTTGGGGTAAAAAATGCACAATATTTCACCCCATTCACTTTACCGCTCGAAAAATTACCACCCTTTTTAACTGTGTAGTTACACGGTGGTCTATGCCAGTGGCGTAGCTCAGGGGGGGGCAGTTTCCCCCCCCTGACAGAACGTTTTTGTGCCACCACCCTCCCTTTGTGCCCCCGCCCCTCTCTTTGGATATAGTGTTTATATGCGGGGTAACCATTTAAAAATGGCCATTTTAGCTTGGTTTTTAAAAATAAATGACCATTTTTGTTAAAAAACTGCTTAAAACCCTGAGGATTGGCCAAAATTTGTTGACTATAGTGCTTTTTTGACTGGGAAACTTTGTGTCCGTGCGAAATTTTTTGACCGTGCGAAATTTTATGACTTCACCCCCCCCCCCCCCCCCCCCCCCCCCCCCCACTTACGTGAAATTCACGAGGTGACTGACTTGGAAAAATTTTGGGGCAACCTTTTACGAAAATTTTAGAAATATTGCCCCCCCTGAAAAAAAACCTAGCTACGCCACTGGTCTATGCCAGAATATTGTGATGTGCCGGTATGTCAGAATACAAAATGAGGTTTTAATGCCGGTATTATGTTAAAACCCTGGCATATCACACTAATCAGTGCTGTATCTCATTAATTAATTACCTTTTTGTCTCAATTTGTTTGGGAAATAAAGAGTTTCATTTGTAGATCATAAAATGCAACTTAACTCATTTTGCCCAAAATGGCACATGTGCCGGTATGTCAGAACAGCGACGAATTAAGGTGTGAATCCCACTTTGACTACTTTTCGGGCTACTTTAAGGACAATAATTGGATTTTCAACTGGATAAACTGCCTTTGAGATTCCAATGAGTTATACATGTAGGATGCATCAATGTATTGTGTAAAATACATTCACATAATATGGTTTGTCATGGATAATATGGATGAAATTATGTTATTGATCAAATTGAAATACTATCAACATTTAGTAGGTAGATGTTTATTGAATCTATTGATTATGTTCAATTGCACGCTGAATAACCATTGCATTCATTAAAGAGTTATCTTTCTGCACATGAAAATTGGCCAAAGCTTAAGTTGACATGCCTGAGTAGATTCGCCATAATGTGATAACAAAAGCTCCAACATTGGTAGAAACAAATCCTTATGACACATCAAAGATTGCTGAACATAATGATTACTATTTCACATCCTTTCATTACCAAAAGAATCATGTGGGACACTTTTGTTGACACGTCCTGTATTAGGTCAGCTTATTAATTTATTGTTTTAACATTCCACTTTAGTGCGTATAGTGTTGTCTGTGACATCTGTTGAGTATGGCTTATTGCACTCATTTAATATGTTGTCATCATGTATGGAAACTTTGCCTTAATAACATTTCAGTATAAACAAATGGCTACTATTTGTAGTTTTATAAAAAAAAAATGTTGGCCATAATTCTCGTATTTTGTTAAAAACATATTTTGGACAATGATTAAAATAATCTTGTTTTTCGTAAAATGTTTGCATTTTTTGTAGTTTCATAAACAAATTTTGTTTGCCATAATTTAAAAAAATCTTGTTTCTCGTAAAGTATAAGTATTATTAACAAAGTTTTAAAAAACTGACAATATTTTCGAGAAACAAGATTTATTTTAATTTACATCCATTTTTTATTTTATTTTTAATTTACAAATATTTTGTTTAAAGATTCGTTTTATTATAGTATTATTTAGGTATATTCATTAACATTAACATTAAATGGCTTGCCAAATATTGTTTCAACAAAATACGAGAAACAATATTTTTTTTAAATTATAGCCAAAATTATTATTTTATAAATCTAAAAAAACATTCAAACATTTTGCAAGAAACAAGATTTTTTTAAATTACGGCCAAATATTTAAAAATACAGCAACTATTGTTCGAGAAACAAGAAAAATTATGTCCAAAACTGATTTTACAAATATTTTCGAGAAACAAACAAGACTGCCTGCCTGAGGCCTTAAACTCGGTTTTGCTCTTTACGGAGTTTTGACATCTTAACGCGTTTTGAGACCTTTTTGACCCTGTCGGCGCAAAAGCCTTAGGTCATAAAGGTATTATGGCCCGCCAAAAGGGTCAAAAAGGTCTCAATGGCGTCTTTTGACGCCTTATCGTGTTTGAAAGTTACATTTTAGTGCTTTTGACGTGTTTTGACACCTTATTGTGTTTTTAACCTTTTTCGTGTTTTGACACCTTCTGTATTTGAGATCTTAATGCGCTTTTCACGTCTTTATCTGATTTTGAGACCTTTATCAATATTTGAGACATTATACAGTAGTTGACATCTTTATCAGCATTTGAGACCTTTATGTGTATATGACAGCATTTTGACATGTGAGACCTTAATTTGTAGTTGACCCCTTTATCAACATTTGACATCTTAATGTGTATGTGAGCCCTTTATCATCATTTGAGACCTTTATGTGTATTTGACCCCTTTATGACACAATTGTTGACATCTTTTCTATTATTATTTGACGCCTTTCTCCGCATTTGAGACCTTTTTCATAATTATTTGACACCTTTCTCCGCATTTGAGACCTTTTTCATAATTATTTGACACCTTTTCTAGTATTTGAGACCTTTTTGACCTAAATGGCCGCCCATATTTTCTTGCTCCACAAATTTGACAGTTTATAGATTGCAATCATTCACAATAACCACTTGGACTTGCACTTTTACAACTTTATCATGTTTATACGGACTAATTTCACTCTAATTCTATAATGGGTATGGCTACACCGGCAGCATACCAAGAAGAAGTAGGTTTAGGGAAGGGAAGGTTTTTATCCCGGGGGCGGGGGGGGGGGGGGGGGGGGGGGGGGGGGGTACTTTCGCCAAAATTGTACGTGGATGTGCCTGCGGGACTTCGAAAATGTGACTTTCTCTATACCTATTTTTTTGCCAATTTCCCACCCATCAATATACCAATTTTGTTAGAAAAGCACCCAATTTTGCACAGATTGGGCGCTTTTTATAAAAAAATGCCTCAAAATACACCCAATTTATCCAATTGGGAAACTTCGGTCTGTGATGAAAACCACCCCGAATTTTTTTGACATCACCCCGGCCCCCCCCCCCCCCCCCCCCCCCGCCGATTTTTGACCACATTACGAATGCTGAAGTTGTAATCTATCGTTTTCATAAACAAAACCCCAATATTTACTTCTATTTGCTTCCCCTAGGACGATGATCAAATTGATATAGGTTCTATTTTTCCGAACCATACACCAAACGCAAGGATTTAATGTAGTGCCCCCATATCCGATCATGTACTCCCACAGATTGCACAACGTCTCAAAATAGTGCCATTTCCGCATTTAAGCACAGGAAACCAACGAGAAGTGTAAAATCTGTTGCGTAATATTTAATATGAATATACAGGGTGTCTCAACAACAAAAAACGCACCTTTAGAGGATTGTAACTTTCTGAATAAGTGTCAGATAAGAACAACTCAAACGACAAAATAAAGGCAAATGCTATTTTAAAGAGAACCAGATGTGATTCGGTTCAGTAATTCCAGAGAAATGAGCAATTACGTAACATTAGTCTGGGAACACATCCATCCAAGTTTGCTCATATTGAGTGATTCAGACAGCACATACATGAAATCAATTCTTCTCTACAAAATGACATGGACTAACGTGTTTTTATGGTTCTATAGATTTGATTTTACACCAAATAATATGCCAGATATGAGACCAAAATTTTACACAAAATAATTATAAAATAAAAGTTGTCTAGATTATTTTCATCACATTTTATACTTAAGAACAGAAAATTAAAAATGTGTACGATAAGCTCAATCTTTTAATAACAATTTGAAACAAAATTATAGTAATGTTAGTAAATATGAACATTGTCTCTCTTAAATCAAGTTCAAGAACTAATAACATCGCGCATACAACTTATCAAGCTTCTATTCTTCACATTTTTATATAATTATCGCCAATTTTGCGCATGATGGGCAAATTATTAGTATCGCAATTGAAAACAAAATAAATGTTTTGTTTACATTAAAATATATATCTCTCTCCTTACAATGATTTGTATTGTTTTTGGTTTTCTGGGCATGCTGGGTGTTATGAGTGTTATGATCGATTATTCAGTATTCTTAGATCACAAATTGAACTTTTTTTATCATAGTATTAAACAGTGCTGACTAATTGAACATTAATGAGTAAGTAACCAGCCGCGCAAGTGAAAATCTGTCAAAATATGCAAACTTGGATGGAAGTGTTCTGTGACTACTCTTACGTAATCACATATATATCCGTAATTACTTAACAAAATTAACCGCTGTTTTCTTTCAATTATAGAAAACTAAGTTGGCCTCATTTTACCGTTTGAATTGTAAAACTCAGATACTTAATTAGAAAGTAATGATCGCCTAGTGGTGCGTTGTAATTTTTTTTGAGACACCCTGTATTTGATTTTTAAAGCATAACATCCTGTGAATTATTACAATACACATGTATTTAGTGTTGTATTCACCCCGTGGGTTTTGTGACACTATGGGCATGGCAGGCCGTATTGTCAATATTGAAAAGAACACCTCGGACGTGTTCATCATGTAACACCTGAGACGTGTTCAACAAAATCCAAAAGGTTTATTTTGCAATATTTATCTGTCATTTCGGTTTAAAGAGTTGCCTCCACCCCCAAACAGCAATAAAAAGTCAAAATTGTGTAAGTTTGTGCAGTTTAATTAACATGATATCAATTGCAATTTTTATTTTTGAACACATAGGTTCTATCAGGTGTTCCATACTAGCTACATGTATTATGAACATTAGCGTTCATCGTGGCACTCATATTTTGAACACATTAGACACCTCGGACGCGTCCGAACATTGTTCTGACGCGTCCGAGGTGTTCAAAAACACTGCCTTAGAACACTATAGTGTGCTAATATATTTCGAACACTCATATTCTGAACAAATGGAATATGAGTGTTCTAAATTTGAAAGTTGATGTTCAATTTTGAACACCTTTTTAACACCTGACACGTGTTCTAAAAATCCTAAAGGTTTATTTTGCAATATTATTTATCGGTCATTTCGGTTTAAAGAGTTGCCTCCACCCCCAAACAGCAATAAAAAGTCAAAATTGTGTACGTTTGACTAGAAGATTTTTCCTATACAAAAATTCAATTTTGAACACGTCTTAGGTGTTCAAAAGGTGTTACATTTTTTTAAAGTGTCTGGAGTGTTAAAAACCTCTGATTTTGAACACCTGACACGTTTCCAGTGTTCAAAACCATCTGATTTGAACATCTGACGCTATATTACGCCAGTGTTCTCAACAATTTGCAGTGTATTGATAGTTGCGGTGGAAAAAACGTGTATTCTCATATAATGTTGTGCCAAGTCAATTCATTGCGTTGTTTGCATTGAATCCAATATTGATTAGGTGTAATACCCAGGCATGCAAAAAGTGCGGGAGTGGCGAGCACCGCCCCTAGGAAGAGCCAGTTCAAATTGAGGAAACAATGCCTTTTGAGAAGAAAAATAAATGGGGAAAAAGGAGGAAAGCAAGATAAAAAGAGGGGAAAAGAAAGAAGAAATAACTTTTGGCACCCCTGAGGACACCAATGGGTTTCATTAAACGTGAATGACCTCCACGCAATATAACTAATATATGATTTATAGTAATTTCATGTTTTCTTCCTCGCATATTTGAAAAATCAACATGAAGTGAACATCTGCACCGGCACGGTTTATGCTAAAACAAAATAATTACCAGAGAGGGTTTTCCCCTTTTATTTTAAGGCATTATTTCCTCTACGTTTTCAATAATTATTAGAAAATGAAATGTTATTAAAAGGTGGTTCGATAGTAAGGGCATTAAAGTATGTCTGCATGAGACAGCTTGTCTGACTATTGCAAAATTTGCCTTTTGGGACACCCTGCGGTTATTTTGGTTATACCATTTTGGGGGTAAATGGAGAGCATTCAAATTTAAATTAATCCTGCTTGACCAGCGCCAAATGCGGTAACGGCCCATGCGTGGCCGTTATACCGACTGTGCAGTCGCCTGGTTACGTGACACCAGCCAATCACACGCTCTCTGTTTTTTCACGCTTGGTTTTGTGTTTCCCTGTGCTCGTCACTTCGTCGGCTGAGTTCAGTACAGACAGTAAGAAAATAATTTGGAAGAGATTTGGAAGATAGTTTTTTTACACCATGGGGCGTTCTATAAAACGTGCAGCGCCAGCAGCTGCTGTCCAGGATACTGTGTCGACACGGTCAAAACGACGTACGTTTTCGATTCCTTTGGCTAGCGCGATGACTCGGGGCCCGGCAAGGGTACCGACATCCGTCAGCCCTGCGAGTGCGAGTGCACCACGTCCAGTGGCGACGCCCATTTCAGCCATCTCTGCCACGGCCAGTGTGATTGCACCACCGACAACGACAACTTCGGCAGGTTCGTCGGCGTCAGCGCCTGTTAGTGTCATCCCGATTCAGCAGAGTCCATCTATGGCTGATGTCCGGGAGAATTTTGGAGGTGATGCGCAGCCGGTTTCTCTGCCTCCGACACCACTTGCAGGTTTACCTTTTGCATCCGGTGAGCTAATTTTGGGTTCAGATAATAGTTTAACGACATTTGCCCCTTTGTCTGTATCAAATGCCATGGCTGTTCCTAGCAGCCCGACAGCTGCCATTTGTGATCCGCTGGGAGCCCATGTCTCAGAGGCGTTAATCAATAAAATTGCAAGATCAGAATGTATTGAAATGGTCGATCTGTTGGAAAAATGGGGCACAAATCAGTCAAGTCGCGCGATGTCCATGTCGTGGGAGAATGGTCGCGCGGTTTCGCGAAAATGCTAGTGTGAAACGCGCTCTGTCAATTGAAGCGTGGACGAGTGCCTTTCTGGTCTTTGTTTCAATTTTTTTGGAATTTCATCCTCAGCGCGCGCAGGAGATTTTGAAGTATTTGCATTTTATAAGATCTGCTGCCACGCGTTTCAATAGCCCGTCTTGGCGCGACTACGACATAGTACAACAAATCATACTTAGTGATATTTGTCATCAGTTGGTATAATTCATCATAGGGTATTTTGCATGTTTCACTATCTGTCCCCATCCTAAGTGTGACTCCTTCTAAATATGATTTTTATGGTAATTTCTGTATCGCTTACCAGAGCTCAAAAACACACTTCTTTGTGCTTGTTCTTATCTACTCTTTCTCATCTATCTTGCCATTCCTTAATTAACATTTTGTAATTTAAGGTGAAATTCTAAGCCCATTCACTTAACGGCACTAACGATGTTTATCAAAATCGGCGCCATGTTTTATTAATAAATAGTCTCGTTTAATATGTTCGTTAGTTCGCAAGTGGTGTGCGTAGCGTATATAGACGTTTGTTATTTTGCGATTGGGGATGAGACTAAATCTGGACCGTGATAATCGCGAAATGTCTAAAAAAAATTCTGCCATTGCGTTTACACGGCGGAGAATTATGATTAAATATGGAATAATTTAGCATTTTCATGTTTTAAAAAGTGGCTGGAAAGAAAGATGAGGACTTTATGAAGGTGCGTAGCTAGTATGAAAATCAACGGGAATGCAGTTTTGCTGTAATTCACCCCCCCAATCATTCGAGTACCACACCATTCACTTTATACAGCAAATCAAATTGACAGTTTCGCTATACAATTTCCCCATACGTTGGTAGGGAAAAAAAGAAAGAAAAAACCACCCACCAACGTATGGGTTTCCTGTACTAACTACGACACCCAATTTCGCTTACGCATGTCTCGTCGCCCCGAGCGGTCTTGGGCGGCCATTGATGGCGAACTCTGGTTTTTGTTTATTTCGTCATCACGCGCGTCATTTGCAAACCGTAACTCTGCTCCCAGTACCGCGACACCTCGTTTCCCCGGTCGTGATGGTAGTGTAGCTTTGACGCAAAGGGCTGCTACTTCTACGAGTGTCGCTGCGTATGGCGTTTGCTTTGACTTTGCAAGCCTACAGGTTGTCCACGTGTTCAATGCAAATTTCCACATAACTGCTCGTCATGCCACAAGCGTGGACATGGCGCAAGTTCCTGCTGAGGTAATACCCCCCGGGTGCCCAATTCGCCCGGTAAAGGTGTGAAGCGCGAGTAATCATTACGGATTACGTCATGTGCATGAGTTTGGTAACGTTATTATAGGCGTGACATATGATGTTTAATATTACTGATCAATTTTATAACGCGCGCAAATCTGCCAAAGCAATCATGGCGCATTGAGCAATGGGTATCTGTATTTTATGAAATGGGTCCAAATGGGTCCAAATGGGTCCAAATGGATCCAAATGGGTCGAAACGGGTCGGAACAAGTCGAAACGAGTCTGAATACTCATCGTCGTATGCCTACATTTTTTTTTAATGCGTTACAATCAGAAGAAAAAACCCCAGTGCGAATAAAATTAGCAATACTATTTACTACCCGCATGTCCAGACTTTATTTAGAGCTCGTCTCTATCATGACATGTCTTAGTGTTGGGCAACATATTAGTAATGCGAATAATAACAACGTTGGAAGTGAACATCGGGTGGAATAATAAATAAATAAAACAGTAGGCCTAATAAACAACTAAGTAAATAAATACATAAATGAATAAATAAATAAATAAATAAATAAGCAAATAAGCAAATAAACAGATGAAGAAATTAATGTATACATCATTTAAAAATATAATAAATAAATAAATAAACGAATGCATAAACAAACAGGTAAATAAAAAATACATATAAATAAAATAAAAGATGAATAAATTAATAAAATAAACGAATGAATATCTAAATGAATAAATAATTAAATAAACGAATCAAAAGATAACTGAATTAATAAACAAACTAAATAAATTTAAAAAACCCCAAATAGGTAAATAAATAAACGAATAACTAAATGACCCAATAAATAAACGAATAAATATATAAATAAATCCAGGAAATGAATGAATAGATAACTAATTGGATAACTAAATAAATAAACAAATTAATAGAAAAATAAACGAATTAACATCCTAATGAATAATGTATTAAACGAACGAATAAATAAATAAATAAATAGAATGAACGAATAAAAAGATTAAGAACTAAAAAATAAGTACATAAATAAACAAATCAATAATTTAAACAAAGAAACAAGCAAACAGTATACAAATGAATAAATTGATAATCGAATAAAGGGATGAATAGATAAATAAACAATGAATAAATAAAATAATAAAATAATAAATAAATAAATAAATAAATAATATAATCAATAAAGTACAGCAAATTAAAATCCTAACATCGTTGTTATATACTAAAATTATTCAGTATATCAATTATCTTTAATGTGTTAACAGGTACAAACAGTATAAGATTAAATAATCTATGGAGAATAAATGAATGAAAGAATCAATCAATCAATCAATCAATCAATCAATCAATCAATCAATCAATCAATCAAATTAATAAATCATAATTGAATAAAGGGAATGAATAAAGGGAATGAATAAAGGGAATGAATAAAGGGAATGAATAAAGGGAATGAATAAAGGGAATGAATAAAGGGAATGAATAAAGGGGAGATGAATGGTGGAATGAATGGTGAAATGAATGGTGGAATGAATGGCCAGCCAATAGGGAAACTCAGAAAATTTGCGAACCGCCCAACACTATTTACGCATGCAATGGAATGGGGGACGGGCTGTTTCAATAATTTTGTCCGCGTAAGTATAGTCTATAGAGCAAAGAATTAACTTAATTTATCTGTCAAAATACGACACAATTTTATGCACAGAGGTTACATTAGTCATTATTTCAACACACTTCACTGTTTTTGGACTCGTTTCGACCTATTTGGATCCGTTTGGACCCATTTGGACCCATTTGGACCCATTTCATAAAATACAGATACCCATTGAGCAATATACAAAAGTAGCAATGGACCAGAGCAGTGTACAATAATACACAAAACACAAATTGATTAAATAGGTGGCATTTATACTACAATGGATTACATCACAATAGTATTTGAGACATCTTAATTCTATTTTTATGTTCATTGCGTACGTGTTAAGGGGGGTGTGGACTCTCAGGTACAGCCTCCGTAAAACTGCCGTAACTTCTTCAATATTCATTTAATCTTTATAAACGTATACAGTTTTTTGCAGAAAAGGGTTCAATGAACCCAACCATGATAATGAAATTGACCATTTTGGAAGAAAAAAATAAAATAAAAAAACGTTTTTTGACCCATTTTAGGTTCTGCAGAGATAACTCAAAATATATTTTGTCAAATGTTGTCATACTAGTTTTATGATAATCCTGATAATATTACCCGGGGTGCATTTTTTTTTGTTTTGTGAAAATCTTATTTATTTTTTGAGTTATGGACCAAAAGGTGCCAAAATCATGAAAATCGCATTTTTGGTGAAAAATCACCTTTGTTGGCACTTTTTGTTCTATAACTCAAAAAATAAAAAAGATATGCCAAAAAAAAGCACCCCGGGTAATGATATCACGATTATCATAAAACTAGTTTGACAAAATTTAAAAATTTAAAAACATATTTTGAGTTATCTTTGCAGAACCTAAAATGGGTCAAAAAACATGTTTTTTATAATTTTAGAGAAAATTTAGAGAATTTTTTTGAGAATAACAGAAAAAACTGAACCAAATATAGAGTAAATTATATTTTTTGCTCATTTCACACAGAAAGGTTTGGGGATATATGACTATTGAAATACAAATAATGCTGTCTGTCAAATCTGTTACATAAGAGGATTGGATTAGATTACTTAGGCCAATTGGATTACTTAGGCCAATTTGCAAACATGCCGTTGTGACTTAGGTAATTTTACACCTGACTTAGGCCAAATTGAAGCACTTGCTGCCATCTTGAAAGCTTGTAAAATGGCCTAAGTCACATTTATATGGCCTAAGTGAAGCGTTATAATGGCCTAAGTCACATACGCCATCTAAACAGAGGTAGCCAGCATCATGAATAAGTGACTTAGGCAAACAAACAAAAAATTGACTTAGGCCATTATTTTAAGAAGGTGACGTTATAGAACAAATTACTTAGGCTCGCCCAATTTTCCTTTTTATATTTATATTTTCTTGTTGTGCGTGCTCGATATAAACCTTACAGGTCACCGCACCTGGATCATTGGCGATAGCTATGTGTGTAGAGCAGGATCAGGCAACCCTCAGCTCGCGGGAGCCGGGTCAACCCGATGGTTTGGAGTTGGCGGATCTAAGCTTCGCGGTTTCTACAACCGCTTATATAGGCGTTTGCATGGCAACACGGCGCCGACAACGATTATTCTGCACCTTGGGTCAAACGATATCCTGGACATTACGGTAAAGAACATTAAAAACCTCATTAGAGAGAATATTATGGTAATCAGGCATATGATTCCGAATTGCCGCATTGTTTGGTCATGCATTCTCCCCCGTTTGTTCTGGTACCCAGAGTTCAGAATGGGCGTAGGGGAAAATATCAGGAAAGAGCTCAATACTTTCGCTGGCAGGATGTGCAAAGATATCTCAGGAGACATTAGATTGGTCGCCCATCAGGGCATTTCCCAATATGACCACTCTGTGTACATACGTGACGGGATTCATCTTTCCGTTAAAGGTTTTGACCTTCTTCGTTCGCAGTGGTCAGACGCCCTTGAGTATTTTGATCAATATGATGGACTTCGCTTTCCTTATTGATTTTTGAGAAGCAAATAAGAATGAAAAAAAAAGCGGTGGGGGTGTCAAGTTCCCTTTTCCAGTCGGTCCCTTGTATGGCGTGAAGTGGGGATCGGGCGGGGTCGGGACGGGGGCATTTCCACCGTCACGGCTGTTTGCGTGACATTTG
>CM069444.1:35522829-35621600 GCA_035610835.1 Ophiura sarsii
TTATTACACTTTGAGAACCCAATTTTGGTTAATTATTACACTTTTGAGAACCCAATTTTCTAATTACCTTCTGTTTATTGTTTGTATATACAAGGGTATATACAAGGGTAGGCCTATAATACTGATCGGTAGACATTTCACTTTGGTATACCGATCGGGTGTTATTTTGCATATGATGCAGGTGTAGAAAGTCTGGGAGGCACATGCACGTATGTTTCTTCTACCACTGAAATCAAACGTATGATTTTCGTAGACCCCCCCCCACCCCCCCCCCCCCCCCCCCCCCACTTTGGACAGCTCATTTGCGGCGATCCAAAGACTAAATAGTTTTGTATTGGAAATTAATATAGAAGTTAAGCTATAACCATTATAGGCATCGGTTATTTGAACCGTGGATTAAACATGAAGCCAAAATGTTGACTAATTAGTATTATCGACACGGAAAAGTTGAAAAATCTTGATACAAATAGTGACGCGGACCTCTTGCATTTACCGTGTAGTTAGTGCTCAACAAGTCAATGATGAATCTCTTCTGAACGGTGTCACATGTATAGAATCATTGTACGCACAAGATTCAAGAGTATAAAATATTCGCTGTTATACCTGACATGATGTTTTTCAACATTTTAAACTGGGAGTGAAATGTGTTCGTATAAACATTGACGAATTCGTACGGTATTCAGTGGCGGACGGATCCTAACGTCCCCCCACCGAATGTAACCTATAAAATATTCGTACGTCCGGCATCGTCTGAAAATCGAAAAGGCCCTCTACTGCCCTCTAACCTAGAAGGGGACTTCATTTTTTTTCTACGCATGCGTGCGATTTCTTTGGTTTGTCCACCAAAATCGTTGACAAGTTCCTATTGAGTATGTACTGCAATGCAAGTGACAGAACTTCTTGTGATGCGCTAGTCAACAGTATATCTGTCCCCGGGCTCCAATAAAGCCTTAGGAAAAGTTCCCGATGTTCTAGCCGGCCGCGGAGTCATTCTTTGGTATCCCATGGTAAGATCAAGCAGACAATATTGATATTGACGATACACATTATCCAAAAAAGTTTGATGTGATTTGATTTTAATGTTCCCGGACTGGATGATAATACAAAAACCCACAATAATACCGCTTTATGAAACACCTGATTGTGACCGCGCGGGAGCACTTCTCTGGCCGGCCCCGGCCCTGTGAGACCTATATATTTTTTAAACTGCATATATAACTTGTCATAATTGATGTTTTATTGACTTTTAAATCGCAATGTTTTTATCAATAGCAGCTGACTGTATTTTTCTCCTATGGCTGTTTTAACAAATTTGTTTGTATTTTTTGAGGTGTTCTTTGCATTGAATATATTTATAATCTTTTTATCATGTGTTTTAATGTATGTGTAGTTTTTTAAGATATTGATCATTTGTTTGTAAAACGCATTGGTGCCGTTGCTTTATGCGCTGTGTGTTATTATTATTAAAATTTTTATTATTATTATATGCTATAACCGTCTCTAACGTTAGTATTCTACTGAATAGCACACATTTACACGTGATACATGCGCCATCTAACTGAAGGATACAATCATGTAGCACATATTGAATTAAAGATTCTTGCACACATAATACTAGTAATGCCGCATGTGACGCATGCGCTGTCTACTAAAATAGCACATAGTAATGCCACATGTGACTATGCGCTATCTACTGACGATAGCGCGGCCACCGCATACACATGTGCTAACTTAGCACACATAGTAATGCCTCGTGTGAATGTAGTGTGACCTGCGTATAATAGCACACATAGTCATGATAGTAATGGCACGCGTAACTATGCGCTATTAGCACTGCCACCACGGTTATACATGCGCTTATCTACTGAAGTAGTGCCACATGTGATAAATGGCGCTATCTACTGAATGAGACAATGTGCACATCTTCAAAAGAAAGAACAAAATCAATTATGATGGTGTTCCGAGTGCTGGCTATGGCGCCTCTGATACCATCGGACCAGGCTTTCAGTTGACATACGCATAGGAGCATCGTTGAAGCGAATGTCCCCTGGTAACCTTTATTCCAGATCTTAAATAAGAAATCTTGTTTTATTATACAGAGAATCCACTTTACTCATGCGTGCCCATAACAAAAGGTTTTAGCTCCCATATTATTCGTTGTTCAGATCAAGTCAATGCACGACCTTCAAGCAACCCTTTGAATACAAGCGTTAAAAGAATGATCTATACACTGGCGGGTTATTTTCAAACGAGTATCCATCAACATGATGTGTGTTGTACAGAGTAAGATATATTCTGGTGGTGCTGCTCTTTTTATATTCTGAAACAAACTTTAGCTCCCCATCGCTGAAACGTGTATTGCCTCTAATCACCCTTCAGCGGTACAAGACTTGATCGAGTCTATCAATAGTTATCTGATTCCCTTTTCCACATATAGATTTCGACATCATTGCGTCTCCCAATTCGTTTATTAAAAAGCTGGCTTATTGTTTTGCTACAAGATCTGACTTTCCTGAGTGAAGTTGTATCAACGATTTTCTAGAAATTCATCGGTTGTACAGATTTCCAAAAGAGCCTTAAATTGGTAATCATGGTATTAAATTTAACATTAGTAACGGTCCCGTTTCTCATGTTTCTCTGTTTTGGAAATGTGTTTGCTTCTTGTATACAAATAGCTACAAATAGTATATTAGCCTAGCTATAACAAACTAAACGTGATGTACACAAACTTGCGCTGACTGGTAAAATAGTTTTACAACAAGTTTTGCTATCATTATCAAACCGAACTCAAATTAAATCAAATTAAATCACTTATTTATCGCGCTAATATACATGTATAGTTTACGCATTCAATTGTTTAAAAGTTAAATAAATCAAAGAGATAAATGATAGAAAAAACAACAACTATAAACGCATGGGCCTTTATAATTTACAAAAATTGACATAAAAATGATGCTACATTAATCCACCGTCAAGTTTAAAAAAATATATAAAATAACATGGCATTCACGGATAAACCGGGGATCGAACCCGGTTTGCCGTTTACAAACAACATGGCCTACGATGCACGCCACAGAGATCGACGATTGTAATTGGTGATAGTTTAATTATAAACCATTTATCCATTTATTTATAACGAACGGATTTTTATCGTGCCATTTTTGCCATTTTATACCATATTTGTATGTTACTCTCGCACAAAATGTGTTTATAATGTGATTATACTCCTTATTTTTGAAAGAACGGTAACAAATGATGACATTTTCGAACACAAAAAATTGCATCATTTATACGGTCCACAATCATTGTTAGACTGGACGTTGTGTGACGTGTTGCATAATTCATGTATTCAAATTACTGCTTCGAATCGATCTGTTTTATGTACGCTTTTGTTATACTTCTCGGTCGCTCATCGCCAACGCTGTGCATGAGAACAATAGAAAAGTCCCCTCTCAGGTTAGAGGGCGGTATCTGTGACCTCTCACAGCAGGGCATAGGGTCAAGGCAGGGTTAATCATATTAATGACAAATATGCAAATGAGCTAAGTGTCCCCTCCTATTATATATACTCCTTGATTGTACCGTTAAAAAGCCTGGTATAAATATTATTCATTACTTCATGAATAATCACGATAGCTGCGTACCAAGTGCGTTCCAATCAAATTAATCGTTAGATGATAACGCGCACGCGAGCGCAGGTTACTAATAATTGCCCGAAAGTACTGCGCCAAAGTGTTCGATTGTTTTGCTCATTGACCGACCAATCAAATTAAAGCCTCACGCCCCTTGACTGAATATTCAATGAGTTATGAAGAAACACGATTTAAGATTATTTCTGATTGGTTGAATGATACAAATGTTACTGAGGGGATGACCCGACTCGGACTGTTTCAATAACTAAGAAGGGCTGGACAAAATGAACAGAAAACTAATTAATTATGAGCGCAATTATATCTGTACTAAATCAACGAGTTGGATAATATGCATCTTTTTCAGTAATGAATGAGAATAATGACTGCTTAACAACTGTTTTCGTGAATTTGTTTTGAAATCCTCGGTTGTTTTTCTGGTCATTCGGAATTGTCCCTCAGTTACGCAGTCATTATTCTCTAAATATGTATTATTAATGTAGTTTTAACGGTACAATAAAACTGTGTATTGACTATTGTTCAACCAAAGTACCCGGATGCGACCAATATTCTAAAAATATTGTGGACCATTAGTTTCTAGTATCTTTATTCAGGATGTGTTGATTTATTATTTTTCGCAGATAACATTTTTTTTCTCGTGATATGTATACGTGTCTCAAACCAATATAGAGGCCGTTCTAAATCTGACATCTCTTGATGCTGATTCGAAACACAAACTCATGATTATAGTAGATCCTATCAGTTGTATAAAGCAGTAAACGACCCCGGGAATGGTGCGTCACTTATCTGAGGTGCGTCACTTTCTCATGTACCATGACGCACCCCTGTGTCCCGCCCGACGATACATTACTATAACCCCAGGCCTATCCTAAACCATTTCCCGTGTGGCTTTATATATATTTATTTGCCGGCCCATACAGCAGTGTGTGAAGCAGTGCCAGCGAGCGAGAAGGAGTGCGCATAGTGCCGCGGCAACATGCACGCGACGCGTTACCACGGTAGGATTGCGCGGTAGTACGTGCAACGCACAATACCCTGCAAGTCTAGTGGCATTTTTGGGCCAGATTCGAGTGTAGTTTTGCTGTTGGAGCCAATTGTTAACCAATATCAATGGAATATATTTGTCTCTATCTTTCGATGAAATTAGGCGACACTTTGATCAAAACCAACAGAGTACTAAGGATAACAAACAAACATACAAATAAACACACACTATTTCTAGATTTATAGTAAGATAGTATTAAGACGACAGTCACCATGGTGACTATAAGTTGGAGTGTGTATAAAAAGTGTCCTTATATTTTATGCTGTTGAGTTTCGAATACGAATATCCCTCGAGCTTCAATGATAAATTCAACCTAGAGTTTTATAGTCGCACTTTCAAGTCAAGTTTGGAGTCAATATTTTAAGTTTCTGATTTAAATTTGAATGTATTTTTATAGTAGGTATAGCACACCGATATATAAAATGCATGAGAATTCAATATAACAGGTGTCATTTTGATAATTTAATTTGGCAAAAGATTTAATTTTGTGCAAGAATCAAGTAAACCGGTTCTGTTGCTATCGTTATTTGAAAATCACCAAGAGTAGTCGAAAACCTGCTACGAAATAGCATTTTAAGCTAACCAGTATTGTTTGGTCAATTCGAACCACTTTAACAGCGTTCTTCCATATTTATACATCAGGCTCCTGAAATGCAAGTTTTCGCAAAAAAAATCACAAACTCATAAAGCGTAATTCCTCAAAACAATGGACAACGTCCAGGTAATAAATATGGGTCTCAACTACTTAAGAATTGTAACCATTGTAACAATTGATTTGTAATCAAATATGCATAAGGGAGCAGTTCCATTTATACGCGATAAATTTATCGCGACTGTATCGGGGCCTGATATGTTTTGGACCCGATGTTTTTCAAGTTGATTCGCGATAAAATAGTCATCAGGCCCCGATACGAGGCCTCTGCCATACCCTGTGGTATGTTTAGCAAATAGAGCGGGACATTGTTTAGCAAATACACGAGGATAATACAATTTACGTTAAACATCCTCAATCAATAACATTATCTCTAAAAACATGAAATGCTGAATTTGTACCTTACAACTAGAATAAATAGCCCGAAGCTCTATTTACATACCGACCACTTATCTTTTGTTATATTTAAACAAGCGGTAATACGTAATCCTTTGCTTCTCGCAACTGTTCTCGCAACTGTTCGCGCAACTGTTCGCGCAACTGTTCGCGCAACTGTTCGCGCAACTGTTCGCGATAAAAAACTCATCGGGGCCCGGAACATTCTCGCAATTTTTATCGCGTACAAATGGAACTGCTCCCTAACTATCTGTATGCTTGTATGAATGATGTACTCATCATTGTTTTGAAAATACAAATGAAATGTGTAGTACAAGTTTAAGTTGTTCCATGAGTGCCCGTGAGGGCACGAATGGAAAATGTTACTTGTACGCCTACATGGCCAATAGTCCCACTGTGTCAAACTTGATTAATGAGGGCTCACCAAGTTGTTACGATTTCAATACCAACAGACTGATATGCTCCATGGTATTAACCACAAACCATAATAAATACACACTTAACTGGAAAAGTGTCATGTTTAACCTTTTTCAGTTGGTGCATAGTTGAACCCTGACAAGGAGTCATTTTTAACTACCTATTTTTAAGTGTTTAGAGGATAGTTGGCCAGACATATCTGTCATCACTGGTCTGGTTCTTGTCTGGGTGGTTTATCTGGCTAAACTTATTATTACCCTATCATTGAATTCCTCTGGTGTAAATTGTACGAGGATTTTTTTGTTTATCAGTAGGGTATTCAACATAGTGTCTGTTTGACAACAACACTGGTTGATGGATCGTGTACAAGTGAACATGGCCAATATTTCCACTGTAAACAAAGTGTCCCTAGAGCTGAAATCATAACCTTGAGCGTACAAGATTGAATATCTACTTTATTTAAATTGGCCAAAAGAAATATGTATTTTGAGCCAAAATAAGGTATGTTGAAGTATTTTGAGCAAAATAAGGTATTTTGAGCAAAATAAGGTATTTTGAGCAAAATAAGGTATTTTTGAGCAAAATAAGGTATTTTGAGCAAAATTTCTAGTTGTGGAAATAAATTTAGGATAGTACATGAATAGGGATGTAGCTGAAGATCAGGGCTACCATATGTGGCAAGAGCATACCCATACATGGAATGAATCACTCAATGAAAATGCCGTTCTTAAGGATGTGTATAAGAAATGAGACAGTTGATTTGCGTGTGTGCACTTAAGTAGTATATTTCACGCACTGTATTAAACCTAATCAAATACTTAATTGTATTTAAAATATTTCTAGGAGAGTTACTAAATTAACACTTCACTACAATAACAAGAACATACATACATTATATATCATTAAAAGATCGCATTTGTATATATACCTTTGTTTGTTTATATGTGAGTTTACTTTATAAACATTTGTCAATATTGTGCAAGTGTGGCAGGTTTGTAGCTAATTGTCGTAAGCGGGGAAAATCTAGGCTCTGTAGCAGAGCTACCTCGGTCCACCTATTTTCCACCGCTAACTAAGTCATTGGCCGCCTATGCAAATAACCTGGCAACATTGCCAATATTATGCTCGTAATTGAAAATAGAGAGCTACTGCATGACCAGTGTACATGTACATCGGTTTTCGTCAATAAGGAGTATCAATTGATTTCGAGGGTTGAGCACCAGAAGGCCGTAACTCAATTTTTGGACAAATTATTTTGGTACAAAAATAATCAATATAACCTAGATTTTGAGAACCATAAAAAGATAACTCATAAACTCTCTAAATTTGACTAAAATAAGAGTTATAAGTTGGGTGCTACAGTGTATTGTAATGAGTCCCACATATTGAAAGTCGATCTCAGAATAGCATTTCTTGAGTTACGGCCTTCTGGCGCTTAACCCTTGATTTGTTATTGTTATTTTGAACTGCCGCTACGCTGAGTTTTGGTTGATTTTTTATGGTTCATTGGATTCAGCACAGTAGATTCATAATACAGTATTATTAATATACCCAACACGCTGCTGTTGTTGCAATGAGTGCAACCACACAAAGTGGGACGCCATTTACGTGTTTACGTTCATACTGTCATACACACCCACACCGTGCTGTACAATGTTGTCCATTTTTTGGGGTCTCAAAGCTTGATTCATGGTTAATGTCAATTCTAAAACGTTTAATAATACAATACCTAGGCGGCATAATTACATTACATGAACATGGTCTGTCAGTTGCTGAATATAGTGGATCGGGAATATACCATTCTAACAAGCTGTGTGTTGTCATGGAAGTACTATACTTCCATGTTGTTATTACATGTATGTCTCGTCTATCAGCCTGTGGTCTCACAGTTTCCTGGAGTGTGGACAACGACAAGTGAGCCTACGTTAGGTAAGCAATACGATATATCGACACAGAGTGATTAGCTCTTCAACGATGAGATAGAGCGTACACGTATATGATATACGTGTACGCTCTATCTCATCGTTGAAGAGCTAATCACTCTGTGTCGATAGTAAAAAATATATATATATACACATGTAAGCCATGTTTTACTCTAGTCGATCTATGTACGAGTGATGTTTTAAAAAATGTATTGCCATCGGTGTGTTGTTTCAATTCAAGAAAACACCCTGGTCGGAGAACCTTATCATGCTTATAATAGAGTGTTCACTTACACTTGATAAAATAACCTAGAATATTAAAGGTAGATGTTCTGATTGCTGGCCCGATTTTCAACTTCATGTTTTCTGTTTTATATTGAAGGTCATCCTGAAATTTGTCACATTCCAAAGTTTGAGTTGCATAACTGCAATAGTTCTTATATTAGAATCACAAGGTCACAGTTAGGCAAAAAAAAAATGTTATGTTGTCCTCGACAGCTTTCAGAGAGGAGGGGCGGGCGGGCGGATTTTTTTTATTTATTTTTTATTTATTTTTTAATTTTCTTTTACCAGCAGAAGCTCAAAGTTCAGCCAACAAGAAGTTAAAATCACTCTAAGAGCCGCACATTTTTTTTTATTTTACAAAAATACGATTTTTTTTTAAAAAACACAACGATTTAAAAAATTAAAAAAATCTGAAAAAAAAAATAAAAAAATCGGAGGGGCCCTAAAATGACGAGCGGGCGGTCAAGGACAACATTACATAACATATTTTTGTTTGCCTTATGTTGCCCATTGAGTAGTACACACACTGGCTGATGGTTAACCACCTTTAATTGGCAGTAATTCAGCACATTTTTGCCTATAATTTCTAAATGGAATATTTCTGGCCCCTATTATTTTACAGACATAATGAGAAAAATATGAGGATTCTTCTAAAATCAAAATATCTTGATGTGAAAAAAAAATCATAGCCCCAAAAAAGTGATCGGGTCATATATACCTTTAAGTGAAAGTGTAAATTTGTACAAAAAAACATAATTGTTTCTCTCAAATGGAAACTTGTGATATGAACACTAGAACAGTGCATATTGGATATTAAAGGGGCATTGAGAGATGTAT
Organism: Ophiura sarsii; assembly: GCA_035610835.1. NCBI lineage: Eukaryota > Metazoa > Echinodermata > Ophiuroidea > Amphilepidida > Ophiuridae > Ophiura > Ophiura sarsii. The sequence goes on from CM069444.1 coordinate 35,532,034, forward strand.
CGATATATACTAAATGAGCAAATAACGTAAAGATAATCATCAACATAGCCCAAATCTAAAATGTCATACAATTCCGACATCGCCTTCTTGCCAAAATAAGCAAATAAGCAAATAACGGTACTTCCGGGTTGAGATTTGCCGCGAAAGTCCGTGAGTAAAACGATGCATAACTTCCAAATTCAGCACCTGAGTTTCGATATCATCATATCGAAACTATGAAAATCTATATGATCAACGTCGAATGTTGGTAAACTCTTTCAGATGGTAGTTAGTATGCCTAAGTATTACTTTGATGAAAAAAAACTGATTTCCAGGATAATTGAGGGCGCACTCCCATACGTATTTCTCAATGCCCCTTTAACTGTGTTTGATTTTGTCTGCCAATTGTAAATTTGTACACGAAAGTGTTATTGCTTCTTTCAAATGGAAAACCTGTGACAGAACTCCCATTTATTGTAACCATATTTGTATTGTGTATAGTATTTAGTGAAATGTATCGAAATGGATCGAAATGAGTCAAAAGGGGTCGAAATGAATCGAAATTAGTCGAATCGAAACGAATTGAAATACGGTTGTAATGCGATCAAGCATCGCTTATTTCTTAAAAATATACTACTTTTTCGCCATTTATCGTCGAATACTTTCTTAGCTTAAAGTGCTAGACGGAGCTCGTAGGATAAGGATGGGCGGTATATTGGTACTGTTTCATGTTCATATACTAGTAGTGGTGTAAGCTCAACATTACCGTGAAATAGGGATCGCTGAATTTTCAAAGACTCTAATGAAAATTGGCAATGTTCAAAACAGAAGTATCGATAAACGAAGCACATGAGATGGAAATTAATAACAACTGGCTAGACAATCTTCAAAAAACAACTTCCAGGTTCTATTTGTGAAAAAATAAATAAAGAACGAGATTGAAAAATAAGGAAATAAAGATAGAAATTGAAAATAGGAAAGAAAGGAAGGAAAAAATAGAGAAAAGAAAGGACAAAACAATACAAAGTCAAGACGCACTCACACAAAGGTAAAACCATTCCAATGTGCTCACTGTATGAAAGCCTTAAGAGTAACATGACATCACACATTCGCTCCCACACAGACGAATGGTCATCAATGTCGATACCCTACACACCCCTCCCCCCCCCCCCCCCCCCCCCCCCCCCCGAATGTGTGTAATTCAACTGCAGAATGATTAAGAGGTGCGGGGCCGCGGCCGACAAATGTTCTTTTTCTACACATCCTATTGCTGATATAATCAAGCGTTACAAACACATAAAGTTCCATTTTTACGCTGATGATACAAAACTGTACATCTCATTTGACCAAAATAAGTAGGGGATGCTGACCATGCTCTTGTTATGTTATCTGCGTCACTGAGGATACACAATCTTGGATGTCGCAAAATATGCTTTGCTTGAACAGTATGCTTTGCTTGAATCATGAGGCAAGTTTTTGATGGAGTGGAAGGCCAAGTTCCAGTAGGAGGAGGTCGCACCATAACCAATCTCCGATATGCTGACGATACCACCCTGATAGCTAGAACTGGAGCTGAACTTCCAAGTTCTAATACACAAAGTGAAAGCAGCCAGGTGAAAAGTTTGGACTCTTCCTAAATGTTAAGAACACTAAAGTCATGATTTGCGGAGGAAACAGCAACCAACAAGTGAAGGTCGATAATGACACAGTAGATTGTGTAGATAACTTCAATTTTCTTGGATCACTAATTCTTAAAGATGGTGGAAGTTCTGGAGAAATTAAAAGACGTCTGGCAATGGCTAAAACATCAGCAAATGCCCTATCAGTCAATTCGCAAGCACGCGAAAAGTCGTTCCTTTTCTAACCCAGCAAAGCGACCCGGAAGTACTCACCCGTAGCGAAACCGCTTCGCAGTCATAGTTGACCTCGTAATAGCACGATGTAAATGAGCTCTTTTCATGATTATAATCACACATTTCAAACACATTGGCCATGAAATTGTATAGTAAAAAGGCATATTATGCAAATAATATTATCTAATATTTTCTGTGAACTTCATGACATGTTGTATTTTCGGTGCAAATTATTGCAATCCGACAAACCCGAATTCAAGAAAAACTTGAAGAAACTAAAGCCAAATTCATGGTAAAAAAGTCGCTTCTGAAGAATTAGGCATCAATTTTATCCATCGTATCATAATATTCATAGTCTTTTGTAACTAGAAACATGCTTACAATTTTATAAAATTATTTAGTCCGGTCAAGTGAATGCTTATAAAATAGCTCCTCGAATCTTGTCTCGATCTAAATTCATTTTGTAGCGTCGACGGGTTGTTGATCAAGTGTTTAAATCTCACGATTATATTCAGATTTGCTAGATAGCTCAGATGGTAGAGAGCTCGCTCTGGGAGCGAGAGGTCCGGGGTTCGAAATCGATCCTTCTGCGCTATACAATGTCATATTATTTTTTTACAGAAAGGCTATTCTGGTCAAAATGAATAAACATTTCACAATTTCATCCCACAAAATGCATGAATTCGGACGTTTTCAATGGAAAAACGGTATTTTTTTTCCAAAATGTCAATAATGAATTCAAACGCGGGCATGAAAATGAAACGCGGGCGTGTTACGGGAGGCTAAAAATCAAGTTGGCGAGGCCTAACGGGGGATCGTAAAGTTTCTTTTTCTGACCGAAAATCGGTGAAAATCAAACTCGGTTTTTCTTATCAAAAAAGAAGTCGGGCATCAATGTTTTTGATATGAAATTAAAGCTTAAGATTCCGTTAGTACGGAAATTGCTCTTAAAATATCGTACGCATTTTAGTCCGGTCAAGTGAATAGATACAAGAAGCAAAGTCACGAAAGTTGTTAAATTCTAAAATTAGCGATAAAATCACTGTTTGTGGACCAATTGTGTCAGATTTGGCATCATATTATAGAGAAAATTACGAACAATCCACCTACTTCGCCATCATGGCTGCCAGCTAACCCTACCTCAATTAATTCAGGGAAAACAAACTTCCCTTAATGTTTTAGCGCAAGGTTGACATCCTGAAATCGATCTTTGCGTGGGTTAGAAATCGGCGAGGTCACTCATTAAAAACGATACCTGCGTACTGACTGCTATCAACCATTTGGAAAGATAGAGGAATCACAAAGGCCACACAAATACGTATTATGAAGGCACTAATCTTTCCGGTCGCAACATATGGAGCTGAAACATGGTCAGTCGGAATAGCAGATTCAAAGAAAATATCAGCTTTTGAAATGTGGTGTTGGCGCAAGATGCTAGGAATATCATGGAAAGAGCATAAGACAAATGAATTTGTCAGAAGCCAGATTGGGAATCAATCTTCTCTGTATACAAAGATCATGCGCAACAAGCTACAATACTTTGGACATATTGCTAGACGAGAGGGTGTCAATCTAGAAAAGGTGATAATACAACCTGGAGCTATCGAAGGAAGACGTAAACGTGGCAGACCAAAGCTTCGTTGGACTGATGGCATTAAAGAAGCAACTGGTCTATCTCTTATCTCTGCGCATCGCATGTCACAAAATAGACAACGGTGGCGCTCCATTATCAATAGGGTCACAAAGAATCAGCCATGATATGATCCATAGAACGACGACGACGAATAGTGATAAAATAGAATTTTTCATTGCAGCCAACCCAAAAGCCTTAAAGTTATTATGCAACATCTCACTTCGTGTGGGTAATATTGAGATCAGACCGTCCCCCCATCTCATGTCCGCAATCTTGGTTTTGAATTTGACTTCCATTTAATTTTAAAGGCATATCACTAGTACACAAATGCATGTAAAACTCCCATAGACTTCGATGTAAAATGGCACATTTTGAATGAGACCATAGCTGCCCATATTCGCAAGCAGGTGGTTTTGTACAACAACGAGCGATTGCTACGAATGCAATGAGTTATTGCAGGAAAGTGGAACAAATCAGCTTTTTATTGATATAAAACACAATATGCATATTACGAAATATGAATATTACGAAATAGCATAACACTTGGCGATTGAAACACCTGGATTTTGTTAACAATGCCTCAATGCAATTATATTTGCCAAGAAGATACGCTACCAAAAGCCGTCGGTACACACACTGACGGCCGTCGGTCGGTACTGCAGGGCCAAAAGTAACAAGAGTAGAGAGAGAAGGTGGTGGGGGGATGTCTGAACAATTCTAAAAATGAAAAATACACGTTTGGGAACCTTGGAACTGCTTTAAAATATGCCGTTAGCATGTCAAGAGAGTATCTGAAGTCAAGAAAATAGTGTGCCTACTTCACCAATCCCTATGCGACTATTTTGTACACTTCAAACTGAACTTTCAAAAATGTTATCCTTCATTATTATTTATCAACATAATAATGTGTTTACAAATTTGCTTTTTAAGGACCATTTGATATTCGTCTTGTCGACGGACCTAGTCCATCAGAGGGTCGACTAGAAGTGTACCACGATGGCAAATGGGGAACCGTGTGTGATGACTCTTTCGAGTTAGATGATGGCAATGTAGCCTGTCGTCAACTGGGATACGATGTGGCAACTGATATAAAGGAAAGAGCTTTCTACGGATCTGGCAATGGCAATATATTCTTAGATGATATAAGGTGTGTTGGAAATGAACAGTCACTGGATCAGTGTGGCAGTGACGGGTGGGGACAGCACAATTGCGATCCTAGCGAAGATGTTGGCGTTCGCTGTGCATATTTGAAAGGTAAGCTAACCAGTGACACTTAACTGTTATTGAGCCAACTTACTTAAATAACCCTAACCCTACCATATACCACAATATACCACGACTGGGCACGTTGGTACCACCCGGCGTGGAAGTTTATGGATGAAAAAATGGACCCAGCCCATATAGTTTGCGCAATACACTGCGCAAACTATTACACCTTTACAGCCGTGGTGTAGTGTGGAATCCTTCGCCTGTGGTGGGAGAGGTCACTGGATCAAATCCCGGGGGTGGGGGACGGGGGGATATTTTGGTCGATTTTCCACGTTGAAGAAGAAGAAAAAATTCTGAAAAAGTGGGGGGTAGAGTTAGGGTTAAGAAGCAATTTTTTGATTTTTTTTTCTTCTTCAAAAATTGTCTAAGTTTTGTTAATATAACCCTAACCCTACCATATACCACAATATACCACGACTGGGCACGTTGGTACCCGCCCGGCGTAGAAGTTTTTGGATGAAAAAATAGACCCAGCCCATATAGTTTGCGCAAATACACTGCGCAAACTAACCTTGACAGCCGTGGTGTAGTGTGGAATCCTTCGCCTGTGGTGCGAGAGGTCCATGGATCAAATCCCGGGGGGGGGGGGGGGGGGGGGAATCTGGGAGATCTTTTGGTCGATTTTCCACGTTGAAGAAAAAAATTCTGACAAAAGTGGGGGTAGAGTTAGGGTTAATACAATCTTGTGCAGACCCATATCCGATTTGTAATTACAGAATTAGCTGAAAGGCAAAATGCGTGGAATTCTGGGAAAAAGGGATAAAGTGTTCTTTTAGCCTAGGTCCCAAACATGCATCAAACATGCTTGAGAATTGTCAGGCTCTTCAGGTTTTTCATTCTCATGCCTGATAAATTATACGCGATGGAATGTCCTCGTAACCTCTTGCAATCCAGGATTGGTTGGTTCGGTCCTGTCATGACTGACAGCTCGTGACCTTACAGATACTACGCCACAAATAACGATTTTCAGCAAAGGAGTAACAATCACGGAGAGGGTGTCCAGTAATCAATTTTATTTGGTCAATCCACCGGGAACGAGGTCTGCCTCTCTTGCGCTTCCCTTCAATCATGCCTTGCATGATCATCTTCTCTAGGTTGTTACCCTTGCGACGCGAGATATGGCCGAAGTAGCTCAGCATTTGGGTGTTAATAGCATGAAGAAGTCGTTTAGACACCCCTATTTCTTCAATAATACTGGCATTGGTCCTTCTCATTGTCCATACGATACGAAGCATACGCCTCCAACACCACATCTCGAAAGCAGCTATTCTGTTTTTGTCAGCTTTGGTTAGGGTCCACGTCTCACATGCATACATGGCAATTGGAAATACAAGGGCTTGGACAAGCCTGGTTTTTGTTGCTCTGGTTATTCCTCTGTCAGCCCAGATCTTGCTTAGGTTGATCATTGCTGATCTAGCCATTGCTAAACGGTGTCTAATCTCTTGGCTGCAACCACCCTCTTTGGTGATCAGGGATCCAAGGAAGTTGAATTTCGAGACCGATTCCACCTCATTACCATCAATTATGAGAGGCTCTCCAACACCATCTGTGCCGATGGACATGATCTTGGTCTTGCTGACATTTAGACGTAGGCCAAGCTGCTCACTCTCAACCTTGACTTTTTTCAGGAGTTCCGCCATCTCTTCCATATTTGTTGCAAACAGGGTGGTGTCATCGGCATAACGTAGATTGTGTATTTGGTATCCACCTACTGACAGCCCCCCTGGCCAATCATCCAATGCACGTCTCATTATAGACTCTGCATAAAGATTGAAGAGTGCTGGTGAAAGTATGCACCCTTGACGGACTCCCTGACCTAGAGCAAACCAGTCACTGTTTCCTTTCTCAGTGCGCACACAGGCAGCTTGACCATCATACAGATTGCGAATTAGGTGGACGAGGTGGTAAGGGATTCCCATTTCTTGTAGTGCTGTCCACAATGCGGAATATCTCACACAATCAAAGGCCTTAGCGTAGTCTATGAAGCACATGAAGAGCTCCCTCTGGAATTCAAAACATTTTTCCATTATGTGACGTACATTGGCTATCTGATCTCTTGTGCCGCGGCCTTTCCGGAAACCGGCTTGCTCAGCAGGAAGTTCACGTTCAAGATGAGGTCTGAGACGTTCGTTGATGATGTGCAGCAGGATTTTGCTTGCATGTGGTATCAGAGCGATAGTACGATGGTTTTTACATTCGCTAGCATCCCCTTTCTTTGGAAGTGTTAGGAAAACTGATCCCTTCCAATCCTCTGGCCATACTCTTGACTTCCACACAGTATTGCACAGCTTTTGCATAATAACTGCTACAGAATCATCAGCTTGCTTCAGGAGCTCACTTGGAATATCATCTAAACCAGGTGCCTTTTGACTTTTTAACTTCTTGATGGCTTCCTGGACCTCAGACAGAAGAATATCAGGCTCATCTTCACCTAGTGGAGGCGGCAGGGGAGACTCCTGTGAGCCATTTGTCTCTTCTTGGGACGCATACAGATTTTCACAGTAGTTTTTCCAACGATCCTTGATTTCGTCACTCTCAGTCAAGACCTTTCCTTGCTCATCCTTGATGATAGCCAATCTAGTTGTCGTTTTTGAGGTGATGTTCTTTATACATCTAAAGAGCTCTCTGCTGTTTTTGTGAAAACTGTGATCCTCAAGTTCTTGGCATTGCTGTCGGATATGCTTATTTTTATCTCTCCTAGAATTCAATTGAACCTCACTTGAAAGTCTTCTGTATAGGTTACTGCCTTGCAGACCAGCTTCCTTCAATTGGCGTCTTTCATCTGCTAAGTTGATGGTTTCATGTGACAGCCATGATGTGGTCTTTCTCTTATGTTTCTTAGGAACATGTTTTTTGGCTGCCCTGAGAATAGAGTTTTTGATGTCCAGCCAGAGTTCATCAGGGGTTGTTTCCTCATCTCTAACCATCAGTTCTTGAAACAGATTTCTGGTCTCCACTCTGTATTTGTCATCAAGATGCTGCAAATCAAATCTGCAGGGTTTGGGAGCACCTTTGGTCATCTTCAACTTGATTCGAAAATCAGCAATCAGAAGTTGATGGTCACTACCTATATCTGCCCCTGGCAGGGTTTTTGCTATCTTGATAGAAGACTTCCACCTACTGCTAATGAGGATGTAGTCAATCTGGTTTCTTGTGATGCCGTTTGGTGATATCCAAGTGTACTTCCGCCTCGGGTGTTGTTGGAAGATTGTGTTTGTGATAGTAAGTCTGTTTGCTACACAGAAATCCACGAGTGTACTACCTCTTTCGTTTCTGCTTCCCAAGCCATGCGGGCCCAAGGCCATGGTTTCGTCTTCGCTTTGAATGCCTTCTCCAACTTTTGCGTTGAAATCACCTGTTATCATGATGATATCTCTCTTCGGAATGCCATCAAGGGTTTCCTGCAGTTGGCTGTAAAAACATTCCAGATCTTCATCAGAGGCTGCGGAGGTTGGTGCATATATTTGAATGACTGAGAGGTTAATAGGCCGAGCTTGGAATCTGATGGAGATGATCCTGTCACTGACTGGGTTGTAGCCCAAGACATACTTTGAGATGATTTTACCAGGATATGATGGTGATTTTATCTGTGTCAATTTAGAAGATAAGCCCTGCATTTCACTGCCTCTTGAAGACATTTAGTCCTCATTGCCTGGTCGAAACTGAGCGAAACTATGCAATACATATGGCTCATACCTATTTATAGTGACTTTTACGATAGGGCACCAACCACAAGTGGCGTAGCTAGTGGTGCCGGGGGAGGCGGGGAGGAGGGGGTGGGGGCAGAGTCAGGAAGTAAAAAAGAGGTAAGGAAAAAAGAAAGAAAACTAAACTACACAATAAGAAGGAAAATCATGCCTGAATTGAGCCATTCGATACTGACCACAGGCCTCGCGCCTCGCAGTGGCCAATTCCAATTCCAAGCTCAGTTGTCAGAGTTGAGTGCGCATACAATCATTGAAATTATTACAAAAAAGGAGATTTCCCGGTCTCAGTTCTCAGTTGTAATTTCAAGGCATTTCTCAGGGTGATTCCAAATATGGTAATGAAATTCAATAGTGTTGACATTTTTTGAAACATTTTGACGCCTTCCGCGTGGAAAGTGTTAAAAACACGACAATATCAAACGGATTGTTGATTATATCATTATAATTATATACAGGTTGATGACGTCTTGATACATATAACTTTGACCTGTGTTTTCACTTTATAGATGGCGAAGTACCGATCAAATTGGAAGGATCAGATAGAGAAACCCGAGGTAGCATCCGCGTTTTCTATAACGAGACGTGGATACGCCTCTGCCGAGACAACACTGATTACAATGACGAATGGGGGGTCAGCGAGGCGAACGTGGCATGTCGACAACTTGGTTACGAGTCGACGTCGACAAATTACAATCCACGCATTATCGATGATCATTACCGTGATTATTACGAACACACTGACGAACATCCGTACAGTGTTAGGTGTAACGGTAATGAAACCAACTTTGGTCAGTGCAGATGGTTTGCAATTGATTTCTACTACGGATGCTCAACTGTCTTGAACTGCGGTGTATATGGTAAGCATGTGTGTATAACTGTGGCGAAGCCGGGGCTAAGCGGAATTGAAATTGTATGAAATGCGATAAGAATGCGAATAGGCAACAAAGCAATACGATACGAACCATTGTTAAAAAAAAACATTGGGCGGGGGATTCACATACAAATGAATACCGACCTATCGAAACCAGCCGACACATGTTGCGAGTATGCACCTGTCAGTTATATGACGCTCTTAGACGATCCCCGGGAAGGGTGCGTCAGCGTCATGGGTGCATCATTTTACCACCACATTATTGACGCAATGTATGGTACGTCATGGGCAGCCTTTGGTCCGTCACAATATCGACGAATGGGTGCGTCAATGTCAGTCACTTTACCTGGGCGCACAAAAGTTTATCAAATCTGCAGGTCAGAATCAACTCACTATGCTAAGCTCCGAGCAAAGAAGGGGATTTACATGGCTGAATAAGCATGAATTAATTACACTTTAGACTTAGAGTAATGTTCACTTGGTGGGTATTTTAACTGAACCTTTGTGACTTTTGAGAAGGGCAGTTTTTGTCTTCCATTTGAGCTCATTCAGTCATGAAGTCATGGACATCTTTCGTTTTCAAACAACACTTAGGAAACAGTCATAGGATTATTTCTAACTAAGTTGTATTGGTAAAATGTTTAAGCTTACGATGTTATGACGAACTGTTGAGAGGGAGAATTAATTTTGTTGACGTGTTTAGTTGGCCAACTTTTAAGTCTATAGGTGGCTTTTGTTGTTTTGGGTTGTGTTTGCTGTTTTTTTCTTCAAGAAACTGAAAACCTTCAAAATATTTCAAAAGTTTTAACAAAAAAACAGCTAGAACAAATGGATTGCCATAATTGAGGCACATTTCGCCTTTAAACGACAATTTCTACAAAATGTCAGTATTTAAATGCAGACTCCGGTGCAGACTTAGTCATTTGTTGTAGAGATACGACCTTATTGATCAACGTCAGTCAACTGGTGTTTGGTTATTTTGATAATGTTAAGCTAACTATTCAGTCGTTTTACAAAATGACTTAATAATAACGATCTAGCCGAACTCATATTATTGTGCAATACCCACAACCTCCCAAATCGTTGGAAGGCCATTGTCAGCAAATAAAGGGGCACTGAGAGATAGCCGAGGACAACTTAATTTGGGAAAAAATGGATTGTTTCAATTTGAATAGATAATTCAATTATCAGATTATCAGAATCGGAATTCTATTTGATTGATCTATTTTCCCCATCATTGAATTTTCAGAAATTGTCTGTAGATGTTGTTAAACTGCAGATGTTTTTCTTCATTTTTACCTTTCGGGTAAACTTTAACAGATATTTTGTTTGCTTTTCCTAGTGAATAATTATGCTATAGTTTTGAAGAAATAAACCAGAGAAGAAAACATTCTTTCGACATCACTGAATGTACTTCAATAGTTGAATGACCACTCTGCTAATTTAAACTTTGGAATCGTCATTACTTCAATTCACGGTTTCCACCTAATTTAAATGTTGTGTTGTTCTTTTTTAATTAACAGACAGCGCCTTGGGAGCCGGGAAAATTGTTGGCATAGCGGTGGCTTGTATACTAATGATAGTATTGCTGGTGATAGTGATCCTCGTGATTCTCCGATTTAAGAGACCCAAACTCACAGAATCTCCTACAACCGGAAGTAATCAAGCAAATGCGCCTGCGCAGTCTATGCCAGTGATGTTTATCAATTCGCCGAATAATCAAGGACAGGCGATGTTGCCATACGGCTCTCCACCGATGACGAATGGTCAGTCTGTTCAAATTGCATACCCACTACAACAACAGCAAGCAATTGCCCTTCAACAGCCCTTCATACAACCACAACCAACTATTCAGTCACCGGGGGTTCAACCACAAGGGGCTGTCTAGGATTCATAGACATGTATGTATGACGCCGAAGGAGCAACGGGGAAGATAAATTTGAATCAGATTTATAAATTATATGTTATAATATTTTACTTATAGTAGATCAATGCGTTCCAGTATTTGGAGCTAAACCCAAAAATTTGAATTAGAGTCACTTTATTTCATTTGGTTTAATATGTTACCTGTTTTTCATCAAATATGTGTACTTTGGAATTGATTATATCCGATGATACGGTACTGTAACTTTCGTGCATACAGTCCAAAAAAAAATCGCACAGTAAATGTACTACATGAACAATTTCTCGTCCCCATTTCTCTTCTCTTTCCCCTCTCCTTACCCCTTTCCCTTCTCTTTCTCCATCTCCTTCCCCTTTCCTTTCTCTTTCTCCCTCTCCTCCCCCTTTCTCTTCTCTTTCTCCCTCTCCTCCCCCCCCCCTTCTTTCTCTCTTTTCTCCCCTTCTTCTCGTCCCCATTTTAGGTGTCCGGGGGGGGGGGGGGGGCAGTCTGCCCCCCACTGGCTACGCTACTGAGTGTCCGTGTTAAGAATTAACGTAATATTCTTTTATTTCCACTACAACTGTCTAAACGATGATTGTCTTCTTTAGACTCTTCTTGTTAGCAGTTGGTATAACACCAGTCGCTCACTTTCGAAGTCATACATTATTCTTTGTCTTGAAATAGTTTAGAATTATATTTTAGCCGTTTTCACTACGCAGTACTATAAAAATAAAGCACAAGTGTCATTCAATAAGTACTACCTCCTCCCCCATAACATCGCTAATCTGAATGGCAGCATCATGACATTTGTCATGGTTATAGCCATGGATCATAGGTGCACATTTATTGTAAATGGATATTGATATTATTACACTTTTGGTATGATTCTGTCAATATCAGAGAGATTTTGGACAAAGGAAACGGAAATATACAAATAAATACATGTTTTTTTTCGGGGTTTTCGGTTTTTTTCTCCACATTGTATGGTTAGATATACTATATTATAAAGAGCACGATTTTGATACTGAAAATGGAAAACAATGGATGATATATAAATATAAATAAATATCAGTCTGTTAAAGAGATATATGAAATGAATAACGGATAATATACTAAAATGACCGATAGGGGCGTTTTGTGTCTTAGAATTAGCTAAATGATCAGCATGCAGGAGATATTTTGCTCTATAGGTGCGTTTCCAATACTATGAATTTGTAGCTGGAATTCAAAGCTACAATTGTGGAATATTTCATAAGAGTGGCTTATATTATAGCAAAGTTAATAGGTAGGAGATAGAACTTATTGAATGACCCTCGTATGGTATACAGTCATACATTTGTACAGGTAATTGATGCATGTTTTTGGTGTTATCATATTTTTATACTTTTAAGATATATATATATGTGCAGTTGACAAATCCGGAAATAAATTGATATGTACATAATATGATAAGTGTTTGATGTTTTTATTATTTTTTTAGTAACATTGTGAGTCACATTGTGCGTTACATTATGAAAGTTGTCCAAATATCATATACATTATTGGCATATAATATTAATATAATATAACTTCTCAAACATTTAAAGACAAACATGTTTTCTTAAAAGGGCATTGAGCTATACGTGTGGATTGCGCCATCATTTTTTTCAGCAAATCGGGTGTTTATCACCTACATAATACTAAGGCATACTAACCACAATCTGAAACCGTTTTCCCATAAATCATTACTCTTCAGGGCTCCTACGTACCTTATCTGTTGAAACAATTCTTTTTTTCTCTCCAAATTTTATTTTGTCGGCATTCTCTCAATGCCCCTTTAATTAATATAGGATCTTACACAACGATTAGATATGCATGAATGATTTTCTAATTGTTAAAATTAAAATGAAGGCGGCGATTAAATACTTTAGTAACGATAGATGTATCGCTGAATAGATCCTTCTTCAATCCTCCCATTTTCTGTGCAATATACAGGGTGTTACAGACTTGTAACCGGTCATAAACACTTCACACTTTCCATCATCATAGCTTCCTAACTATCCATGCCATTTATCAGGTATGTTCAGGTGTTGTACAGTAGGATTACATTTTTCTAATATAATTAAAACCAATGTCATACCTCATCTCGTTTTCTTGCTACATTAGACTATGGGATGATGCTCTGTATCTTTCACTTTTGTTGTCCAGCTCTGGGCAGAACATAAATATCATTGCCAAAAGGTGGCAAATACGCCCTTAAAGACGAATTCACCTCATCCCACGTTCGCAGGTTATTGAGTAATTCCATCCCAAAGTTTGACTGAAAACGCTGTATAATTGAAGGGAGAATTTCCCAAGTCTACCAAAAAAGGTCAAAATTTAAACTTGCTCTCATTTTGATATTATATGGTCTAATACATACACCCCATCCTTAAACTTTATTTTCATCATACATTTAGGTTAATATTATCCCATTTTATGGAATTTGATAATTTTGCCAGCAAATTCGGGAACCATTTCGGGGGACATTTTGGATTTTGAACTATGTAAAACAAAACAAAATTACTGGATATGATTTACTAGTGGTCTAACACATACATCCCATCGTTAAAATTATATTTTCATCATACATTTCGGTTGATATTAGCCTATTTTATGGAAATTTGACCACTTTTTAGCTATTAATTTGGCGGCCATTTTGGTTTTAAAGTATGTTAACAAAACGAAAATACTCGATATGAGTTTCTAGTGGTCTAACACATACATCCCGTTGTTAAAACTATACTCTGATTATACATGTTGGTTTATATATGCCAATATGTGATGCGATCTGTGAAAACCCGCCACATGGTGGCATTTTTCATATTGGAGATATTTATATCATAAAAAAGCTAAAACTGTGCTGATTACAGAACTGTTTCGATCAGTTTTCTACGATCACTACAAAAAAAGTTATGAGTGAATGATGAGTGTGATGTCATCAAAAGCTACAAAACAAGAAATCATGAAAACAGGCCAAAAAAGATACATAATTCAATATAATAACATTATAAGGTTAATAATAAGTGACTTAAGTAAGTTTTTGAAGGTGACATTTCATGAAAGATGATGACACAAAGAAATGGAAACTAATTTTCTTTAAAAAAAATCTAAAAAAATAAGTCTTTTTTATTTATTTTTTTTATTTTTATTTTACCCATAATCCCTAGTTCACATTTTGCGACATCCGACGGGTTTTGTCAGATCGCATCACATATATGGAATTTTACCATTCTTGGCGGCCATCTTGGATTTAGGCGTGTTAACAAAGCAAAATGTCTGGATATGAGTGTCTAGTGGTCTAATACATCCCACTATTAAAACTATACTTTCACCATACAATTTAATTGCTATATGTCATGTTATGAGATTTGACCAGTTTTGGCGGCCATTTTGGACGCCATCTTGAATATCTGGAGAGCATCGGGTTTTTTTTTCACTGTTAACATCTAAAATGTGTTTAAGGACCGTAAAAGACACCCAAAAAATGGCTGGAAGGTCTCATTCAAAATGTGCCAAATTCACCACAAGAACAACTCTTTAAAGGTATATTGTGTGATCTTTCCAGGGAACGCCCTCAACATCGAAAAAAAAATTGAAAGAAGATTTTCTTGCAGATTTACATTTCTGATCATAAATCGTACATACATTCCAAGTTACAGGGCGATACGATTCTTAATTACTTCAAAATCATGATTTTAGAGTGAAAATATTAACTGTCGGATAATCCGACAGTTTATTATTTTCACTCTACTTTCTAAAAAAAATATTGAATAGAGGGCGCTCTCTGGACATAATATGCCTTTAATGGATTGTTTCATTGATAGCTCATCGACCAAAAAGTGCCAAAAAATATGATTTTTTACCAAAAAACGGGATTTTCACGATTTTGGAGGTTAAAAATCACGTTTTTTAGCACTTTTTGGTCTCTAATTCAAAAAAAAATAAAGTAAAATTTAAAAAAAAAACCGATTCCTAGGGAATTGCATGAGGAATATAATAAAACTAGTATGACACAATTTGGCAAAATATATTTTGAGTTATCTTTGCAGAACCTAAAATGGGTAAAAAAACATGTTTTTTATAATTTTCTCCAAAATGGTCAATTTCATGATCATAGTTGGATTCATTGAACCCTTTCCTGCAAAAAAATGTATACTTTTATTCAGATTAAATGAATAATGAAGAAGTTACGGCAGTTTTACGGAGGCTATGCGAAGGTGCACTGCATTGTAATTAATTGTAAGATATACGACATCGTTAATAAAGGGCCTCCAAAATGGCCGCCATAATTTGTTCCTGTCGAATCGCATAAAGTGAAATTGTGGGAGCTAAAATTAGTACTACGTGGAAACAAATAGGTAGCTGGTTTTGGTATCAGTTTCACAATGACAAATTGTATCAAACATAACAAAATTCAATTAAAGTCATATTATATTATCTTTTCCAAGTGGCCATCTCTATCTTTGATTTTTACTTTCAAAGCAGATTTGTTTGCAGATTTGCATTTGTTATCATAAATCGTGAAGATCATTTAAGTTACAGAGCCATTTAAATGTAATAATCGGTTGAAAATGTTATGTATGTTTTGAAATAACCTGATTTTTGGTACGTAGAGTGGACTGTGCCATGCAAAATTTGTTATATAGAGAGTTACTATTAAATTGGCCGCTAAAAATGGCCGCTAAAAATGGCCGTCATCATTTGGGTTCATCGTATCGCCTATAGCAAAACTATACGTTGTAGGCTACATGAACAAATAAATCAGGGATCATTTTGACACAGGTCCGTCCGTCCTTGGATTAGCTTTTTTGTATTCTTCAATTACGAAATATCTGTTGAAGACGGTTTGTTTGTGGAAACATCCCTGTAAACCAGTTTACCTGTTGAAAAAATCAAACACTTTTCAAATAAACTATACACCTACAGTGTCAATATATAGATGCGTTTAGGTTTACAGGGGATTCAATATGTTTTGTTAAAAAACCGTTTTAACTACGTCAATTGAAGAGAACAATATTAAATATAGGACGTTTTGAAGAAAATATTCACTAAATTGTGATCATATTCCAAAATGTTTTAACATTGTTTTCATTATCTTGTTCTGTGTGTTCGTGAGCAGCAACAATACAGTAAAAATGGCCATTAATAATGTTCATCTTTAATTCTGAAATAAATTATATATACAAATAGTTCTTCAACATTACTGCGTATCTCTTTATATCATAAAACCTGTTTTTGTTAGCATTATGATTAGACATAGCTCTATAGTCATTTTTATATGTTTGATTGTAGTATTTAAGTACCGTCGACTGTCATCATAGCAAACCTAGTTGACGGAACATTTTTAAATTTATTATTACAAAACAGGCTATAAAATTAATTAACATGTTGATTGACTTTTGAAGATGGTCCATCTGGAGTTGCATAGCTGTGGTATTATACGCTTCCAACCATGCATTTTTTCCCTTTCAATTTCTGTGCTGATCTGCCATCCAACAGGGGGAGGGGTGGATCTTTGTTTCTCAAAATGGGGACATTGTTTACATGGCCGTGTCAGGGTGAGTCAGAATGAATTAGACCCAAGTTGGCGGACTACCGATACTCAGACAACTATCTTTGAGGCTGTCATATGAATGGTTTTGGGGTGGGGGGAAATTCGCTAGTCATAAGGGTCGCTAGTCATAAGGGTCACTTAACCCTAACCCTACCCTATCCCTAACCCTAATCCTAACCCTAACCCTAACCCTACCCTAACCCTAACCATACCCTACCCTACCCTAACCATACCCTACCCCTAACCCTAACTCTAAACCTAACCCTACCCTAAACCTAACCCTAAGGTACTTTTATGACTAGCGCACTCGTGGTATAGGAAAATACACGTTATGACTAGCGACCCTTATGACTAGCGGTTAGACCCCTGGGGGCGGTACTTAGTGGATATGAGGTTACGGGGATGTGCTGCCAGATAGGGTCCCATTGTTCACCCGTCTGGTAAACGGATGCCCCCATTTCATAGCCATTTCTGTTAAATTTATGGGTCTAAAATCCTTAATTTTGCTGTTTTTCACAGACATTTGAGCAAAAAATATCAAATATATACTTAGGATATTTAGTCTCCGGTAAACATATGGGTTCATTTCCACCCGAAAATTGGTAATTGTTAGGGTAAATTTTCATTTTGCTGGTACCAAAAAAATATCCGAGGGTTGAAGCCTTATCTTTCACAGATATTTGTTTAATACAAATAAATGGATATGGTGAGAAAACACCTTCACCAACGCTAGGCATGTCCTTGCAATACGACATTATACCGATGACATGAAAACCAAATAAAAAGTTGATCAAAATTCCATTGCACTATGTATATGTATATTAGTATCCTGAAATAATACTATGTATCATCTGTATGTGGCTCATTTTCTTTATAAATGTTAAAGAGCATCAACTCTGCATTATAAAAAAACCCGATGTAAATTGGATTTTGAGGTACAGTCCCTTTTGGTCCAATTAACTTTTATTGATAAAATTTGGCTATAAGATACCCATGATAGTCTTAAATACTGTACTGCCAATATTTTAAGTTGGTAAGTGGTTATATGTGTATAGGATTTTATGTTGTAAGGGCACAAATTGATTAGTTGTCGCACAGATGTTAAATAATCGTGACATATGTTTTAATTTTAACTCTACCATGTCTACGCGCTTTTACATGTTTGATTAAACTGTGCTAATATTTTATATAATCATCAGTAGAAATGAATTATTAATAATGATGGACTTTATTGCAATATAAATGTCAAAATATATGAAAGCAAACCGATTCTTTAAGTACTAATCTGTGACCATCTGTGACTTATGAACAAGTTATGAAAGTAGCGTTTAAATTGGAGACGTAGAGTACCAATCATGTCATAAATGTCTGTTAATAAAGTAGTATAACTGCCATGGTGTCTTCTACAGTATATAAATGCCATAACGTCACAATTGTTAATCATTCTGCTTTGTTACAGCAAAACCAAACCGCTACAGCAATCTCCGTTATAACGGTAAGCGTTTTAATCTGATTTGATTTTGGTACGTTACTTTGCTGTTGCCAATAAACATGATAAACATGTTTAAATGATGGTTGTATTTTAGTCCAGCATCAATTTGTAACGATTTATTATTTACTGTAATACTTTTCTATCGAAGTCGTTCTGTAGCTGCCTATAAGGGATTTTTAGAACTAATAAACAACAGTTGGTCGGTATCCTCTGAGGATATATGTTATTCTGAATCTTGATAGTATAACATGGTAGCAGCGAATGATGAACACTGATGATGGTGGCAAAACTCTCGTAAAACAAGTCATGCAAGTAATGCTCCATCTCGATATTCTTGAGTTGAAAGTGTTCACAATTCACTTTAACTTGTAGTGAACAGCTACGTAACCGTATAGTTGATGTGTTTAGGGTTAGGGAAATTCTGTGGTAAGACAATTAACCTTTTCTTTGTGGTTAAAATATATAGGGGTGTTATAACTATAAGCACGGACCTTTGATGGTGATTAGTCATTAACAGATTCAATCAAAACCTTCATTTTACATGCTCTATAAAGGAGAAATAATCTTTTCACCTGATTTGTAGCGAGTGGCTACCTCTGTTACTTGTTCTGGTCTTGGTTTCCTTTTTCAAACATCCAGCATGCATAGGCCTATACTAATTTACTGATATATGGTTCTTAGACTAGCCTGACCGTTTCGCTCGAGTCTGGTCCTACCCCGTTCTAAAGGGTGTGTTCACCAGGATACAAATCTGAAGCTATTCAACATTGCATATTTGACTTGTTTCAGGCTTCAGTCACTATTCATAGAATTTCATCTCCGATTGCATTATGCAATCCATACGCAGCGCCAGATTGATGCTATGCATCGTTCTCCTGGCTACCACGGGATTGGCTTCGCCAAGAGACGAACGGGACACAGAATATCCGTTTGCAAAGTCACCTTCTGTAGAAAACGTTGAGCGTGATGAGTCTGAAGAGCCAGAACAGAAAGACGACATGTTTGACTTCAACCAGGAAGAACTGCAGGTAATGTAGAAATCTCATAAATGTTGCAAAGACTTTATGGGCCCGTATTCTCGTACGTAGTTAAACACGGTTTTAAGCTAAACGCGAGTCTAACTTTGACTTTAAACACATCGTTTAAGGGATCACGTCAAAACTCGACCGCCCGGCAACCGCCGGTTACGGCCGGTTCCGCCCGGTTCTCACAAAACGTGTCGTCTGTTATAATATACACACATAATGAGGTAAAATAGTTACACTCTGGTGAACACGACCGGTTGATAGTGCCTCGTCACACGCGTGAGCAATAACATCTTGAAGTAATGGGCTCTTTTAAGACTTAAAAGTCTCAGTTGACAACCAGTACAATACAGCTATTGATTTTCGCTGGGGTTGGCTTTTTCAATCTGTTTATAGCTCAATTAACTTTTTAAAATCAATACCGAAAGTCTATGAATGGTTTTTTTATAGAACGATTATAGAGAGAGCTATTATGACCGCAAAGTAACAGATTGATAGTGTAAATTGGTCCGGTTACAGCATTAAGTCAACCGGCGATTGTTCAGTGTTGCATGCGCGAATATTCATATACCAGTAAAACATTTGACCTGAAATAACCGGGCGGAACCGCCCGTAACCGGCGGTCAACGGGCGGTCGAGTTTTGACGTCTTCCCTAACTAAACGCAATTCTCGTAAATTGGTTTAACTTGAACACACACGTCTATCTCGTCAAAAAGTGTCTAACTTTAAACATGGGCACGGGGGTAGTTTAACTCGCGTTTAACTAAACTTCTGCATCAAGCATGTCAAGTGTACTATGTCGTGACTTTTCTATCGTGAAACCATGGTTTTAAAGGAATAAAGATTTTTAAATGATGGCCCTTGATATAAAGACAAATAATTAGTAATACATTAATAAGTTAACTCATTTATTTGTAAATTCTTTGACTCAATAACATTCGTTGGAATTTGTACAGCTTAAAAAGGTGTAGACCTTATAGTATGATTGTCTGGATGAGTAAACGGATGTATATTTTACAGATTTAGATAGGTTAATCGATATTTACAGATCAGTGACCACACTACTGTGCATTAGACGTGTTGTAGTCTGTAGTAGACAAGGGGCAGCCTCTACGTTATTTTCATTGGTCAAGGGGCAGTCCTTTGGAGGTTCTATTAGAGCCAAGTTTATAGTAGGCCAGTGGCAACCTACGTTTATAGCTCTTTTCAAAGCCACCATTTCTGTTCAGTGGAACAGCGGCAATCAATCTAAACGGCTCTTTTCAGAGCCACTAATCTTTCACAAGTAGGAAAGGAAACCTACTCTCAAATCGTCGGGCAAGGGGCAGCCCAAATGATGATAACAATAGAGAAGTTGCAATGTTTTGCTTGATATTATGATAATTTGGTCCTGAAGCAGTCAAAGCGAATCCTGACGAAAGCTTGACAGATTAAAACTTGTCCGTCAGCGAACCCGTTAAACTCTTAACTTATATAATGATATCTCATCAAATATTTGGTATACTGTTTTTTTCACCGGTTTCCTGATCATTACGGGAAGCCTATTTGTTTTAAACTAGCTGAGAACAATTAGTGTATTGTCTTCATTAAAATTCATTATCTTATTGTGTATACTCCTGTCAAGAAAGTACACTGGGGTATCAAATTACTATCAGCCAAAATCAAAGTTATATATAATTAACAAAGAAATCATTTAAGATATTCATAATTTGAATTAACCAATATCTTTACAGTAACTAGTCTTGATCTATATTAGTCGCAGTAACATGTGTCTCAGGACTTATAGTACTGAGTCACAGAACGTTACTATTGTTGTGACGTGGTTTTAGGGAAAATACTCGCATGGCGGAGAGGGGATCAAAACACACAGAATAAATATAACGGACATAGCTTCCAAGTTATTTATATATACATTTTATTAATTCATCATAAATAGTTCACTTACTCGTATTATAAACGAACACAGCACCCAGCATCTAGACTATCCTAAAGAAATGACATGACACGCATCAATCGTGAGCTTCTGTAATTCAGAGCTCACTAGTCCTGTTGTGTGAATTGAAAACTATATGGCCTAAACTTATCATGAGGTGTTGACAGCGTGACACGACGACTTGAATTGGTCAGAGATATTGGCGCGTAGACTGAATGGGATTCAGAATACGGAAGTACGGTGTTGCCATTTCAAGTCAATCATGGCCTGAATTCTAGATGTGAAAATATCTAGAATTAATAATATCAATATAAATTTAGCGTCACAACATACGCCCTTCCTAACAAAATTGACACCTGACAATTTAACTTAAAGAATGCTGGGTGAAATATTTATGAAAGAAACTGATATCTTTATCATTTAGAGAAACGAATTATGCATTTCGTCTCAACATTTAGCATGTCTTTTTATACATGCTTACGTCAGCCAAATTGACGACATCTATAATCAGGTTGTATAATTTTAACTATCAGAGAATGTTATTTTATTTTTAAACGAGTGGCCTTAAATATAAATTTATTATTAATCTTCTGCGACGCCAAACCTGTGGAAACCTGCGACCGTATTAACCCGGAATTCACGCGAAAAATTCCAAGTGATTACGCTCACACGGTAAAGAGGGATTTTTGAACAAACACGCATACGGGATATCCCTTAAATGGCCTAACACAAACACACACACTCTCATACATAATCCTCTGATTAACGTGTGCGGTCTAAAGGTTTCATCAAAAGTTGAAGCGCAAAAGAATTGGAAAATTTCCTTCCAATTTCGATGTTTCATACGGAAACATATTTTTCTTATTTCAAAGAAATCACGTTTTTGTGACCCTTTAAAATTAAATAGTCATCAATGGTGACTATATATTATGTGTACACAACAAGACAATACAAGACAGACAAAACAAGACAAAGGTAGCACTACTGAAACATTTACTAATTTACATTAAACTTTCTTTTGTTTGCGTCTATTCATGTGAGACTAATGTTGCCAGAAAACCTCACAACATATGCCTCTTCCGAAAAGATACAAATAAATATAACACTTATTTGATCATACTGCATTTCCGCATTTTTGCTCAACTATATAAATTCAAACTTTCTACATGAAGAATATCATTGTGTGCAATTCTTTGCAAAAATCATTTCTATATACAAATTAACGAAAGTGAACACACACTTTCAGGCAATGTTGCCCAAATTACAAATTGCTCTCATTCAACAATTTTATCAAAATAACACATTTTGTGTCATAAGAATTGTAATACTCATACCATGACATATCTCAGCCTACGGACTATAAATTGTATTCATTTACTTCCTCTGTGTTCTCTATACTTGTACACTTTTAATTTATTTGCTGTTTCAGACTCTGTTCCTGCAATGATTCTTGCCCGTTGGCAGGGGCGGACTGGCCACGGTGGCGTTTTGGCGATCGCCACATGGGCCGCTTGGTTTTGGGCCTCTCAGGGCCGGTTACTAAAGTTTTGGACCTTTCATGGCCGGTAACTAAAGTTTTGGGCCTCTCAGGGCCGGTTACTAAAGTTTTGGGCCTCTCAGGGCCGGTTACTAAAGTTTTGGGCCTCTCAGGGCCGGTTACTAAAGTTTTGGGCCTCTCAGGGCCGGTTACTAAAGTTTTGGGCCTCTCAGGGCCGGGTACTAAAGTTTTGGGCCTCTCAGGGCCGGTTACTAAAGTTTTGGGCCTCTCAGGGCCGGTTAGTAAAATTTTGTGACCGTGCGAAATTTTTTTGACCGTGCGAAATTTTTTGACCGTGCGAAATTTTTTGACCCTACCCCCCCCCCCCTCCCCCCATTTACGTGAAATTCACGAGGTGACTGACTGTGAAATTTTTTTTGACCGTGCGAAACTTTTGACCCTACCACCCCCCCCCCCCCCCCCCCCCACTTACGTGAAATTCACGAGGTGACTGACTGGAAAAAAAAATTTGACCGTGCGAATTTTTTTTTGACCCTACCCCCCCCCCCCCCCCCCCCCCCCCCCCCCCCCCCCCCCCCCCCCCCCCCCCCCACCCCACTTACGTGAAATTCACGAGGTGGCTGACTGGGAAAAAATTGGGGCAACCTTTTACGAAAATTTACTACCGGGATATGGTCAAAAAGGGCCGCTTTAATAATTTTGCCACGGCCGCTTTCAGGTCCCAGTCCGCCCCTGCCCGCTGGCTTTACATCTTGCCAGTAATTTTGACTGGGTTAGCTTTCAGAGATTCTAAAGCGGCCGCGTTTAGGTTAGTCTCTGGTTCCCAAGTATTTCTTGAATTTGGGAAGCCCTGCCATTTTATCAAATACTCAAGACGTTTCTTTTTAAAACGTCCTCTGAGAATACGCTCTATCACATATTCTGGAGTTTCATCTTGAATAGGAGGCAAACCTGGAATAATTGGAATCTGATTCTTGTCAGACTCGTGGGTAGCCAAAAGTTGTTCAAAAATATCATCAGGACAATCGTCTAGAACTAGTTATCCTGGAATTGGATCTCTATTTTCAGGATCCACAGGGGGAGTATCATTGCTTGGACGGACAAATCTATTATATGCAAATTTCATACGGTTAATATGTACAGTAGATGTTACCAATTTGTTGTTTTCAAGATTTCGCACCTTGAAATTTACAGGACCAGTCTGTTCGACTAGTAGAAAGGGTCCCGCCCAGAACTTTGAGAGTTTACGTGACAATCCTTGTTGCAATGCAGGTATATAAATCCAAACTGAATCACCAACTTGATATGGAACATCTTGCGCACGATCATCAAAACGCTCTTTCATTTTGGCTTGATTACGTTCAGCATGACGTTTTGAAATGTCCCTAAATACTTCGAGTTGTGATACCAGATTGTGAATGTGCTCACGAAGTGTCTTATCTGGATATTTGCATTGTGCTAGGAGTGTAACGTCTATCGGAAGTCTTGCCTCTCTACCATACAACAAGAAGAAGGGACTAAATCCGACTGAATTTTCAGCGGGAGTTGTTCTATAGGCAAATTGTATAGCTGTTATGTACTTATCCCAATCGCTTTGGTATTCATTGACATAATGTGAAATGGTATCCAGAATTACTGCATTAAAACGTTCCTGAATTGCATTGCATTGTGGATGATATGAACTTGTATTCAGTTTGTGAGTGCGCATAATACGACAAACTTCCAATACAATCTTGGAGAGGAAATTTTGACCTCTGTCGCTCAACAAGGTTTGAGGACAACCATGTTCACAAATTACATAATCAAAGAATGCGCGAGCAATGGTTGACGCATCAGTAACTTTCAATGGTACCAAAATTGGCCATCTAGTACAATGATCTGAAAAACAGAGTACATAGCGATTACCTGAAGTGGTAATAGGTAAAGGACCTAAAATGTCAACACTTACTCGTTCGAAAGCGCCTGGCACTTTCATAGTTACCATTGGGGCTAGTACTTTATGTCTATGAGTTTTTCGTTGAGAGCAAGAAATACATGAACGGACCCAGTTGTCTACGTCACGATACATGCATTTCCAAAAGTAACGTTGACGGATTCTATTGTAGGTTCGCTGAAATCCAAAATGTGCGGCTAACACGTGATCATGACAGTTATTTAGAACTGTATCAATTAATTGCACGGGTATATACAAACGATGGACATTTCTTTCAGGCATGTGCCCTTTAGCAGGAGTATGCCAAATGTGATACAACAACCCTTCGTGTGCATAGTACTGATCAGCCTGTAAAACTACATTCCTAGCCTTAACAGCATTATCTGGCAATTCATCGTTTTCCAGATATTGCAACATTGATCCCGCAAATATATCCGTCAACAAAACTTGTTTGAATTTGTCTAAGTTGAGCTCATTTGGAAAGTTTGGAATATTTGGCTTGACTGAATCTTTGTCATTCTCAACACGTTTCCCTTTTTGAAATCGAAGATTTCTAACCACGTTTACTGTAGGACGAGAGTTCACATCATTACTAGGATTTTGTATGATGTCGCTCACCATCTCGTCTAATCCCGACTTTACCCAGGCTACCTTATTAACTTCTACAGCATCAGTGACTTTGGAATGAGAATGATTGCAATCAGTACAAATATCCATTCTGTCATAATCTATTCTACTTAATGCATCAGCGTTACCATTATGGCGTCCACGAATGTGAATTACATCAAACTTATATGACTGCAGTTTAAGTGCCCATCGCGCTAATCGACTTCCGGTATTTTTGTTAATACCAAAGAGCCATTTCAAAGCGCAATGATCAGTTACAACAGTATATTTGATACTATGTTGCAAATATGGAGCATATTTCTTGATTCCCTCGACAACTGCCAAAGCTTCAATTTCTGTAACAGTGTAATTTCTTTCCGCATCATGTAATGCTCTTCCACCATAGGATATCACACGTTCCTTGCCATCCTGCTTTTGGGCCAAAATAAAACCTAAACCAGTACGACTAGCATCGGTTTGCAATATGAATTCTGTGCCATCGAAATTTGGATATGCTAGAATTGGTGGCTCTAACAATTTTCGTTTGAGCGTTTTGAATGCTTCTTGACAACTTTGATCCCAAACAAAAGATACATCTTTTCTAGTTAAATTGGTTAGTGGTTCAGCAATTTTGCAAAAGTCCTTTATGAACTTTCGATAATATCCCACAAATCCAAGAAAAGATTTGACTTCGGTTACTTTGGCAGGAGTTGGATAATCTTGGACAATTCTCAATTTTGCTGGATCTGTTGCTACACCATCTTTGCTCACTACGTGACCTAAATATTTGACCTCAGTTTGACCAAAAGTACATTTCTTAGGTTGTAATTTTAGACCCGCTGCGCGCAACCTATCAAAAACTTGCCTTAAATGGTCCATGTGTTCGGAGAAAGAACTACTGAATATAATTATGTCGTCTAAGTAACAGAGAACGAATTTCCAATTCAAACCTCTCAAAACTTCTTGCATAGCTCGTTGGAAAGTGGCTGGGGCGTTATGTAAACCAAATGGCATTCTTTGGAATTCATATAGGCCATCTTGAGTGATGAATGCAGTTTTAGATTTGGAACTTTCTTCCAAGCCTATTTGCCAATATCCAGCCGCAAGATCAAGGGTTGTAATGAAATTTGGTTTAGCTGCACCTAAACTATCTAAAGCATCGTTTATGTTAAGTAATGGAAAGTTATCGCGTGCACAAATCTTATTCAAGGCTCTAAAATCAATTGCAAATCTATAAGTATTTGGGTCACCAGCTTTAGGTGTCATGCATACTGGAAAGGACCAAGGACTTGCTGACTCCTTTATAATGTCTTGTTCTAACATTTCGTGGACTTGTCTACGTACTTCGGCTTGAATGTGAGGAGCTTGCCTATACGGTCTAGATCTAATAGGAGGGTGATCACCAGTGTTAATAGCATGTTTAACACGGGAGTAATTACCAGTAAGACCCCCTTTTACTTGAAATATATCAATATATTCAGTGAGTAAACCATTGATTTCAGATGCTTCAGTATCTGACATGTGATCAGTATTTAAATTCACTTTTGAAAGGACTTCCTTTACTGAATCTTGTTTACTGTATACATCGCTAGCTACCGCGGATGCTTGCCTTATATTAACATTGTTAACATTGTTTTTCTCAAGATCGGGGAAGGAGTGAATCCTATGCGGGTCAACGAGAGAAAAAATGCCCAATTTAGTACGAGGGTACAAAGTTATTGGTTCCTCAGTAGTATTCATAACTAATAAATGAATACAGTTATTCTGTACACTAGAAGCAGTATTCGCGATCAATACACCTAATGCAGAGACACGCCTGCCTCCATGAGAGAGACCAATTGTATTGAATGGCAATTTATTTGACAGTCTTGCGCACACAACAGACTGAGTGTGAGCAGGAATTTCCTGTTTCTCAATGACAAGTATTTTACTCTCCTTAGCAAGTCTTAGTGTACGAGATTCACAATCTATTCTTGCGCAGTGCCTGTTTAAAAACTGAGACCCAAGTATGATACGTGTACTTAAGTTACGAGCAATATTCATAGGTACAGGAAATTGTGTGCCATTGACAGATATGGACAAAACTATGAATCCAGTAATTTCCAAACTACTACCATTTGCTGCGCGTGCTTCAGCTACACGTGATTTTTCTATAGAAAACGCAAATTGGAAAGATTAGCATGAAACCAATCGTGATCAATAATGTTGACAGAAGCACCTGTATCAATCAAACATTGAACAGGGTTACCATTAACAAATGCTGCTATGGTATTCAACTTAGACAAATTAATCTCAATATGCGCTTGTGAAAAACTGGAATTCGATTTTTGTCCAAATGTCTGTCTGTTCAAATCAAGAGGTACACGGTTTGCATTGCCATTTCGGTATACACCTCTTACATGTTCAAATCTTTGAAACCTTAACCCATCTACATGTCGTGGAACATGTTTCTTTTTCTGTCGAGCAGATGGGTTTATTAGTTTAAAGGATTCCTATTTACGTCAAATTTGGCATAGCATTTTCTCCACCCATGTCCCACACGACCACACCTATTGCATACTAATTTTCTGTACGATCTATAGGGGGCCTGTGACTGCCTTGGTTGATTCCAAGTTTGACTAGGTTGATGCCTAGGTTGAGAGGAACTACTTATACGATCTGAATTGTAAGTACGATCTAGCGGGGAAGAAAAAGAGACATGTTTGTCGTGTTCTAATTTCTCCATTCTGGTGGCTATATTAGACACGACTCCCGTCAGTGTGTCCAGAACAGAATGAATGCTATTTACCTGGGGCTCAGTATTTTGTGACTGTGCGGGTGCGAATAGTGAGTCATTTGCCGTTTGCTGTACTGAAATTCCCAATCTCGCGGCGTCTAGTGCTTGTTTAAATGATTCAGGTTCTTTTGAAAACACAAACGCTCTGACAGAAGGCAAAAGACCACGAACAAAAATAGATAATTTTTCTGCTTCAGATTTACCAACCTGCTTGCACCATCTTATTATTTCACAAGCATAGTCGTCAAGTGTTTCTGATGTCAATTGCTTACGCGACAACAGCTTAGATTCGACGCTCCATTTCCAAGATGAACCTTCGAAATTACTTTTAAGTAAATCTTTAATCTTGGCTATGGTATTCTTATCTGTATCAGGAATTGAATCCAAATAGACGCGAGCATTTCCATAAACTTTTGTTTGTAAGGCAAGTATAGATTTTGGCGCGGTATAATCTCTCAGCTCAGCATACGTCTCAAATCTACTAATGAAGTTATCCACGTCATAATATACGTCTCAAATCTACTAATGAAGTTATCTACGTCATCATCTGGATTACCAGAATATTTAATATCGCAATTATGCATATCATATTTAGCCATATTTGCTACGTCAAGTTCAACCTCCTCTATACTATTAAGTGATATAACAGACTTACTATCACTATCACTATCGCTATCGCTATCGCTCATTGCCTTTTTAACAATCTATGTCAAAATCACCAGCTAATTCCAAAGAGAATTCGGAATTTAATCAACAAAAAAATTTTAGTCAATCTCAAGTTCAAGATCAAAATTCAAGTTCAAATTCAATCAAAATTTGAAAAATCCGAACATGAACCAAGTTTATTAATTATTAAACTTGATTAAGATTATCAATTAAAATGTATTGATTATGATTGATGATTAAATCTAATTAATAGACTAACAATGAACTTAATTGATGAAGTTTAAATTCACCAATGAGAAAAAAATTAAAAGCTCAATGAAATCCAAGTCAACAATTTAAAGTTGACATCAAATTAAATGAATAAAGTCCCAAGTTACAGCTGAATATATAAAATATTTATTCAATTGCAGTGCAGTGTATCAATATTATGTATCTTGATTTAGAATCAGTCCATTCAAAATTTATATAGAATTCTGACTGACATCAGTCTCATCCAAAAATAAACAAGATTTATTTCATCCGAAGAAATTGTCTGTATGAAACGCACCTGTCCAGTAGAAGAGCTTATAAAATCTACACAATAGAATTTTACCGCGCTCGAGAATTTCAATCTCGGATTAAAATCTTTTATCAATGGATATCAGACCGTGGTCATGCACTTTTGAACAGATTATCAGAGACTTGCAAATCGGAACAATTATATAAAAGACTTATCGACTTGCACGTTGAACATGTAGAATGCGCCCATTATTGCCAGCGTAAATAAGACCTAAATATTGATAGGCCATGATACTACATGTATTTCGTGTATACTATTTTAAACACAATTTTAATAGACCTTTCTGGGTCTATAAAACAAATTTCAATAGACATATAATTAAATTTCAGCAGTGCATACCAACAAAATGCTACCTGAATTCAAACCGTCTCACCACGCTGAGTTATAGTCGTCGACACTGGATGCGATGAACAACAAAATACATATACAACCTTTGTAGCTACAGTCCTAATTATTCAAAATGAAGGGGGCTGGTAAATTGACCGGAATAATATAAACATTGACATAAAAATATCAAAACGAACGAATTCTCCACCAGATGTTGTGACGTGGTTTTAGGGAAAATACTCGCAAACACACAGAATAAATATAACGGACATAGCTTCCAAGTTATTTATATATACATTTATTAATCATCATAAATAGTTCACTTACTCATATTATAAACGAACACAGCACCCAGCATCTAGACTATCCTAAAGAAATGACATGACACGCATCAATCGTGAGTTTCTGTAATTCAGAGCTCACTAGTCCTGTTGTGTGAATTGAAAACTATATGGCCTAAACTTATCATGAGGTGTTGACAGCGTGACACGACGACTTGAATTGGTCAGAGATATTGGCGCGTAGACTGAATGGGATTCAGAATACGGAAGTACGGTGTTGCCATTTCAAGTCAATCATGGCCTGAATTCTAGATGTGAAAATATCTAGAATTAATAATATCAAAATAAATTTAGCGTCACAACACTATGATGTGACTTCGGTATTTAAGCTTTGACGAGCCCAACATCTATTAAGTACATTTTCTGTGACTCCTATAGCATCTTCCAAAATCATTCTTACTCACCCACAATGACATGACTGTATAGCTAAGAATCATAGAATTTCTTTCAACTTATTGATTACAACACTACTACACGTACAACTGATAAAAATAGTAACTTAAATCCACTTTTCAGACATTAGCTTCTCACTCGTAAATGCTGAAATCTTGCGCATGCGTCTTTCAAAGTAAACAATCATGACGTATGGGGTGTGCGAAAATCGGAAAGCCTTACAAGCGCATTTGTTGCACGTCGAGAAATGAATTTTGCACCCAAGTTAATCAAAATTCATTGGAAATAGTAGACTCTCTCCCGTTGAATATTGATTATTGAATTGTGAATATTTACTACATGTAAAATACGGACTGCCTCAATCAATGCCTTAAACACCCACAATGAGCCCAACCCAATGTTGCCTGGAGGTGTTTGTTTGTAAATACTCCCTCGCGTGGACGATCCCTGACCTTATCATTTCATCCTTCCGGTTTGGCTATGGTTCGTACGAAATTGGCGTGTTGAAAATTCTCCGAAATACAGGGTGTATAAAAAAAAACGCAACCCTTTTTGTCGCGAGCTCTCCGATTACGGCAAATCACGAATCACTCTGAAATTTATATATTCTGTTAGGTGTACTTATTGGCTATCACATAGATAAATTACAGCGATATCGAATATTGATTCGCTGAGATATCAACGATACACGTAGACAAGTACAAAACACGTTTTACATCGTTTATCCTGTATGTCTGATTTTCTTGTCAGGTGAATATTAGCAAGACGCTTTAATAACTCATTGTACTTAAATAATTTGAATCAAACTCATCATTCTGAGAAGTAAATGTCATGTTAAAGGTATCAATTGTCTGGCTATTACAATATCGTATCAATATTAATTTAATCTGGCAATAAATTAGTTGATAACACAACTTGAAAATCCAGATTACAAAGTTTGTTTGCAAATCTCTCTTTTTCTCTCTTTAATGTCATAAATAAAACAGTTTATGGCACATTATTCAAAAGATAAACAAATGGAATAGTCCAGTGAAGGTAGTAATTGTCTTGTATGAATCAGTCATTGTTAGTCTGTTGTGAATGGGAATGGGACATTGTGGTGATGCTCGACCCTCAAAATGCTGTCCTTGTTTTAAGATGCATCGACTATGAACTTTAATTTATGAAAGAACGTACCATAGACATTATGTGGCGATCATAGCAAGCGGTGGTTCAGAACTTAAAAAGGGTGATTAACGTATTTAAATGGTCGGTCGAATGATTATCAGATTACACGATTCAATGATTTTATGTACCACCTTACAGTACTCAAACAAAGGAAATTAAGATAAACCATTCCAGACAAGGTTACATAGTTATTAAACTGTTAACCCATAACACCAATCGGACAGGAAAATCCAAGTTTTTAGAACGAACGATGTAAAACGTGTTTTGCACTTCTCTACTTATACCTTTAAAGGTATTTTATATGATCTTTTCCAGGGGACGCCCTCAATCCTCGAAAAAAAATTGGAAGCAGATTTTCTTGCAGATTTACTTTTCTGATCATAAATCATGAATATATTTTCTTGATAGGCTGCAGTAGTTCATCGCATAATTATGTAACGATCAAATCTGAACCAGTTCATGGTAGACGCTCGCAGAATGAATGATTTATCGTTAGGCAGTATAGGCTTAAAAAGGTGTAATTTCGACCTGTATTGCAAGATGTTGGGGTCAAACGTGAGATAAAATCATCGGACTATCTGCCGCGAGGAATTCTGCTACCTCAATTTGTTAAGATATTAATGTGTATGCAAATCTTTAGGGTTAAGACACGAAAATGCAATGATTGCACAAATTGACGGGTACACGCTATCACGGTGATGCACACCAGTCAATTTCTAGCGCCCTCGAGTGAAACGGGCTCTCGTTCCGGAGCTGACTGTTAACTCTAAGGGATTGGTCACTTAGTTAGCTTATTGCAAGAGTAAAATTCAACTCTTTTACATTAGAGTGGGTTTTTTATTCTTTTACATTTAGAGTGAAACACCTCAATAAAAAAGGTCCAGACTCATGATAAGATATGATACTTGGAAGTATAGGATAACAAAATACCAATCTAAGCTTGAGCTTAGAACGCGATGATTTTAGGCGAAAACCGCGTTTCGTATGAGAATGCACTTATTCGCACTAAATGCGGTTCTCTCACGTTTAAGTTAAACGCAAGCTTATCTTTAAGACATGCCGTTTGACAAAACACGTTTATAAACACGATGAATATCGTCCCCGGAAAAGTCAGTGAAGCGTACCATAGTCATGATAGTATAGAATGGTTTTATTCAATAAAATCATCGATTCAAATGGGTTACCGTAAGGAATTG
This sequence comes from Ophiura sarsii, assembly GCA_035610835.1. NCBI lineage: Eukaryota > Metazoa > Echinodermata > Ophiuroidea > Amphilepidida > Ophiuridae > Ophiura > Ophiura sarsii. The sequence goes on from CM069444.1 coordinate 35,564,716, forward strand.
ATCAAATATGTACGTCTATTATGCGTCAATATTGTTCAACTCGAGATGCACCCAACACATGCGCCACGACGAACCCCCAAATCGAACCACCAGCGAATACAACGTATACCAAATAAGTCACGAACGAATGACAACTTACACGAACGTACACCCTTCCTTTTTTATTGCTGGGGGCGAGGGGGGCTCACCAATTTTGACAGTCGCGTCGGTTGAGATTGGCACTGTCGGTTCATTTGACAAGGAATCATTAAATTAATCTTTAAAAGGAATCTTTGATTACAACAGGCATGCAACTTGATAGCAAGGGTCTATTTTTCGTATGAGCGGAAGAATATCTTCTTTGAATACGTGCTTCATTGGTTTGTTGAATGTGTGTGGTACTCTTGTAAACCATTATTCATTCCCGTACAATTCTTTTTGACTCACACTGTATAATAGGTACATTCTTATTCATTTGGAGAAACCACGAGTGTACAAGGTCACAGGTCACTAATAGGTATATCAAATAAGGTGGGGCCGTTTCAAAAATCCTTAAAATCGTGATACGCGTCTCTATTTTAAACAGAAGTTGTCAAAAAAACATAACATTTTTGGTATCATATTAAAGACAATTTATCCAGCTACCGAATAAAAAAAGGATTAAAGCCACATGTTTAACAACAGTGAAGTTATCAATCTAAACGTCGAGTGAGTCAAGGGTGTGGCCGGTGGATGAGGCGCCGGTGGATGAGGCGCCCATAGGTTTCTACACAAAATAGCGGAAAACTAGAACTTTTGAAATTGATGCCATTTTAAAAGTATACATAGGAAAGTTTTCAAACTCTCATATGTGTTAATAACATGTGCCTGCTACTATGAATAATAGTATTGAATTGTTATCTAGACATTCTCTACCAGAATATGATGTTCAATTCAGGGAGTGTTTTAATGTAAAAAATACACAGTTTTATTCATTTTATTGATTAAAAAATGGCCCAATTGTAGTCTCTCTATTTCATTTGTGTGACTCTTCGGTCCTTTTCTACCCTTGGTAGTAAAACATTTAACTAAAAAAGCCAGAAGTGTTTCTTCACAGAATTGTTCATAGATTTATGAAAAATTTGCTATTTAGACCTATTTTGGACCACCCTGTATTAAAAAAAGGAACTTTAATGATATTCATGTAGTTCGTTTTGATAACCATTTTCCTTTAAATTAAAGGTAGATGACCCGATCACATTTTCGTAACACAGAATTATTTCAAACATACGGAGATTTTCATATCACATGAAAGCTCGTATTTTTCTTATCATCATACTGAAATTTGACTGCCTAATTCGGTATAATGACGGAGAAATCGATGAAATAGCGTTGAATTACCGCGAATGGTGGTTACTACCGATATAGTTTGTGTACTACTCAATGGGTACAGTTCACAGCATCTTGTGCGTCTAAAATAAGAACCATTAGAGCTATGCAACTCAAACTTTGGAACATGACTTTTTTTAGGATGACCTTTCATGTAGAATAGAAAACTTCAAGTTGAAAATCGGAACATCTACCTTTAAATAGTCCATGCTAACTAAATTTCATAGAATATTATATACAAACCTTCATTTTATGCATTATTTCATCATAATTTTAGACACCCTGTACTTTTCCTGTGTACATTTTGGGCAGGTGATTCTTAGCAAATTTGGTAGCACCTTCTGCGGTTGTTCTGATTTTGGTGACTATCTTCAGCTAAACCCTAATTGTACAAACTATCAAAATATTTTGTGAGGAGCAAAAACGATCTTAACTTTTTTATGTTCCACCCTGTAAAAATGTTACACACCTTGTATAATTTGATTCTTTTTTGCAAAAATGAAAAACCTTGAATCATAAGCTTTCCAACAATATATAGTTTGTGGGTCATTAAGTATGTAAAACTTAAGTTTTGTCCCGTTTAATCAGAATAGGTGCATTTCTCAACATTATTAGAAGTGAAACATTTTTTTGGACCAGTTTGTGACTTCTGACCACAACAGTTTCACCTCACACTATTGAAATCGGCCTACAGTGCATGACTTCTTTGTGCTGTGTGCTTGTAATAGTGCGATTGAGGGGGTACAGCATTAAATAAACCGCCTATTGGATTACATGTAAAATAGGGCTGAAAGAGTCGCGATTTGGGGTCCTTAGTACCTCTTTTTGGAATGTCTCGAATGCTTTATTTTAACAAAAGAATTGTAACATTTCATAAAATCGTCAAGAAGTGTTACACCTTCAAATTAGATTTTACGATAATATGATCATTTGAACAGCGCCACCCCTATTTTCAGCCCGGACGCGCGCCTTCTGACCGGCTCAGAGCACGTGTGTTCATCCACGTGATACATTTTCAGTACAATCAAATTCAATATTTTGCAATATCCTGAGCAATGTGCAAGAGATTATCTTTCATTGTAATTATAAAATGCTACCCTCATGCCAAACTGATTTCCTAAGGACCCCATTAATCACAAAATCATTTTTTGTTTTTGCCGGAACTTACTACCATTACACAAAACGAGGAGTGATTTAGTGCTGTGCGCCCTGGACGCATATAGGCATTAACTGTTGGTCTAATTTCCTAATATCTTGCTGGTCAAAATTATTCAAATGTCAACGGAAGACCTCTCCAGATTTTGCAGGTTACTTGTTAATATTACTAAACACTGATGTAATCTAATTTAATACCTACCTGTCTGATTTTCCCACAGAGTACATACTTACACGCCCTACAGAAGAGAACATCTGCTGCCGTTGTATCACCATCTGTGGATGACAGTATGTATATAATGAATTTAACCGCAAAGTTCAACGACGCAATGTAAATCAATTTGTTTAGAGAAATACATGCATATTAGTTGATGGGACTAAATAAGGATATGATTGAAACCATATTTAAAAAGCACTGTAGATTGGCACTGTTCCCAAAAGTATCCGGACAGTTGTTATATCCAAGAAATCCAATTTTAATTTAGTAGCTTAAAAAAAGCTACTAAATGTTTTGATTATCAGATTTCATACAATACTCGATAAATCAAGACAAGTTAACACTCTATACACACTGTAAAATCCCATAGATGTTTACCTCATATCCACAAGATCATTGTCGCCGTTATTGCAGTATGGGAGTTTTTGGGAGTTTTCTCTTTATAACACCTTTGGAGAAAATAATTCAGCGTGTTAATGATTAATTGCTCAATTCATAAATCAATGTATTATTCTTGCACATATAAGACGCGCAGTAGGCCTACTCATTTATATCTCTGTTAAAACAGCACAATAGTAATAGAAACATGTATACAAACGTAACAATATAATACTATTACAATGATCTTATTTCATAACTTTAAGGTTCTAATTCTTCCGATGTTAAATCACCACCTTTGTTTCGTGGTCCTCCTGGTCGAGATGGACGAGATGGACGCGATGGACGCGACGGTGAAGAAGGTACATGCATTTTAAAGAGTTACGGAACTCAATATTGTAATGGTCACGCGTTATGAACTCGCCTCCCAATAGGGTGGTGCTGTTACATTTTTAGTTTCATGCTGTCATATTCCTCAAATATTTTTAAAACCACATAAAATATCTCAACAAGGTTGGTATCATTTTAAAGCCCTAATAAAAAGCTATCTGTCTTCAAAATTACATTGATATAGCTAATACAGAAGAGGAGATGCATCTGTTTGAAGTTTGGGGACCAGGGGTGATGCCGGAAATGGTGCCGCCGGAAGGGGTGCCGCCTGTACAAACTGAAGGGGGATAATACCATGCTTTGTTCTTTTTACAATAACTAGTCATCCCCTAATGTTACCCAAAAGAATTATGGTCCCATTTTAAAGGATATTTAGTAGTCTTGTTAAGTATGTGGTTCAACAGACTTGTCAACTACTTGTAACAACTAATTAATTATGGATAAGACCATGATCATCAGCTTTCTTCCTATTCACTACACAGTCAACATGAATAATCAGCCTCAATTTACCGGATTTATAAAAATGACTATAACAGAAAAAGTTTTCAACCTATGATAGCAAAAGCATTATACATTTTTGGAGAGCTTGTAACTAGAGGAATTCAGAAATGCAGTTTAGATCAGGATAGGGTACATTCTTAACCATTTTTTTCTGACAATTCTAAAAATATATTTTAAAAAAATGAGATATTCACTAGCCGGTATAATTCCCTTACCGACGTATTATGACAATTATTATCATCTGATGGGGGTCAGGTTTAAAAAATATATGGATCTCAAATTAAAAATTAAAAAACTCTGATATTTGTCCGAACGTTTCCGATCAAGCCATTTTAGTCCTTGGTCGTGCTATAATTTCAATGGAATATTTAGTTTTCTCATGCAATTTCCCTTCAGAAAATGTATACTTTTACTACCTCGGGGGGGGGGGGGGGGGGGGGGGGGGGGGGGTATACAAGCGAAAGCCAAAATCCGTGTGTAACGCGTAAGGAGGCGAGCTTAAAACACATGACCATATTATATGTAGAGACGTAGTACTGGCGTACATATCCATACCCAAGTGATTGAGCCGCGCGCGAAGCGGCGAGCGCGTACCAGTCAGCTCCGGAACGAGAGCCCGTTTCACTTAAGGCGCCACAAATTGACTGGTGCGCGTCACCGTGGTAACGTATACCCGTCAATTTGTGCAATCGTTGCATTTTCGCTTTTCGACCATTAATAGTTGCACACAAATTGACATCTTAACAATTCAGGGCAGCCAAGCAACAAGAATTCTTCATGGCAGCTAGTCCGAGGATTTTATCTCACCTTTGCCCCAACATCTCGCAATACAGGCCGAAAGCACACCTTTTTAAGCCTAAATACCGCGATGAGACTACCATTTTCTAGGCGAGTTTACACCATTTTTCCGACCATTTTAATGAGTTTTTAGGTCAAGTGTGATAATGTTTACAGTAAATATGTCTTTAAGTATATAGTAATGATTTTTTTAACATTATCTTAGAGATAAGATACTTATTTTTATGGTTGAAAATCGGCAAAATATGCAGACAGTTCCGCTGTCCCGTTCCCAAACGCGCCCTCTATTGAAATATCAATTTGTCACCCAGCAGAAGACGGACTCCCGTCACTTGATGCATCGCATGTGTAAAAATGTACGGCAGTGCGTCACTTAATAGCACGCCCTCAAGCCGAACGCGATCCCGTTCCGGAGCAAACTGGTAGCGGAGCATTGAGGATCCGAGACGCAGTCTCTGATCCCATAGTATAAAGGTCTGAACCCGTAAATAGTGCTTCTAAAATAGGATCAAGACTTTCGTTTCTCGTGTCCACACCCAGGCCAACAGAACAAATTTAACTTGGGAGTGGGTTATTGACTTATATTGGTGTTATTGTCATCATTTTCTTGATTTCAATTTATACAGCTTGTATGCGTCCTTTGATTGGTAAGTTTTTAGACCAGTCAGAGAATGTTACTCGGTTTCTTTGTATCATCATGATCAGAGCCCAAACATGTGTCCTCACGAGCGTAACAAACATTTGGTACCTTGACGGAGTAAAGCGTATAGATGGTGTGACCGGTGACGTAGTGCCCGGCGGTTTGCGTGCGCACCTACAGGGAACGGTGCTTTAATTCACACTTGATTGATCATTACTTACCATGCTTACGGTGTAATAGTGCAGCAGTTATGGTATGCATCCCTAAGCACAATGAGACGACCAGGCACTAAATCTGGTTGCCCGGCGGTTTGCGTGCGCACCATAAGGGCATGTGCTTTTAAAATTGGCGCTCAGTGATGTGTGTTTTGCTTTCATATAGTATGATGTATGCAGTAGTCATGGACTAGTACCCCTAGCGTGTCTTTAGACCAGGCGCTAATCAATATGTAAACACTACTGATGTAAACAACGGTCACCTCATCTATAGTATACACATGCACATGTACATTGTACAGCATATACAGTGTTTGGCCAAATGTTTGTTACGGTTAATAAATTCGCGACCGGGTAACAACAACACCTCAGCATAAAAAACAACACAATGATTGAGTAGTAATAATAGCCAGCTTCTTCAGACCTTTTCTTTTCAAAATTGTAAAAACTACGATTTGTAAATAATACTCAACCGTATTTTGATCGAAATGCAGGCAGCGGTCGAGGGCCAAAGGGCGATACAGGGTCACCTGGCTCTCCTGGAAGCAACGGGCAAGAAGGTCCAACTGGGATACCGGGGACAGTTGGTCCTACGGGACCTTCAGGACCCGCAGGATCTCCTGGATTACCTGGTCAGTTACCGCCAGACATAGGGACAGGAAGCTCCAACTACATCCGATGGGGAAGGACAGTGTGCCCGGCAACCGCTGAATTGGTGTACGCGGGTATGTTTGTAGCATCAGCTATCAATTTGATGATAACGACATGACATAATGCGATACATGGAATCAAATAAAGTATTCGTTTCTGGTTGAGCACCGTTTCCCAACGCCCCTGATTTTAACTATGATACCTTTATTTAAATCGGTGTGAATTAGTGTTTAAGTGCCGCTTCAAAATACAAGCAATTTACTTTGTAGTCTTTTCAAAATCTTACTTTACGTATTTTTGCTTGCAGGTGTCGCTGGCGGAGGATATTACAATAGCCCCGGAGCTGCTTCAAAGTTAATATGTCTACCGAAGACACCTCAATACGATAGCTACGAAAAAGGCGCCCAGAAATATCGCGGATTCATCTACAGTGTGGAATACAGAATACATGATTTTTCTCCTCTCGAATCCTTAACTTATTCCGATGTCCCGTGTGCTGTGTGCAGTGTCTCTAAAAGGGGTCGCGAAATTATGTACCCTGCTATGAAGGTTTGTCCCTCGGGTTGGACCAAGGAGTATCACGGCTACCTTATGGGCCAATATCACGCTAACGCGGCTGCTTTGGATTTGATATGTCTAGATCGTAATCCCGAGAGTGTACCTAATAGCAGCTCTCTGGACAATAGCGCATTTATCCATCCCGTCGAAGCACATTGTGAAGGGGATGGTAACTTACCTTGCGCCACCTCCGGTAAACCATACGTCGAAGGTAGAGAGCTCACGTGTGTCATCTGCACTAAGTAATGTCAATATGTACATAACACATGGATGCAGGATGCATCAAAGAATGATGTAGCTCGCGCTTCAACATACATCGATATAGAATTAATGAAATATAAGGCCACGAACAAAATCACCCTGTGCTACGGGCCCGGGGGCGATTTGTTTTTTAACTAATCTACATTTGTAAAACTTATTTATTTCGTTTTAATACGGAATAAAGCAAAATTCACTAAATAAAATGATTTTTTTGATTTTTAAAAAAGTCAACTGATTTTACAAATCATGATTCAGCGAAGTAATTTTAATAAGACTCTCAAGGCTTTCATGATCATGATACAGGTATATTATGAAATAAACATGGGTTCACTGTTAAACAAGTTAGTTATTTTCACCCATAAAAAGGGGTGTTTTAATCGTCGTCTGAGCGGGGTTGAAAAAAAGTAGTAATGAAGAACACAAAAAACAAGACATCTGCCGTGATATTAAATGTACATGTATGGATAATAAAGTAGTATAGGCTATTGCAAAGAATGGTGTATGTAGTATGATTTACAATGTCGTTCCTCTTCATACCGACAAAGTTGAAGGTTGTTTAACAAGCAGCAAGGATATTTCAAAGAAGGCCTAGGAAAAACTCTTATTGAAAAGGATGCAAACGGGGCTGGAACTACAGTTTTCTTTTAAACCAGCCCGACAGCGTCAAATTTAGCGTCAAATTTATCAGGCACTGTAACTTTTAAACTAATAATGTAATGTACATAAAAGTATACATTATGTTTAATGAAATGTGTCGGAAAATCCATTTTTGGTATCAAATTTTACCAAATATAGATTATTAGTTTAAAAGTCACAGTACTTGATAAATTTCATAAAAAAAATTGACCCCTCCCTTAATCTGCATCTTTACCCGCCCGACGCCAAAGTTACCTGCTATGGGCAGGTGGCGGGTGCTTATTTCCAGGCCTGGATGGAAACTTTAAATATAATCATATCTTTCTGCACATATTTCTCTTACCGTATTTGTTTGTTTGTTTGTCGGGTGCTTGTAGGACATTTGTTTATTTTTTGTTTGTTTGTTTTATGTTCTCATGAAACACAGTAAATATCCGCACTCTGCGCACGTCTGGTCTTTCTTGCACTTCACCGCATCCCGCTGAAAAGTGAAACAACCCAAACTCACTCCTTGGAATGTTTAAACACGTTAATAAACTCTTCTTTTGTCATGAATCCTTTCTTTAAAATATAAATACACGTTTACAATGGGGGTTATTATGTTTAACACGTTTCAGCGGCTGAGGTCATCAAAAATAAATTTGAGATAGAGGTCATCAAAAAATAAATTTGAGATAGAGGTCATCAAAAATAAATCACATGAATTAAAACAAAAATAACCCGGTAAACCCCTCCCCCCACCCCCCCCCCCCCCCCCCCCCCCCCCCTCACTCTATAATATGGTCAGATGATAGCATGCTCAAGCACCATAAAGTGGGGCTGCTATTTTATAAAAGCACGCAGGAGCGCTATCAAATCGTGAAAGGTTCAAAGGTCAGCGGGCCTAGACCAAAACACGGGGTTGCTGTTCTCAGAAAGTGTATGTCATCTCATCGCTGTGAAAGGCTATTGTGTCAACATAGATCTCGGGGTCATCTCCCGTGGGAAAGTGTTTGTACCGAAAAGTGTCAAATAATCTTTATTCACTAAAGATAGGCTTTCAGAGCTGAGACGTACGACTTCACCCACATACATGTACATCGTACAACAGTAACAGTACTTGTGTGCAAGGAGAAACGAACACCACTACACCATACGGTCTAAATCACTGCAGTCGATTCCAACTTGTTGTTGCTTTTTAGTGTGGACATCTCTAAACACTCACTTTTAGAAGCGTAATGGCGTGGTCGGATGATCATGATGATGACGGAGAATACCGGCTATTGAAGAAGCTAGGATCAGGTGCATTTGGTGAAGTATGGAAGGTTCGGGAGAAGTGTTCACGTAAACTGTTGGCCATGAAGGTGATACCGTTTGCGAAGAACGTCTACGAAGAACTGGAGTCGTCTCTTAATATTCCATCTCATCCCAACGTTATCAGGTAGGATTCTATGCAGATTGTATCGTCAGTGGCGGCAGTATGGGGACGACCTTCCCCAGCTCCCCCCCCCCCCCCCCCCCCCCACCCCTTTCTCCCCAGTTTAACCACCCCACCCTGTTACCCTATACATAACTTCACGTACCTATTGCTTGCAATAGGTACGTGACATAGCCCCTGGTTTCAAAGCCGATACAAATGTGTCACAGCAGCGGGTAATTTTTCATGGAAATATTTCTTGAACACCGCAAAGGTAAGACGTTTGCAAATAAGATTATCAGTAATACGTTTTCCTACAGTACATTACTACCTACCTTATTTTTAAAACCGAATAACGAAAGCAGAAAAACAGCGCATTATCTGAGGTGTGAAAATGAAAATTCGTGAATACATGTCGTCTAAACGGATTACGATATCGACTTCCTTTGTGTGTACCACCTGTGTCTCTTCAACAACTGTCAAAGTACTGTCAAAGTCCCGGAATTCCACGCACTGATTTGTCGGAAAGCAGATAGTCAAAGCAGTATATACCGTAGACTCCATGTAAGTATTTATAGGTGTTTTTTTTTTAATTTATCTCATTAGACCTCATCAAGGTTGAAGAAATACAACAAAAACATATAAAACAATGCAAGAGATGAAATAGAATTCATATAAATACATACAAGAACTTTATAAAAGTGATTTATTAAATTATTTAATGGCGACAAATTCATGAACCATACGGCATATTCAAGCGAATGCAAAATATCGTACACGTGTGCAAACAGCCTCGATTTGCGGGTGACATCGCGCGTCCCATCATGCCTTATAACTTATATAAGGACTCTCGTATCATAGCGTCGCCCTCGATTTACGAGTCACATCTTGCGTAATCCACGCCCATATGCCCATATATGGGAGGCTCTTGATTTGCATATTCATTCTGACCCGGCTGACCTCGTGACGTTCTCAAAACAATGTCGCCGAATCATGTGTTTTTCCGACCACACCATTTTCTTCAAATACAATTTGACGACGATGTAATCCACCGATTTTCATGTTTTAATTATATTTGTAACTCTGACGTATTTGCTAAGCCCAAGTGACATTTTCTAAGACGTCAAATGTAGCCTGGACGGTAAGTGCATACCACTGAAAATTGGGTTTATATGCCACCACACAACGCGGGGGTTCTGTCACGATCGATCTTGTGGTAGAAATCGCGTGTACCTGTTCCCCCTCCTCAGTAAGCTCAAGCCCCTCCCCATTTTGTCCCCAAATAATCGAAAAGCTAATTCCAGGCAATGTTTACGATATGATCGCGCACTTCGCACCCCGTTTGTTCCCCCCCCCCCACCCCCCCCCCACCCCACACCCAAAAAAGAAGAAGTTTAAACTAGTTAGTTTCGGAGATACTCGACAACCTCGTGACTGAGATTACACATTGAACTATATTTGTGAAGTTAAGAGATAAGAAAACACCAGCATATAATGTGCATTGATCATGTCTGAATACTTTCATTATTAAAAAGACATAATTTATTCAAAACTATTGACTATATTTTGATTTTATAAAAAATAAAAGAATAAACAAAAATCGCATAGGACATAAAAAAATAAAAATAAAAATAAAAGCATAGCACATAGTTTTTAGCCAAACTAAGACAAAGTATTTAATTTGTTTGGGCTTGGTCACGTGTTTAGCTCGAAATTTTATAATATATAATTTTGATGCGAAAAGGTAAAAAAGGGATAGTCAATAATGTATAATACTTGTCGATTTTTTTGGCCTAATATTATAGTTTTATGATTATTGGGGAAATAACAACAATTTAGATATGTATTTAAATAGGTATTTCATAAGTTTTCGCCACAACATTTGCCAGCAATCAGGATGGCCGAGTGGTTAAAGCATTGCATTGGATTAATAAGGTAATAATGTTTCGGTGCGTGAGTTCGAATCTCACGGGATTAACTTGATCTTTAGTCTATTATTTTGTAACAATTTATGTTGTTTTATCAGTTACACATTGGAATTTGTTTTAGTTTATACTATTAGGCCTATACAAGTGTTTTTTTCTCTGAAATATGACATTTGAAATAAGAGAATATACGGGGTTTTTCAAAAAACACGGCGGCGGCGGATCCCGACGCAATTTTTACTGTTTCTTACTATACCAGCTCGTGTTCAGGGGTCTTGCCACTATGAATTTCTGTATGTTTGTGACCGCCATTGTCTGTAATACCCTTACAAAAATTAATGTATATACTCTGTTTGGCCATCTCGAGAGACAGTGACGTAACCGCGTATTCTACAAATTGCATCACATAACGCGCAGGCATACTCGCGGCGCTGGCGTACAAACACGAGCGTTGAAAGGCGGAAGATAAACACGCGTGCGTAAAAGCTGCGCCTGTTCAGTTACGTCACTGTCTCGACTCTCGAGATGGCCAAACAGAGTATAGCTCCCTCTATATAGCAATTATCCCGGTTACAATAGCAGCTTTCAGTACGCGGCCGAATTTACCGTTCAACGACGCGTTTTTCCCAAATCACGCAGATCATTTTGCGGTTAGGAACTTCTAAATTCGTATGGCTGTATATTTGGAACTATGCCGATGAAAATATACTTTAAAATATCCCGGTAAGATATGTAGTGTTAGAGCACATTCATAATACAATTTACTTGGTGTTTGAAAGTTTCGGCTGTTGCGGAGAAATAATGATTAAAAAAAAGATAAATATAATGAAAATTGATCTGTGCGTTTTAAAATGTGCTAAGTTAATGTGCTCTGTAAAAATAGTCTAAATATAACCCAATTCTTCGAGCTGTCAACGGAATTTGTAATGAAAAAAGCAACAGAAACATTTAAAGCTTCATTCTCATTTCAGAGAGAAATTGTTTACATCGGCATATTCCTCATAATATGAAACACGAAATAAAAGTGACAAAAAGGGAATATCAGTGTTCACATATAATGGGTTCAATGCATACCATTCTACCGTATATTTGAATCTCCCGGGATTAAATCGCATTTGAATATGACTCTTTATGACTATGCACTCTTTGCTCATCCTCCCTCGCTTAAATTAATAATTTTAAAGGATTAAGCACTTCGTGCAGACAGCTCTTTAAATGGGTTCGAATACGTGATTCATTGGTAGTACAGGAAACCCATACGTTGGTGTGTTTTTTCTTCTTTTCCCTACCAACGTATGGGGAATAGCGAGAAACTGTCAATTTGATTTGCTGTATAAAGTGAATGGTGTGGTACTCAAATGATTTGTGGGGTGAATTACAGCAAACTGCATTTCTGTTGATTTTCATACTTGCTACGCACCTTCCTAAAGTCCTCTTCTTCCTTGTCAGCCACTTTTTAAAACATGAAAATCCTAAATTATTCCATATTTAATCGTAATTCTCCGCCGTGTAAACGCAATGGCAGAATTTATTTTAGACATTTCGCGAGTTTCGCGGTCCAGATTAGTCTCATCCCCCATCGCAAAATAGCAAACGTCTATACACGCTACGCACACCACTCACGAACTAACGAAAATATTAAAAGAGACTATTTATTAATAAAACATGGCGCCGATTTCGATAAACACCGCTAGTGCCGTTAAGTGAATGGGCTTAGAATTTCACCTTAAATTTCAAGGGAATAGTGCATTTGTACAAAATGTTAAACGAATGGCAAGATAGATGAGAAAGAGTAGATAAGAACAAGTACAAAGAAGTTTGTTTTTGAGCTCTGGTTAGCGATACAGAAATTACCACAAAAATCATATTTAGAAGGAGTCATACTTAGGATGGGGACAGATAGTGAAACATGCAAAATACCCTATGATGAATAATATACCAACTGATGACAAATATCACTAAGTATGATTTGTTGTACTAATTCCATTGGTTAGTCACATTTGTTGACTCATACGGTAGGATAAAGGGGTTGTGAAAAGCCAATCAAATGTGTACCGCAGTTTTATGAAAAGTATAATTCCGCCACCCTTTTTGCATGCCTACCTTATGACATGCGACCTATAACAATAGTTGGTTTCCTATAGACCGTCCGCATTGAGAAACTGCAAAAGCTCATTTTTAAACCAAAAGCAATGCGGCCACTCATTTTATATGTCTGTGGTGCCGGTTGTATTTAAATTTATATTACAATTGTGAAAACAACCAACAAACCGTTTATCCGGGGTGTAGTTGTATTGTAGTTATATTGGCTTCGCCACTTATTTTTTAAATGAAAGCGTCAATTGTAAAACAAGGGAATAGTTTGCTCATTGTGGATGGAATCTTACGAGGCGTGCTATCTTTATATTGTGTCCCGGAAATGTAGTTGTTCGACTGGCACTCTACAAATGACTGAATCTGCGCAGATCCAGTTTTTGGTATAACTTTTCATATAGGATGAAGGATGACAAGAAGATGATACGTGTCTGATGTATGTCCAATAATCTCGTTTTATCTTGTAATCTTATGCAGGTATTATGACCATGAGTGTATATATGGTAAGAGAAACCGCATCGTCGAAGTCCGTCTGTACATGGAATACTGTTGCGAAGGGACCTTGGAAGACTACATGTTCAAAAAGGACACCTCTTTCAAGCTGAAGCTCATCTTCATGAAGCACATCTCTTCGGCTGTAGCATTCCTGCATCACAATGACGTCATACATCGTGACCTGAAACCTGATAATATACTTATGAGCCGCAACAACCGACTGGGCAGAGTCACCGCTAAGATTGGAGACTTCGGCACCGCCAAGATCACCGCTGATTCTGGGTACGAGGGCAGCCTGTATAACTATTACATGGATACATCCCGCGCAGGAACATTGTTTTTCATCGCACCGGAAGTGCTTGATGGTCGTTACACGGAGAGAGCAGACGTATTCTCCATGGGAGTAGTCTTTGCTGCCATTTTGATAGATGAACCGGTTGACATCTGCGGGGAGAATTTCATGGGAGCATCTTATGGTGAAGACGTATGTGGCCGTCCTCAATCAATCGCATCTGCTCTGCGCGATGGCAGAGGGGAGTATCAATTGTGCGAGCATGTTGGACCAAGTCGCGTACTACAACTAGTAGAGGACATGCTAGTACTGAATCACCATCACCGCCCAACTGCTGCTAAAGCGAAAAGAGAGGTCATCGCTTGTCTGCACGATCATGTGAAGTCTCTTCATGGTTATTATTAGAGAAGCCAGGGATATTTGACTTAAGAGGTTTATTTCTGAACCTTCCGTAAGGCTCAATATGTTACCGCAAACCAGGTTGATTCTCGACAACTAGCTGACTTTGGAATTTTAAGTATTTTTTTTTATGTATGGCAGATATAACCTATCTTCAAAAAAAACTTATTAAACATAGGGATACATGTCACTGAAATCCGCCACGACATCACTAATTGAGCACAGGGTACTCTTCGATAATCTAATAAGGCAAGGTATCCATACCGGATGGCAACATCTTGCACTTGATGCACAATTACTGACATGGCCTTATCTTGTGATTGGTACTTGTTTAAGTATGTACTGGACCCAAGTAGTGTAAGATCTCAGTAAATAGCGTACCATTGATTGATCCATACTACAGGGCGTGTCAAAAAAGTGTTCCACGAGGGAGGAAAATATTTAAAAATACATCCCATGTCTTTTTTTCTTTTCAAATGAATGGTTTGTTATTACGCCCAATTGGTCTTCTATTAAATACACTGAATGCACTTTATCCCATGAGGTTTCAATTCAGTAACAAGGGTGTGAATCCCACTTTGACATACTTTTCGGGCTACTGTTAGGGCAATAATTGGATTTCAACTTATTACACTGCCTTTGAGATTCCAATGAGTTGTACATGTAGGATGCATCAATGTAGTGTGTAAAATACATCTACTATTCACATAATATGGTTTGTCATAGATAATATGGATGAAAATATGTGTTTGATCAAATTGAAATACTATCAACAGTTAGTAGGTAGATGTTTATTGAATGATAGATTATGTTCAATTGCACGCTGAATGACTATTGCACTAACAATATAGAGTTAGGGAGTGTTCATAAATACTTGGTGGGGGGGGGGGTGGAAACAATTGAGCCATGGACATCTTCTTTTTTTTTGACCCCCCCCCCCAAAAAAAATAGGGTGGTTTTTTTTCTTGACCCCCCCCCCCCTTTCAAGAACCTTTTTTTTTGTTGACCCCCCCCCCCCCCCCCCCCCCCCCCCCGTCTGTTCACGTTATATAACAGAAACAATAACAACATTCTATATAAACCTATAGACATAGTCACAATCACTTTTATTATGGTAGGTGGGTTATATCAAACTATTTATTAAAGATAATATAACACAATTGAAAAGTCAAACAAAATTAGTGTAGGTCTTCTTCTTTATAATCCTGCCCGACACTCGTGATCGCTGTGGTACATGTATGTCCTCCTCTTCTTCTTTATCTGCATCCTCTTCATCTTCCCCTTCATCCACCTCTTCATCATCATCTTCATCATCCTCTCCATCTTCCTCTTCATCCTCACTCTCTGTTTCACCATCTCCAATTTCCCCTAGTACTATCTCCTCTTCCTCTTCTTCCTCTTCTTCCGAATCATCAACTACATCCATCTGGTCCTCCAAAACGATATTTAAACCTTGGCACACATGTCCAGTTATCCGTCTAAATTGAAGAGTGAAAGTTGATGATGTTCGAGGTATTTATTTAGTTCTAATATTGTTAGTTTGCGTAGGTGACCACTATTAAACTCATCTTCCCAATCGTAATCATCATACTCCTTTCCTTCACGCACATCCCGTCCTCTTTCTCTCTCAGTCTGTCTCATTACCTTCAACCTTTTCAAATCATTCATATGCTTGAGGTATGACATTACATAAACCTTCTCAGTATGAATCGCTTTGAGAATTGCTCTATAAGGTTATTGTCATTGGGGGAAAGTTCACCTGAATGATATAGGGTCTTTAGATTTGGTCTTGGGGCATAGTCGTCAATCTGTCTTGGTGTACCGTCGTCCTTTGTCGTTGGTTTTTGGTCGAGTGGTAGGTAATGGAAGTCTGGAAGTCTTGACTCATCTGGCATTGGTTTTGGCATTCTTCCAATTGGAGACCCATACCAGGGGGTTTCTGTGCAATGTGAACATCTGTCACCAACAACCAACCTCACAGCCAAACTTCAAAAATTCAATGTACATCTCCCCGATTTCATAGTGTTGGTCAATAAAAGTGTATATTTTTGAGAAATAGCCTGCCCCTGGTGTGGTAGAAGGCCCACTCTATGAGGGAAATGTTCAAGGCCTTTCCTTAATAAAGGAGAGTAACCTTTTGCGAGGCCTGGACTTTCTTCTCTCCGAGAATGCTTTGGCCATGGCATTATGTGTTGAGATAAAGGAGACATTGGATATTTCCTGGGAGTTTATGAGGACACCATAAGGTGTACAATATTATTAGAGTCATCAGAAAGCTGTTAACCTTCCAAATGTTTGCCCGCATCATATTTATCACTATATAGCTTTGTTGAAGTTTTAATGTGCAAGCCTATATAAGCAACAAACTTGCAATTGACTTTTCAATATAAATATTTTGTGTAATACAAACATGTTGCAAGATTCGTTGATTGTAGATATAATAAACAAACACTTTTTCGATGATAAATATAGTATTCTTTATATTGTATATACTTGGCTTCTGTATGATACCTTCACAAGATCATTTGATGGAACCCCCTCATTGCTACCTTGCTCCCTTCGCCATTGTGTAAAGAACTATGGCTATCAAGTTTCATCTGAATATTCAACAATTTGTAAAGCTGATTTTAGTTTTGCATTCATTGATCCAAGTGTATTTTTTCAATTTGTATTGTTCCATAAATATTGGTTGGTATTAAAATGTAATAGTAGTCCTCGGTTTCCTCTCAATTTATCAACTTTTTCAAAATGCTGCTTTGTCAAAAATTCCAACCTTTTTTTTTGGACCCCCCCCCCCCCCCCTATACAAGCACTTTTTTCCCTGACCCCCCCTTTTAAGAACCTTTTTTTTGGTTGCTCCCCCCCCCCCCCCCCCCCCATATATTTTCCAACCCCCCCCCCCACCAAAGTATTTATGAACACTCCCTTATCTATCTGCACATGGAAATTGGCAAAAGCTTAAGTTGACATGCCTGTGTAGATTTGCCATAATTTGATAACGAAAGCTCCACAATGGGTAGAAACAAATCCTTATTACACATCAAAGATTGCTGAACATAATTATTACTAAACTGCTCAAACAAGTTTGGAATATCTTTTCTAGCACAAGGTTTTTTTAAATATCGCGGGATATGTTCATTAAGTGTTATATCCATGTAAAGGTGATGATGTGTTCATCTTTACAATGATACCAAATTTGAAGCATTCCCTTGCTTCAGTGCTCAGCTACTTGCTTGAGAACAGAGGGAGGTCACAATCTGAATGTGCCAAAATCAACACTATTTCGTGCTCAAAAGAACATCTTTGTCGTCTGTTCAATGAAGTGTTACATTGACCACTCACTACAGTGTAGTGTGATGATCTATTGATTTCTAAGCACAAAATAGTGCTGATTTTGGCACTTTCAGATTGCGACCCCCCCCCCCCCCCCCCCATGTTCTCAAGCATGTGGCTGAGCACTGGAACCAGTGATTGCTTCAAATTGGATATCATTGTAAAGATGAACACATCAGCTTTACATGGATATATAAAACTTAATGAACATGTACCGCGATATTTGAAAATCTTGTGCTAGAAAATTATTCCAAACTTTTTTTGAGCAGTTTATTTCACATCCTTTCGTTACCAGAAATTAGACACTTTTTGACACGCCCTGTAT
The DNA here is from genome assembly GCA_035610835.1 of Ophiura sarsii. Lineage (NCBI taxonomy): Eukaryota > Metazoa > Echinodermata > Ophiuroidea > Amphilepidida > Ophiuridae > Ophiura > Ophiura sarsii. Next base: position 35,582,722 of record CM069444.1, read on the forward strand.
TAGGACAGCTTATTGATTTATTGTTTTGACATTCCACTTCAGTGCGTAGTGTTGTCTGTGACATCTGTTGAGTATGGCTTATTGCACTCGCTCAATAGATGTCATCCTGTATGAAAACCTCGCCTTAATTACATTTCAGTATAAACAAATAGCTACCTGAACAACAAAAGAGCACAATGTTATGACATCTTAGTGGGTGTATCACAAAGTTACTTAATTATGCCATGGGATGACAGATGTCAGTGAGTGTTTCACAGGGGTGTTTTGATGAGCAGTGTTTAGTTTGTTCCAGTTTTGTGCTATAACTTAAGCCAGCCTCGGAAACAATCACATACGGGTTTCCTGGTTTAAATGTCAAGTTTAAAATGACACGGTTATTATATGAAAATCACATATAAACAATTGTTGATATTGTTGAAAAGGTATATTATTGGTTTTATTTTCTTTTTGTTTTATTTTACTAGTGAAATGTTCAGTTTTGATGACATAGTTATTATATGAAAATCCCCATATAAACAATTGTTGATATTGTCGAAAAAGTATATTATTGGTTTTATTTTGTTTTTGTTTTATTTTACTAGTGAAATGTTCAGTTTTGATGACATAGTTATTATATGAAAATCACCATATAAACAATTGTTGATATTGTGGAAAATATATTATTGGTTTTATTTTGTTTTTGTTTTATTTTACTAGTAAAATGGTCAGTTTTAATGACATAGTTATTATATGAAAATCACCATAAATATAAACAATTGTTGATATTGTCGAAAAAGTATATTATTGGTTTTATTTTGTTTTTGATTTATTTTACTAGTAAAATGTTCAGTTTAATGACATAGTTATTATATGAAAATCACCATATTATAAACAATTGTTGATATTGTGGAAAAAGTATATTATTGGTTTTGTTTTTGTTTTATTTTACTTGTAAAATGTTCAGTTTTAATGATATAGTTATTATATGAAAATCACCATAATAAACAATTGTTGATATTGTGGAAAAAGTATATTATTGATTTTTTTTTTTACTAGTAAAATGTTCAGTTTTAATGACATAGTTATTCTATGAAAATCACCATATAAACAATTGTTGATATTGTGGAATTTAAGTATATTATTGGTTTTATTTTGTTTTTGTTTTATTTTACTAGTAAAATGTTCAGTTTTAATGACAGTTATTATATGAAAATCACCATAATTTTTTTAACACTTATTGATATTGTGGATTGACTTTATTTTACTAGCTTGTTAATATGCGATTACTTTCCACTATTCTCGATATTTAACGCTATAAACAAATTGCCATCTCTTATAATGTAATTAGTTTTGTATTAAACAAACGCATTACTGTTACTGTTTGTTGTAGTTTAGAATAGACCTCTTTACTTAACTATTGATACGTTACTCACAGTTAATCGTTGTTGTTTACTCTTTCAATAAATCAACTGCACATAGGTTGCACTGCAAAACCAGTACACAATGGCTCATGCGTGAAAGTGACTTATACGTAAGACTTTAAATCATTACGTACAAAAAACATTTATAGCAAAATGTTGTATTATTACTATGGAAATATTTGCATTTGTGATGCAATACAGGGCGTGTCATAAAACATAAGACTGTTGATAAAGCCCTATTAGTCTTCTATCAAATCCACTTGTACTGAGATATGATCAATTCAGTTACAAGAGTACGAATCCTATTTTGGCCACTTTTGAACAAGATTGAGAAAAAAAATGCATTTGTGATTCCAGTAATAAATATAGGAATATGTCAATGAAATTTGTTTTTAAAATACACTATAATTCAAATATCATGTGATTTACTCTGGATAATATGGATGAAAATAGGTTTTCTGCTCACATTCAACTTAACTATTAAAGTGGGTAAATAAATTACTATTGATTGTATTGATTATGCTCAATTAAACACTGAGTGAGTTCTCTCCACATGAAAAGTGGCCAAAGCTGGATTTGGCATGTCTAGGGAGATTTGCCATAATTTGATAACAAAAGCTCCAAAATGGATAGAACACAATTTGTTATGTATGGCACATGAGATATTACTGAACATGGTTAAATTAGTACTTCACATCTTATTTCTATATTTTTCATGTTTAAAAATAAATGAAAATATTGTTTCACAGGGGACACTTTTTATTGACACGCCCTGTATTACTTTGTCGACTACCGTACAAATCTTGCGTACAAGTCACATATATATATACGAGCCTTACGTACTGGTTTTCCGGTGGGCCTAATTTGCTAAAATATTTTGTTTGTACTGTGTTTTTCACCTCGTGAAATAAATCTCGTAATACAAAATATTAAGATACGTTACGCATCTAACATAATAAAGTTGCATACATTTGTTTGTTTTTTGTTTTGTTTGTTTTTGAGGGTGACTTAATTTACCTTAACAGTGTAATTGTATTACCAGTATTGTCTAAATGTTTAACGACACCATCGATAAGGAAACAAAGAAAAGTCTACACTCATTGGACTTGCGTGACAAACGTTATCAAATGTATGAAGTCATATGTGAGGAATTTCATTTTTTACTGTGTTCAAGATAGAGAGTTGGCTTGGACCCCCACCCCAAATTTGAATATTTAAGAACAAAGTTATACCAATGGATAGATCGTTTCAAAAGCTTTCATTTGACACCTTATTCAACATCCTGCGATGCTTTATTGCATAGCTACAGTTTTTTCCAAAGTTTGTGTGATTTGCGCTAATTAATAAATGCACATTTTCTGAGTACTTCGTGATAGATGCACTTTAAAATGTAAGTTCCTGTCATGTTTATTTTTAAGAAAATATGTCAATCCCTCTCAATCTACCTTAACTGTATAACTTTTCAGTATGCCAACTAGCTGTAGATAAATTGATGTCGATGTATTTTATTTGAGCAATCAAGAAAACACCGATTTAACTTGTGACATGTTTTTTTCTTCCAAAATTGTATAAGCTGGTTTTACGACTTATTTACGTTATTTGTTAGATCTTTACCTAAAACTGTTTGATGTAATATACCAGAATTAATACAATCGTTCATCCAATGTCCTCTTAAGTGATGCATATTTGTCTTGAATTGAATCAGTAATTAATATGTCCACCTCTCAACATTCCAATTTTATGAAACGGGATTTTAAGAATTACTCTTTAAGGAGGGGTCCCGCGAGTACAACATTGTTCATTACATGTTAGGAAAATAATTATCGAGCCCATATTGCAGAGTTATATAAATACAACACCAAAAGTAAGTCCCCCTCTCAAAATGCGCCATAACATCGTAAGGTATAATATTTTACCAATAAAACTTAGTTAGAAATAATCCATGACTGTTTCCCAAGTGTTCAAAAATGAAAGATGTCCATGACTTCATGGCTGAATGAGCTCAAATATAAGATAAAAACTGCCCTTCTCAAAAGTAACAACTCACTTTGCTAATATCTGAGCCAAGAAGGGGATTTATGGCTGAATGATCATGAATTGATTACACATTACAGTAATATTCGCTCAACCACGGATGTTTTTCCATTAGTAAGAAGCAATTCATAAACTTTTTCATTTTCAAACAGCACTTAGGATTATCAAACAGCACTTAGGATTATTTCTAACTAAGTTTAATTGGTCAAATGTTTTACCTTACGATGTTATGACGGCATTTTGAGAGGGGGACTTACTTTTGGTGTTGTGTTTAGAACAACACTTCATACTTATCAACAAAACGAATAATTTCAATTGAAAATCACTGTGTTCGTGGACAAACACGTAAATTGGAGTGTGTGGCAAAGAGGGTCACCAAAGACAAACGGAAAATGCGATCGACTCCATTTTTTCACACGAAGTTAGGAGCAAATAATATGTCATTCTTGCCACGTTTAAACAGTTTCAAAATTCAACATGGTTTTGAGAACAAAATGGATTCTTTCCACTAGTGCCTTTTTTGACTCGCCCTGACTAGCACATGAGTGGTTGAGGATTCCTACTGAAGTTAACTGATGAGAATTCCTTGCGACATTATCTGTTGAGGATTCCTTCTACTACAAATATTTGCTGTTTAGAATATATACAATTTAAGTGTTTTGTTATATCAGCTGTTGAAAGCCATCCCATCCTAGTAAATATAATGACCAATTATTGTAGTCTCTGATAATAATAGTAATAAAATGTAAAAGCGTTCCTCTGTCTATATATATGTTGTGTAATGTTGTATTCTGTCATTTTACCTTCGATAAAGATTCTGTTAGAATCGAAACGTCAGGTCCTCTTATATTTATTACATAATAGTAATAAAGTTGATTTTTATACGCTCGAATAGTTGATTTTTTTTTTTAATTTGACACATGTACATGTAGGCATTTTCTTTGTGTGTTCAATTGTTTCGAAGATGTTTTTGTTTAAATTCGTAATCACTGAATGTACCTTTATAAGTTTGAAAAGGATGTGGTTCTATAGATGAGGTGACTTATGATGTCATGTATTTACAAATGGGACACCCTCTGTTGTTTCCCTCCAGGCAGAATATACAGTAAAGTTAATGAAGACAACATGAAATTTCTTTCTAATGAATTGTAAAACTCATTTAGTTTTAGTTTTTTGTGTGAAATGCGATAGCTTATAGCATTCCTAAGCAAGTTTAAAGACAGCTTTGATAACATTTTGCTGTGACACCACAATCTAGTTAGAACACCTGATCTGGCCTATGTAAACTATAGGAACTCTTGCCCGGTGTGTTTTGTCTCAAAACAACAGAGGGCGTCCTAAATGTCAACAAATGTCACCTCATCTATAGCTATGAAACAGACCAGGATTTGTAATGGTATGTCCTGTCTTCCTAAGTTTTGCAAGCAAAACCAGGACAGCAGGGGCGTAACAGAGGTTGGTTGTCAGGGGGGGGCACAGTCCAAAAAATTCCTGGTTAGAATAATTCCGTCCCGGAATTTTTCGTAAAAGGTTGGGGGGGGGGGGGGGGGGGGGTAGGGTCAACAAAAAAAAAAAACTTTCTTTCTTTCCCTTTCTTCTTTTCTTTCTTTCCCCTTTTTTCTCCTTTTCCTTTTTCTTTTTCCTTCCCTTTTTCCTTTCTCTCTCTCTTTTCTTTCCCTTTCCCCCTTCTTTTCCTCTTTTCCCTTCCCCCCATTTTTCCTGGTGGGTAGGTTTGAATTTCCTGCTGAGCACCTTCAGGGGGGGGGGGGGGGGGGGGGGGGGGCACTGCAGGACAGAAACAACATAATCCTCTCTTTTCAAGTTACACAAACAAGCAGAGCACAAATGGGAAAGTGCACTTTAGGTCCCAGATTGGTATACCAGTATCGTGGAAGGGTTGCCAGTATTGCTCGATACTGGTAACCCAAAACATGTGTTTCAGTATCGCTCGGTACTGGAACGTTTTGGTCCAAGTACCGGTCGATACTGGAACGTTTTGTTCCAGTATTACTCGATAGTCATCATCGTTCTATGAATCATGGCTGATTCTTTGTGACCCTATTGATGATGGAGCGCCATCGTTGTCTATTTTGTGACATGCGATGAGCAGAGATAATAGATAAACCTGTTGCTTCCATAACCCTAACCCCCGAGGCACCTTTTCCAAAGATTTTTTTTTCGCGGCCAAATAGCGAGCGAGTGGAAAAAGGGCCCCCACGCCACCGGGGCTCGAACCCCGGACCTCTGGGTTCAGAGGCAGACGGATCTACCGCTAGGCCACGGGGGAAACCATACATGGCTCAGTATACTTCGCCCTCTATGCACCCTGGGGCCATTATTTCATCGAAAAACTGCCGAGCCGGGTGCCATCTGTCCAACGGAGTTTTGGTATGCTACGTTTACAAATTTCCTTCGACAGCTCCTTCAGTTATCATCCTTTCTAGGTTGTCACCTTTTAGTCTAGCAATGTGTCCTCAAGTATTGCACTTTGTTGCGCATGCTCTTATTACACAGAGAAGTTTGGTCCCCCATCTGGCTTCTGAAAATTCATTGGTTATATGCTGCTCTTTAATAATAATAATAATAATAATAATAATAACATTCATTTCTTATATAGCGCAATTACATCAAAAGAACTCAAGACACTTTACAAAGATAAATTAAAAGCATAAAGCACGGAAGCAATATATAGTTAAACAATATTAAAAACATTCTCCATCGATAAAATCAAAATAAAATACTGTGTGAATATTGCACAGTTTAGTCTAAATAAGAAGAGCAAAAACAGACAACGGGGATAACTGTGAAATTTACAAGTAAAAATGGGAATAGTAAAAAGCATGATGCACAGAATACATATTGCACACTCAGTATTGCATCAATACTAAAGCACGAGAAAAGGGTGAAATGTGCATTGCAATTACAATATCCCAAATTAACAACCTTAAAGGTGTACTAAGAGATGTTCAAGATTTATTTTGTTTACAAATTTACTTAATATTAAAGATAATCATTATAATTGGCCATTATTGTTGTTTCTACTTACAAAAACAGCAAAACTTGATTAAAACAATTGAATTCTTTTTAAAAACGCCCTCTATGTAATATCGTATGTGATTTGAATCGAAAATAAAAATAAATTAAAGTTGTTTACCAAAAAAATGCTGTCCGAGCTGGGGATGGACTATTTTGAAACGACGTTTTATTGCACAAAGACGGCTGGTTTTTATTAATTCTTACAGCTGTAAGTTTGTGTAGGTAGTACAATTGTAAAAATGTAGAAATCCCGGCTTTCCATGATATTCCTCTTGCGCTAACACCACGTTTCAAAAGCTTATATTGCAACAGTGCAATACCCGCAGTGATTTGATGATTTATTTCGACGTTTTAGCACGAGCATGCAAGATTAAATGATTTATAAATGTGATGCATAGTTTAAGAATGGAGTGATGCTTTCTGAAGGTCTGGTGGAAAAGTGAATGGGAGCTTAGGATATCCTATAATAGTATAATTCTAATTAAGGCAGTAGGAGTTTAAAGTTCATTGATGCGGAAGATAGCTACTATCGCTGATAGAGTGAAATACTTTATGTAAATTTGTCTCATAGGCGGATTCGGGTTTAAGTAGTTCAATCATTAAATCGGGTGAATGGTGACCATTTTAGTTCCAAAGATGTATTTTGGTAAACCTTACTGGAACAATTTTATGTTCCAGTATCGGGCGATACAAAAAATAAAATATTTTGTAAATAGCAATTTATTCACACACCAACTTTAACATTCAGAGAAAAATTAAATCAAGAATGCGTTTAATTTACATAACACAGTTTGATACATGTTTATAGAATATTTGTATCAAATCAAAACACACCTCTCCATTTCAATAGTGGTACGGTCCATGAGAGATGAAAGGAACTCATTTTACCGCGCGATGATGCAAAATGGCGATTCTCTTGTGCTGGGTGGCAACCGTTCGGACTAAACTTGTGGCTTTAGGAATGAGCCGTGTAACTATGTTCCTTTGATAGCTCAGTTGGTAAAGCGTTCGCTTGAAGAACGTGAGGTCCGGGGTTCGATACTTCTGCTCTGCACAATGTCATATGATTTTTTTTCTCTCGTCAAAATAAATTTTTGTTGGTGTATTTCCTGCTATTAAAGACGCGACGTAATACACACGGACGTCCATGATGTGACAATTTGACTGGTTTTCATGTTAATGTTTTGCTGGATTTACACCTGATTTGCCTCATTATGCGTATAAATGTGTCTTATGAAACTAATATTTGAGTTGATGAAGAGATAACCTGAGCACAATCGCACCCAGACGGAATATCGAGTAAGAGACATGGTCATCATAAATCATCATAAAACAATCATAAATAAATTAAAAACCCAACAAAATTGATTTTGACGAGAGAAAAAAAATCATATGACATTGTGCAGAGCAGAAGGATCGAACCTCGGACCTTCCGTTATTCAAGCGGACGCTTTACCAACTGAGTTATCAAGGGAAAATAGTTATATCCGTGAGATTCAAACAGTTAATTGTCAAGTGCCAGATTTTGATCACCACATTGAGCTTCAAATCGGGTTTCAAATGATGCGGCAAAAAAAACTATTGCTATTTCAAACACAAGGATATCAAACAACGCATTATAATGTGCCACTGTATGCCACTGTATGGATTTTAACGACGTTGTAAAATAAGCGATTTACGGACGTTTTCATCTCAAATTGGGTACCATTTCTTCCAGTTCATGTTAAGTTTTACGCCGATGCAGTAGCACGAAATCTCACATTTCGGGACGTTGGTGGCTGAATATATTGATTCGATAAAACAGTATGAAGGAAAATAGATAGGGGGGCTGGGGTACCGCGCCATTTTGCAATATTTTGCAAAATCGATCGTGGTTATCACGTGATACGTATCGTGGAAAAATAATTTACACTGTTTTAACGAAATGCACTGTGGGATTGTGTTACCAGCCTAAAATCATAGAGGTCGCAAACCCGGTCGCAAACTTGCTTATAATTACTGTGTCCTGAAAGAGACCAGTATTAAGTTTGGCTCGCATTATTTTCATCAGGATCCGACAGCTATATATTACAAGCCCTCGAATGCAATGGCTCTTATGGGTACTGCAATGGCTCTTATGGGTACCAAAGGGCATATGAACTTTGCGGTTAAATACGATACGAGATTGTTAGGAGAGTATACCAAATGGATGATCACGTGACTGTGCATTTTGGTGGAGGTACCACACGGAACAGGTCGTAGCGTAGCGCACACAGACATGAAAGAACCCCATTCGCTGTGAAAGGAATACAATACATGTACATGTACATGTACATGTATGTACCGTTTCGTAGCGTGTATTTTCGTGGTCTTGTCAGAATGGTCCGGGAGAATGGTTTCACAATATTTGACAGATTGCCTCAATGGAAATGGCTAAATGTTGTCTCATTTTGAAGAGGAATGTATATTTATTCGTAAAAGTGAAATGTTTTTGTAAAAATAGTGTATTTACCTGTTAATTCTTCGCCCGATGAAATCTTGAATTTATAGCATCAATTTCAAAAAGAAAAAAATCGAGAGTAATTATCACATTGTTACGGTGATGACAGAAAAAACATCGTGCACAAGAAATAACACCAATGTGTTATCCTTTCTCAGTGTAAGGATAAACAATCTTAAATTCAAATAAGTTAGTGAAGAACACGGCGTTTTATAGACCCATATATTCTGCGAAGCTTCCAAAATGGCCATTTTAAAACCCGACACATCGGGGCACACATCGGCACATGCTTTTAATGTTTTTGCAGTGTTGCTTGCTCTGTCTGAGCTTGTTATTTTTGTAATACATCGGACCGAAATTCACAGAGTATGTGGATATACCCATGAATTTTGATAATTCCTAACAATGATTTAAAACGATGATACACTTTAGTACATTTACCGTGCTTCCGCCAAATTTGGAGTGCAAATTTGTCACTCGGAACAAAATAAATAACACATTTCTGTAAATCCGAAATTATAAGCTTATTTAGTTCTCTGCACGAAAATGTGAAATATTCTGTCCAACTCCAAAATCTACAACTATGCCCTGGCTGGGCAGGTTATGTTATTGTTCTGGGGGCACCGCACTAAATAAACTGCCCGTTGGATTACGTGTAAATTAGGGCTAAAAGAGGCCGGGCTTGACCCACAAAAATCAAAAAGAGACTGGACCCACAAATATCAAAAAGAGACTGGACCCACAAATATCAAAATTTGACAAATGAGCCCAAATACCATTATTTGGTTAAATAATTCATTTTTTGGGGTACATATGAGATCGATAATACAAAAAAGTCAAGCCGCAATCAATTTGACGAAGAAAAAAAATCGTTCACATAGAAATCACAAGGATTTTTTTTTAGATTCTAGGCCTGACCGACAAATATCAACATTTGAAAAATGAGCCCAAATACCATTATTTGGTTAAATAATTAAAAATAATTCTTTATTTTTGATACACATGAGATCGACAATACAAAAAAAGTCAAGCCGCAATCAATTTGATGACAAACAAGTCGTTCGCATAGAAATCCTAAGAATTCTGTTTAAATTCTAGGCTTGACCGACAAATATCAAAATTTGAAAATGAGCCCAAATACCATTATTTGGTTAAATAATTCTTTCTTTTTGGTACGTATGAGATCAATGACACAAAAAAGTCAAACCGCAATCAATTTGACGACATAAAAGTTGTTCGCATAGAAATCATAAGGATTTTTTTTTTTAAATTCTAGGCTTGACCGACAAATATCAACATTTGAAAAATGAGCCCAAATACCATTATTTGGTCAAATAATTCTTTTTTTTTGTTGGTACGTATGGGATCGATGATACAAAAAAGTCAAGCCGCAATTAATTTTACGACAAAAAAGTCGTTCGCATAGAAATCATAAAGATTTTTTTTAATTCTAGGCCTGACCGACAAATGTCAAAATTAAAATTAAAAAATCTTTATTTTTGAAACGCATGAGATTGATAATACAAAAAAAATCAAGGCGCAATCAATTTGATGACAAACAAATCATTCCCATAGAAATCATAAGAATTCTGTTTTAAATTCTAGGCTTCTTGACCGACAAATTTGAAAATGAGCCCAAATACCATTATTTGGTTAAATAATTCTTTTTTTGGGGGGTACGTATGAGATCGATGACACAAAAAAGTCAAACCGCAATCAATTTGATGACAAAAAAGTTGTTCGCATAGAAATCATAAGGATTTTTTTTTTCAATTCTAGGCTTGACCGACAAATATCAACATTCGAAAAATAAGCCCAAATACCATTATTTGGTTAAATAATTCAATTATTTTTTGGTAAGTATGAGATCGATGATGCAAAAAAGTCAAGCCCCAATCAATTTGACGACAAAAAAGTCGTTCGCATAGAAATCATAAAGATTTTTTTTAATTCTAGGCCTGACCGACAAATGGCAAAATTTAAAAAAAAAATCTTTATTTTTGATACGCATGAGATTGATAATACAAAAAAATCAAGGCGCAATCAATTTGATGACAAACAAATCGTTCGCATAGAAATCATAAGAATTCTGTTTTAAATTCTAGGCTTGACCGACCAATTTGAAAATGAGCCCAAATACCATTATTTGGTCAAATAATTCAATTTTCTTTGGGTACGTATGGGATCGATGATACAAAAAAGTCAAGCCGCAATTAATTTGACGACAAAAAAGTCGTTCGCAAAGAAATCATAAGGATTTTTTTTTTCAATTCTAGGCTTGACCGACAAATATCAACATTCGAAAAATAAGCCCAAATACCATTATTTGGTTAAATAATTCAATTATTTTTTGGTAAGTATGAGATCGATGATGCAAAAAAGTCAAGCCCCAATCAATTTGACGACAAAAAAGTCGTTCGCATAGAAATCATAAAGATTTTTTTTAATTCTAGGCCTGACCGACAAATGGCAAAATTTTAAAAAAAAATCTTTATTTTTGATATGCATGAGATTGATAATACAAAAAAATCAAGGCGCAATCAATTTGATGACAAACAAATCGTTCGCATAGAAATCATAAGAATTCTGTTTTAAATTCTAGGCTTGACCGACAAATTTGAAAATGAGCCCAAATACCATTATTTGGTCAAATAATTCAATTTTCTTTGGGTACGTATGGGATCGATGATACAAAAAATTCAAGTCGCAATCAATTTGATGACAAAAAAGTTGTTCGCATAGAAATCATAAGGTGTTTTTTTAATTTTGGGGCCTGGGCCTGACCGACAAATGTCAAAATTTGAAAAATGGACTCAAATATTAGTTTGTGATTAATGAGCCCAAATAGCATTAATATTTGGTTAAATAATTCATTTTTTTAAAAAGAGCCGATCGTTTCTATGTGCGAGTCGATAATATAGCTAGTTTTTTCAATTAAAAGGTAAAGCCTATGCACAGTATGTCATCATGCAGTTATTAACAGTAAAATTCGTGACGACATTTACAAGCATTTAACCAGTTCACCCTGTTACACGGTCAATAAATCCATTGAGGGACCAATCAATGATCAATAATCATTGATTGATAGGAATACAATACACTGCATGACCAGTTGACTTGGGTTAAATCATTTAGGATGAGGGTGGGAATCATGTTTTAAAAATGCAGGACAACCGACTAAACAGGGTCGTATGTATGCCAATAAAAATCACATGAACATGTGGGGAAAAGTATTATCTTTAATCTGACCCACTTGTACTTTGAAAATCGACTGAGCCAATAAAATACAACACCAATTTGGAAAGTGAATACATTTTACTATAGTAGGCCTAAATGTTACCAGTTTTACGCCCAATTTGCTCAAATCGGCTCTCGGGAAAATGGTAGGACAACCGAGATCCTTTCAATATTTTGTAATAAGAGGGGGGGGGGCCTTTTGGTTAGATTTTGGTTAGCCTTTTTTGGTTAGCCTTTTTGCTAAGCCTTTTTCTTGAATGCTGTATCTTTTTGAACGGATGGACGAATTGACTTCAAACCTTCAGCGATAAGTAGGCCATGGTCAAAAACTGTGGCTACTTGTTTGGGGTCTAATTTACATAGGTCATCTGAGGTCAAAGGTCTTCCAGAGGTCAAATCTTTAAAGTTGCCCGATTGACGTCTAACTTGGACAAAAGAAACATGAATGCCGGGTGAACATTTTTGGGGGTCTAATTTGCATAGGTCATCTGAGGTCAAAGGTCATCCAGGGGTCAAATCGTAAAAGTTGCTCAATTGACGTCAAACTTGGAAGAAAAGAAACATGAACACCGGGTCAACATGTCTCAAATTAATTAGAGGTCATCCGAGGTCAACGGTCATTAGAGGTCATCCAGGGTCAAAGGTCAACAGGGGTTAATTCGTGCAATGAACACCGGGGGAACATGTCTAAAAATAATTTTAGGTCATCAGAGATCAAAGGTCATCCAGAGGTCAAATCGTAAAAGTTGCCCGATTGACGTCAAACTTGGAGAAAAGAAACATGAATACCGGGGGAACATGTCTAACATTAATTAGAGGTCATCGGAGGTCAACGATCATTAGAGGTAATCCAAAGTTAACAAAGGTTAAATCGTGCAATGAACACCGAAAAACATGTCAAAAATAATTAGAGGTCATCTGAGGTCAAAGGTCATCCATAGGTCAATTCATTAAAGTTGCATGATTGACGTTAAACTTGGAGAAAAGAAACATTAACACGGGGGGGGGGGTGGAACATGACCCCTATATGACCTTTGACCTCATTTAGTGTGCTCCCAGCCAGGGGGATTCGCAAGTCGTGCTTGCAGTATTTTTATTTTTTGAAACTTCTCATACGCTTCAACACATGACATCAGCTACAACTAACCATACGCCACAATACTGCATTCCATTACAATAGCATGCATTATTCCACCCATAATACTCTGACACCAACTAAATATATTCACTAACAGGACACAGTCAGGTTTTGTTCAAAATCTAAAACTATAAACCCGAGAACCGCGAAAGCCGAGAACCGCGAAAGCCGAGAACCGCTCTAGTTGAGCCTAGCTATAACAAGCTAAAAGTGACATCTCTGAATGTAACCAAAGTGTGCAAAGGAGAAATTGTTGGACACACTGGTAAAATGGTTTTACAACAAGTTTTGCTATCATATTATCAAACTGAACTCAAGTTAAATCACTCTATTTATCGAGCAATAATATAATTTTAATTGTTTAGATACCAAGTTAAATAAATCAAGGATACATTTATGATAGATAAATAAATAAAAAGAAAACTATAAACGCATGGGCGGCATTTATAATTGATAAAAATTGACATAACAATAATGTTACATTAATCTACCATCAAGTTTAAAAAATAGAAAAATAAAAGGGACATTCGAACTCATGATTTCCGATTGGCAACGACATGGCCAACCTACGCACGCCACAGAGATCCACGACTGTAATTGTGATAGTTTTATTATTTAACCATGTCCATTTATTTATAACGAACGGATTTTTATTGTGCCATTTTTGCCAAATGTGTGTGTTGCTCTCGCACAAAATGTGTTTGTAATTTGATTATAATTCTTATTTTTAAAAGAACGGTAATTTTTTTTGAAATTTTCGAGAAAAAAATGGCGTAACTGGATACGGTAAACGCCAGCAGTGTGGTGTACACGTGGGCAAGCATACAGATGATGCTAAGCAAATCCAGCATATAAAACAAAAAGTGCTCCTAATGGGGCTCGAACTCACAACCTTTCGCTCCTAAGTCGACTTTCTTTCCATTACACTAACTGTGCTAATTGGAAAACTTTATCGCAAATAATTTATTTATATCATTGGTCATGGGTTAATGCACGTGTTAAATTCTACAATCCCGGCCGCCACTCTGTTCAAAGGCATAAAAAAGTGGACTTATTTTATGCTTTTTTTTGCAATTCTGGGGTGTGTGGATCGTGTTTTTTTATCAAATTGGTTAGATATCCGTCCATTTTAGAACATCTGAAATTTAAAGTGCACCCACACACCCGGGAAAGTATGCTACCAAGGGCATATATTTTGCACGTAAATCCAATACAAAAGTTCAGAAAATCGACCAAAATATGACGTCATGACCATTGCTTCGGGACAAAATGGCGCGGTACCCCACCCCCCCTAGAAAATAGATGTATGTTTCATTGTAGGTTTAGTGGGTAAACGACCAACGGTCTCCTTTTGTATACATTTCGTCCTAAATAAGTGTTAGTTATTTATAAATAGGTAATCGATTGAATTTGAATTGTTCGTGTTTACGTTAGGATGCCCTCGTACCTAATAATTTGTGGTCAAATCGAAGAGGCGTTCCCACTACATAATTAGGGGTTTCCAGCACAATTCATATCAGATTGATTCAATTTGCTGCATGAGTTATTTGACGTCACAGATCCGCGCATGTAAATGGTAAAAATGTCTAGCGCCCTCGGATAAAATGGGCGGTGACGTTGAATCCATGATAAAGCAGTGATCAAATTCAAGTATCCAGGTAATAGTTGAAAGTCATGCAAGGGCAAGGATGCCTAGGGAAATGCTTTTAATAAGTGGTACGAGCAGACGTCATTTGTATCTATTTTAACGAAATTAATTGACAATCTCCTAGTTGTCGTTTCACTACTGATTTTTACACGGTTCAGATATCTACTGGATTGCCATATACATTAGGTACCATAACTATCGAGACTAACGCTACGAGCAGACGCACATCAATATTTGTGGCAAAATAACTTGTTGGTTAAGTGTTGTTGTAATGTTGTCGTTATAAATTTATACACGATTACTGAAATTATCTTATTGTTTTTATTACATCGCGACTTCTGTTCTTTCCCCAAATTCGATTTTGTAACATTTTTGTCAAAAAGTGGTGACATTTTGTCTGATTAAATCAAAAAATTCAAAAACCGACAGCAACATAATGGCTTCTGATAATCAAACAGCAATTCGTGTTCAATCACCAGATACGGTCAGCAGTGTGTCATCTAATACAGACCATACGGGCAGAGCGAAACATATATCATTAGATGATGTCATGAGGTCCCGTCGATCTAAGCAACTGTTGAAGATGCTGAGTTATCAATTGATCCCTCTGGTCGCCTTGGTTATCATGTGCAGTGTATTGTTGTATCAATCCAGTGGTGTCCACGACAAAGCTGTCTTGCTTCAACGCATAGTTCATCACAATGAATTAATTACCACGTTGGTAGTAGCATTGGAAATAGAACGTGGACTGAGCGCTTCTTTTCTGAGTTCAAACGACACTCGCCAGAATGTATTTGCCGAACTACAAGTTCAACGTCGATCGACGGATCGTGCGTACGTAAATATTGACGATTGGCCCGAAGAATTATACGATCGATTAAAGTTGCAGGAGTTGATATGGCATCATAGATGGAAAGTTGACAGAAAAGATGCCGAAACTTCTTTCGAAACAAACATCATATTTTATACAAATATCACGGTTACCCTGATCAAAAGGGAAATCAGTGGCTACAGAAATGTAGAATCCGGTGTCTGGTATGAACTAGTGGCCATAAATAGTCTACTTTTTTCTATGGATCTTTACGGTGTAGAGAGGGCTTTAGGTAGCGTGTTCTTTGCACGATGTATTTTGAGCGATGATAATTTAGACTGGTTCAACGCAGTCCGATCTCAAGCTAAACTGATGCTTGATCAAGCATTGGATTATGACGATAGATTGAGGCAGGAACATGATCTGTTATTAAATCAAATACCGAATAAAACTCAAATTGACGTTCAAAAGATGCGATCTGAGATCACCCGTAATCGGGATGCATGCGCAACATACACTCCAAATGAGCTCGAATCGAAGGCACTGAAATGGTTTAGCGACAGCACGGCTAAGATTACTGTATTGGGGTCTGTAAGACATATTGGTGGTCAATCAATTAATGACTACGCCAACGGATTGATCTTCTCTGCAAAGCGAGATACACTGACCTATACATTCGTAGCCATTTCCAGCATCCTGATATGCGTAATGCTCAGCGTATGTCATGGAGTTAACTCACATCGCATACTTTCATCAGTCGGTCTCTACGCGCAAGAACTTAAAGGAAAGACAGTGGAATTAGCTCATGAAAAGAAAATAACGCAGAGTCTTCTCTATAAGATGCTACCGAGAGCCGTTGCCAAAAAGCTTCAGGCCGGTGAATTCGTGGACGCATCGTTGTTTGAGAACGTGACGGTTTACTTCAGCGATATAGAAGGTTTTACCGAGATATCTTCACGGAGCACACCTATGCAAGTTGTTAATCTCTTAAACGGTCTTTACAGGTTGGTGTTACGCACGAATATAATCAATAAATTCATATATAATTTAACATAAGGCTTTTGTTCGATTTTCATATCTAGTGAGCCTGTATGCCAAATAAACGATTCTCAGAAAAAATGTCATTGCATAGCGAATGTGAATAAGAATGAACATCAACGACAAGTAATTAATTGGAGTTAACCTTTTCTTGTTGACAGGGAATGGGTCGGTGAGGAATTTTGATTTTGGGCAAACATTTCCCAGTGGTATCATACTAAAGGGGCTAAATGGGAACAATAATTTTAAAAAAAGTAATTATATCTTCATGGATCTGTAGATATTGAGCTACTTAACAGTTGTAAAAAAATCATTCAAGTTGGAGATTCGTTATTGAGTTATGTTCGTTCCCGCGTTTAACCAAGAGGTCTAGTTCCGTTACCATGGCAACCCCACAGTTTTAACATAAGTTTTTCCGTAACTTGTCCCTAAATTAATAGGCATCATGGGTTTCAACATTTCGGGACAGCATTGTATTGTATTGATAATAAGTATGACGCCAACAATAATGTTACGTGGGCATAATTTTTCATTTTCGTTCTAGTATTAAAGGGGCACTAAGAGATCCTTCATGGAGGGAGCCCTCGGTTTTTTCAGAAGTTCGGTTTTCCATACGTAATGCCTATATATACGTACTCACTACCACTCAAAATTATAGAGGTGAATTTGCATTATTTCATGTGAAATTCATGGATTTGATAGCGTTTTGAGTTTCGATAAAATCACATCAAAACTACCCAAATTCATCCAAAAGGCCAAAGATGGCTTCTTACTTATTTGTTTCATGTTTATTCAAAATAACCTTGAAGACCACCCATGGCTTGTTGCGTAATGAATAGTCATGATCTCCCTGATTCAATCGGTAGTGATTTTAAATCAAAATACAATAAAAGTAAAAAGCACTAATATACCTTCGGAAATGCTTAGAAGTTGTCTTTATTTCTAATTTTTACTAATTGTTTTGGAAGAATTCTTGTATTCTTCACAGTCAGATACACCCTTTGTCCAGTACATTGCGGTTATCACTAAAGACCCATTCATCTGTCACGTTCAGATAGCACACAGTTATCACACACAAATCAATTATTCCTATACCTAGTTCCACTTTTCTGTTGCATCCGCGGTCATTGAAATCGACATAACTTTAAAAGTATCCATTCGATTTTGTTGAATGAGGTATCAAACTGCGGAGAAGAAATTTGCTCATTTAATGTATATCTCAGATTTTTGGTACCGATTATATATTTTGAATTAGTCAACCTCAAAGCACCTGAGCAGGGACTTTATGTGCTAGGTGTATATCATCTATCTACACAAGATGAAGAAAATATTGAATTTTAATTTTTGAGCCATCTCCCTGTGCTCCTTTAAAGATAATTGTATCGATAAGTATGACGCCCACAGTAATTTATGTGGCATACTTTCCATTGCCAGGATTTGCGATAATTGTATCAATAAGTATCATGCCAACAATGATTTTATATGGCATACTTTTCATTTTCTTTTATCCAGTATTTGCGATAATTGTATCGATAAGTATGACGTTTACAAAGTGGAGACAATAGGAGATGCGTACATGGTGGTATCCGGTATGCCAGAGCCAACAGATAGACACGCGTGGGAGATAGCAACCATGGCCTTGGATCTTCTACAGGTGACTAAAAGATTTGTCGTGCCACATTCGCCTATGGAACATATTAAGTTAAGAATCGGCATTCATACAGGTACATTTGATTTAACTCAACCCCTTGAGAACAACCTACCGATTGGTCAGAAAGATGGATTCTTCATTTTGTTGCACCAATCAGAGACATTGTTACAATATTTTATCCCTGGTAGCCTATGGATGGAGGAAAATATTTCAGAAAAAAAACAGTATTTTAATTGGTTATTGAAATGTATAATATCTTGAAATTAACCAATCATACACGTTGTTGACTAAAAGTTGCAGCACTCGTTGTAGTCGCTTTCACGGCCCTCGTGGTGGTGGTTCGGGCTGTAGGGGCGGGCTGTAAGTGTGAGTGTGAGGGTTATTCCGATATATTCGTACACCCGCAGATTACCCGGGAAACCGGTGTATTTCCCAGTATACTATAGCACACCAAATCACAGTAGGCATACATTAGCACAAGTCGGATGTTCAAACCTGCCACACACACACATTTCGTGCACACACGAAGGCATATCAATATAATACCCATACGCATATCCCGCTACTTTTAAATTAAATGAGAACATGTGCATCTGTTTAGGTCTGTTTTGTGTATATTGATTGAGTTCTTCGACATAACATTCAGTGGCGTATATAGCTATGACAAGATGTATTTTCAATGAACTATTTATATGAAGGATTCAGTAGAATTAGAAATAATAAATACATTATTAAAGATTATTTTCTAGTGTGAAATGGCATACTTGGAAATATAAGAATATATCCTAATGACACTGCAGTTTTAAAGTTAGTCCTGGAAAGTGAGTTAAGAGTTTAGGTATAACTTTAAAAGGCATAACTAAAGCAAAACGACCCGGCATATGGCTTATTTACCCCGTCTGATACTGAAAGGATGGACTAAAAACAGTGATCAACATAGCTGATGCACCCCACACATTTGGTGATGTGCACTCTACTGCAATGTATTCGCGAATCTTGATCGCGTAGATTTCGGGCTCAATGTTCAATTGTTGTACATTAGCACAAATATTTTGAACTTCATCCAAGGCAAATAATTGCCATGATTGTAACAACAGCACTTTGGAAGTGAGTTTGCCGGAACATTATATATTATACACCCACACGGTTATTCTCAAATCAAAAATCTAAATTTGGTCTGAAAAAACCCATTATATTAAATATCAATGACATATCATTGTTCATGTTCCAAAAGGTCCTTGTGCCGCTGGTGTAGTTGGTCTGAAGATGCCACGCTATTGCTTATTTGGTGATACAGTCAACACAGCTTCACGCATGGAATCAACTGGAACAGGTATGTTATAGTTATTAGTAAAGTTGAACTCAAAACCCTTTTATGATATATGTATTTTAAAACTCGCACAGAACCGTCGATGTGCAATGAGATTCTGGATGCCATCAAGGAAAGAGATAATCTTTTATACTGATTTAAAAAGTACCAAGAGCCTGCTATGTATACTGAGTACTGCAAATATAGGAATAAAAGTCAAAGAAACATTAAAAAAGCCAAGGCCTGCTATTAACTAAACAGGCGCATCTATAATGCATCCACATTGTATGCACACATCATGGAATAATTGCATAACAATATAAAAGCCTATCATACAAGATAAAGCACGTTTGGAATGTCAACAACATGTGTATCATCACAAAAAATGTCCTCAATCCTGAGACTTGGTATGGGGTATGAATAATTTTGAACCGGCAATAAAACACAATACTTGTTCAATTCTATTGTTATGCAAAAACGTTGAGCCCAAATATATTGGTTTGAACTCGCAAACTAACTGTCTTTTGTGTTCCACCACTCCAGCTGGTAAGATATGATAAATATGCAAAAAACTCCTATTTTTCAAAGGGTATGAATAATTGTGGGCTTAACTGTACATGTACATGCAAGGCTATACACTATTGATCCTCTTTATTCTATCGGGGATCTGTTTGAATCCTATCATAATTTTGAATTCGTTTATTGTATAACCGGTGAAATTTGCCATGATAAAAGTTGGGATAAGGATTGTATGCTAACAAGATACAATGCATGTTGTCGTGTCCATCATCCACCATACTTTCTTTAGGTACCTCCATCACTACTCATTTAAATTTTGTTTTTATTCCTAGCCATGAAGATCCAATTAAGTAATTCGACCAAGATATCTCTGGAAAGTGACCGTGATGGAAGGAATTTGATCGTTATTGCCAGAGGAACAAATGAAGTTAAGGTATGTGGGTATTTTGAAACAAAAAATGACTTGTCATTTCAGAACCGGTAAACAACCTGTCGCCCGTTGGTTTTTATTGACATAAATCCTGATAGTCAACAATTTACAAAAATGTCTTAAGTGCCTTTTGAAAATGAAGTCCATAGCATTTGTCGTTTGTCTTTGTTGAACCTTTTTGCTAAGCCCAATTTAATTATTTTCCCATAAGGTATTTTATACAGAGCGTCCTAGAATAATTTACACAGGGAAAGGTTCATTTATTTAGCTATGAATGCCATTGTTATTGGTGAAAATGCTTATGATTATAATATCTACATTATATATCGAGGATTAGTCA
This sequence comes from Ophiura sarsii, assembly GCA_035610835.1. Taxonomy (NCBI): domain Eukaryota; kingdom Metazoa; phylum Echinodermata; class Ophiuroidea; order Amphilepidida; family Ophiuridae; genus Ophiura; species Ophiura sarsii. The sequence goes on from CM069444.1 coordinate 35,603,792, forward strand.
ATATGTGGCAAATGAGATTGGATCAAGACTATTCTTTTCTCATGTCCGAAAGGCTGACAGCAAAATTGTTAACTATATTTGTTGGAAGTGGCTCTTTTTACTTCATTATTTTCTTCCATCTTTTCTAACTTTTATTTATTTCAGCCAACATGCTTATAGATGTATAGGCTCGAGTATTTTGCTTGAGCCTGGTCCCAAGTGTGGGTCCGTATGGACCGACCGTGTAAACAAACAAACAAACAAACCTCCTCACTCATAACATGGCTAATAAGAATATCAGCCTCATGTCATGGCTATAATAGCTCTGAATCATAGTAAATGCAATAATAATTGATTACTTTCGTTATGATGCGGTCAAAGCCAGACAGATGTTTTGGACGATGGAAACGGAAAATTAGCCTCAACATAATTACATGTTTTTCTCCGTATTATATGGTTAAGTATATGAGCACTTTGATTGCAAGCATTGTAGGCTTGCAATCAACTCGAATGTATTGCAGTGCCTTTTAGCACTGGAATACTGCTAATCAGTCAAATTTTCGTTGTTGCAAGTCAAGCGACTTGGATGCCTCCTGTGGTAAATCTGTAACACGATGGTCACTTTATGAGTTTTCTTTTAATTACAATCTTCAGAATGGTCAAGCATGTAGTCAAGGTAGAAAATCTTCTCTTCGAGAGACTGGGAATCCCTCCATTTAGTCCTGTACAGCGTAGTTATAGCCACCGTTTTAGTGTTGCTATGCACATCACGTACATTAATGTGTGCCAAAAATTGTGTCGATTGGAGTAACTCATTATAAAAATATCAGGCATAATCTAAAGGGGAACTTATATTTGTTGAACTGTGTAGTTTTACCCCGATCACCGACCCGGTACCCCAGAGTGATTTGACATAAACTTAGTCATAAAGTATCGTTTCAGAGGTGTTTTTAAAATTATAAATGATGCCATTATTATTCTTAAAACTAATTTTGTCAGTTTAATTTTAGATTCGATTGTCATAGTTTTTGAAAAACCAAGTTTATCGATCAAGAATCCTGGTTTTCGAGAGAAAAAACTATGACAATCGACGATAAACTTGGTTTTTCTATTTGATAAACATGGTTTTTCAACTAGGTTTAACGGCTGATAAACTTGGTTTTTCAAAAACTATGACGATCGAATCGAGAAAAAAAACAGGATTATCTAATCGAAAAACCAAGATTTTCGACGAAAATATATATCTCTTCTATTGTGCAAAATACTAACCAAACACGTACTGAATATGTAAAACAGGATAACTGAGTCAATCTTTAATTTTCTGTATCTTGTGCTCATTACATACAGGGTAAAGGAATCATGAAAACATATTGGTTGGATGACACACAGCCTTCAACAGTTTATGGAAAAAGACAAGTGGCATTTGTAAACGATGCAAATGCCAACGAAGGATCAGGAACACTCGAATCCTCTCATGCATCTTGCTAACTTAAGCGGTTTAGAATTGCTACTAACATTATCTAAACTGCTTAAAAAATGGTTGGAATATTTTTTAAAGCACAAGATTTTCAAATATCGCGGGATATGAAGTGTTATTTATCCATGTAATGCTGATGTGTTTATCTTTACAATGATATCCAATTGAAGCAATCCCTCGTGCTCAGCCACATGCTTGAGAACATGGGGGAGGTCGTAATCTGAAAGGGCCAAAATCAACACTATTTTGTACTTAAAATCAATAGATCATCACACTACACTGTAGTGGTCTTGTAGTGGTCAATGTAACACTTCATTGAATAGACGACAAAGATGTTCTTTTGAGCACAAAATAGTGTTGATTTTGGCACATTCAGATCGTGACCTCCTCATGTTCTCAAGCAAGTAGCTGGGCACTGGAGCAAGGGATTGCTTCACACTTGGTATCATTGTAAAGATGAACACATCAGAATTCACACCACCAAATGGTTTCCCTATGCGTTTACATGTAAAATGGTAGTTACAAAAAGCCCATTTTCTCGCTTATAAAGCGACTGGAATTTTCAATTTGACATTTTCCTTAAATTTCATGATATATCAAAGCAAATATATATTCTGAGAGTTCTGAGAAATAAGACCCCAAAGTTGGACAATTGATGTAGCGCCCTCATTTATCAGAAAAAGTTGAGAAATGTTGCCAGATCATTTACAATCAAAATACATCCAAAAAACCTACAAAATGCATTGAAAATATGTCTTTTTCCACTGTGGTATTAGGTAGTAGTCCTAAAATCAGGATTAAACTACAACTTTAATCATTTGGGAGCCATAAGTACCATTTCTGATTAATTCTATAATCAATGGGCCACATGATGAAAGCTAAGAAAAACTTTTGATTGTCGTCTCTACAAGGACTGAAATTATTTACTGGCGTGGAATCTAAAGGGACAATTGTTTTAATTTTTATTGTTTTTACTTTCAATTTCAATCCTCATAATGATATAAAAACTATTCTTTTGCAAAAACAATGAGCTACACATGATTTTTTTACCATTTCAAATCAGAGCCAATCTTGGCCTAGCCTACCCCTTAAACATGTACTATCTACTGAAGACAGCAAATTGTCAAAATATAACCTGGGCTTTTGGGGTCACACCAATTAATATTTTAGGACTGAATGTGGAAAGAAGAAGTAACAGTGTCCATTTTAGTCATTATAATGTTAATTTACATCTTTTCACCTGCTTTTGTAATTTTTACAGCAAAGTGGAGCACTGTGTTAGTTTAGTGTGAAATACCATGAAATATGATTAGGTTAGATATTTGGCCTGCCCTACATGCAAATTATGCTGAATCAAATAAAACCTGAATATGTGAATTGATCTAATCAATGTATTTTTTAAACACTTTTTGATCATAGATACTAAAACCCTCTAGACCCCTTAATTTTAAAAACTTTTTTTATTTTTAACTTTTTTTTATACATGGGGGGGGGGGGGGGGATGATGATTTGATCGGGGGATAATTTATGACTGGCAAATGAATCTATTAGATGTAGCAATTGAAAATATGTCCCCAATTTGCACACATAACACTAATTTAGGCTAGAATTCAAAGTAAGCTTCAAAATCCAATAGCTAGGCAATGTATCCTTCCCACACTGTTGAATTTTGAAGCTTTATCAATTCAACTAGCCGATATTGTATGCCTTGATTAAGCACAAAACTAACCTGAGTCATTAAATAGCTGCTTCAAGGTAGACTGGACCTCCGGTCTCTGGCATAGCCTAGGGATCTAGACTAATCTTTTTAAGACTGATTTCAACATAAAAAAGACACCACCTTAATCTTAATTTCACTTTCCACCAACTCTCAGATTGACCTTGTTTGCAAGGCGAGTATACTTCAAGGCAGCTATTTATTATAATTTGAGCTTCTAATATGACCGTAACATAGTAGGTGAATGGCATGATGTAGTAAGCTTATCAATGATTTCACTTTTTTTACACTGTTGCCGATGATGACAAGACTGTCGAATTCGGTGAGCTATTTTTTCATCGAGTAATTTGCCTGTATAATTTGCATATGAAATCGAATATTTTGCCCTATCTTACCATTGTTTAGTAGTGGAAATGTCAAATTGAACCCGATCGCAGTGAATTTCAAGCAAATTGAACTTTTGTGGTAGAAGACTCATTCAAAATATCATCAAAACAGCCGATATTAAGCAGGCGATATCATAACACTCCAGCAAAGACCAGTATCTTCAGAATTCACACCACCAAATGGTTTCCCTATGCGTTTACATGTAAAATGGTAGTTACAAAAAGCCCATTTTCTCGCTTATAAAGCGACTGGAATTTTCAATTTGACATTTTCCTTAAATTTCATGATATATTTGATCATTTAATCAAAACAAATATATATGGTATCCCCGAAAGTTCTGAGAAATAAGATCCCAAAGTTGGACAATTGATGTAGCGCCCTCATTTATCAGAAAAAGTTGAGAAATGTTGCCAGATCATTTACAATCAAAATACATCCAAAAAACCTACAAAATGCATTGAAAATATGTCTTTTTCCACTGTGGTATTAGGTAGTAGTCCTAAAATCAGGATTAAACTACAACTTTTAATCATTTGGGAGCAATATGTACCATTTCTGATTAATTCTATAATCAATGGGCCACAGGATGAAAGCTAAGAAAAAACGTTTTATTGTCGTCTCTACAAGGACTGAAATTATTTACTGGCGTGGAATCATCAGCTTTATATGGATATAACACTTACTTAACTTATCCCGCGATATTTGAAAATCTTGTGCTTGACAAAATATTCCAAACCTTTTTTGAGCAGTTTATTAAAGATTTCTTTTGTATACTTGTTTCATGCATGTTTTGGACAAAAGCATGCATTTCCCCTTGGCCTTGAAAAACATCACATCGATTACGTCATAAACCAAAATTGGGCCCTTTTATTGCATAGCATTTTGTTGGACAGCTTACGCAAACAAATGATCCTTAATATCACACCATGGTGGCAAAAATTCGAGGCAAAATTCGAGGCCACATTTGCACTTTTCAACATAATATAATCTTTGACATTATAACAATGAAGATATCATCTTGTCACCCGGGCGTTAAATATAAGCTTTTAAATGAAAATGAACTTCGTCAAAGTTTCGTGAGTGTTGCCGATTAGCAAAAATAAAAATAAAACAACGGTGTATGAAATCATAAACTGTAAAATTCTATGAAATCCTAGACTGTATGATTGAAATCACATCCTCCGAGAATTGACACTATAATATTACGTCCTTCAATCGTGGACACCAGCTTTTGACCTGTGATGTTATCATAATATTTACCGCAGCATTACTATGTTTACTGAGCATTGAAACCGCAAAATTGCAAGCAAACGTGAGAGAACAGTCAATTATGAACGTGTGGCAGTACACGTTAACTTTTGTTAATAAATAATAATAAATACGAGACTGTTGACATTATTATGATTCAATCGTCAGTGTGAGAAATCCCGGATTGAACTACATAGTTAGATATCAAAATGCCTTCAATGGATGATATGCACGTCAGTCATCAAGATGCCTTCAATGGATGAGATGCATGTATAGGCAGACATCAAAATGCCTTCGCGGATGAGATGCAGAGCTCTTTGAGCAACATTTATACTCTCTTGAAAATGTCAACAAAAGCCCGCAATAATGTAGTTGCAGTGGAGCAGAACTTCAGTGTGAAATGGATCTGCCGGGGACTTACTGGTCATTGCTGTGTGAAGTGTTTTTATACAAAACCTAGAATCGAATATGGATGGATGGATAATAGATAATAAATATAAATGTGTTGCTAAATCACATAGGACCTAGTAAAACATAGGCCCTGTGAGGAACATTAGTTAATGTTGATTTAAAATAACCAAGTTAGTTGCTGTGCTAAAGAGTGAAATATCTTCTGGTGATTTTCATAAACACTGTAAAATTGTAACTGGACATTTGCAAAGGTCGAGAAGAACCTAGACTTTACAGAATGATGAAATGACTTCTAAAGGAGATGCACAGCTTTACAATATCAATGGCAATATAAGCCATGTGATAAATTTAAAATGTTTATGGACAATGAATGAACAGTTGGATCATAACGAATGCTTGGTAAAATCACCTATCTATAATAAAAAAAAAATGAAAGGAAGGGTGAAGATTGGAAGTTAACCTTTTATACATAACTTTCATGTGTTTCAATAGCTACCAAAATGTTACCTTCAATAGTCTAGTCATTAACTAAAACACTTGTTTTATTTAGAAGGAAAGATGTAGCATAATTGCCTAATCATGATATAATATGGAACGCATGATATGAGATGCGCAGTGTGATAACTTGGAAAGTTACAACATGTCAGAGCTTAGTAGAAGAATACGTCGCTGAGTGTGTTATTATTAGGGCTAAAATACCATTAATAGCATCCTCCAACAAAAACTTAATCTGTTATAGTCATTTTTATAAATCCGGTAAATTGAGGCTGATTATTCATGTTGACTGTGTAGCGAATAGGAAGAAAGCTGATGATCTTGGTCTTATCCATAATTAATTAGATGATACAAATAGTTGACAAGTCTGTTGAACCACATACCTAAATACTACTAAATATCCTTTAAAATAAAACAAAAATGGTGTTCGTAACACCAGGGGATGGCTAGTTATTGTAAAAAGAACAAAGCATGGGATTATCCCTTTGAGTTTGTACAGGTGGCATCCCTTCCGGCGGCACCCCCTTCCGGCACCACCCCTGGTCCCCAAACTTCAAACAGATGTATCTCCCTTTTTTGTATTAGCTATACCAATGCCATTGTGCGGACAGATAGCTTGTTATTAGGTCTTTAAAATGATACCAAATTTGTTGAGATAGCTTTTGTGATTTTAAAGGTATTTCAGGAATTTAAGAGCATGAAACTAAAAAAAAAAGTAACAGCACCACCCTATTAGGAGGTGAGCTCATAACGCGTGACCATATACAAATTAATCCAATAAATAAATAAATAGAAAGAAAAGTTTTATTAAGCTCATACACAAATATAAGAATTAGGGATATGCACAACCTATCTGATCTCCAGGATAACAGGATACACACATCTCTAGATATAAATTTAAAATGTGTTTCGGACTTGATGCTGATTAAATATGCAAATAATACACAAATGGTGATATTTTACGAATTTGTTTTATAAATATTTACGGTAAGATTTATTAATCATGTGTAACCCAACTTGACTTTGTTGGAGGAAAATTGGAGTTGTTATTGTCATTTAAAGGTAGATGTTCCGATTGCTGACCCGATTTTGAACTTGATGTTTTCTATTTTACATGAAAGGTCATCCTTAAAATTGTTGCATTCCAAAGTATGAGTTGCATAACTCCAATGGTTCTATTTTTAATTTCTAAGATTTTACAGACTTAATGAGAAAAATATGGGGATTATTCTGATACCAAAATATCTTGATGTGAAAAATAAAACATAGCCCCAAAAAAGTGATCGGGTCATATACCTTTAAGTGAATTTGGTAAATCGGGCATTTATGGTAAGTTGCACTATAGCACAAATAATTTGAGGTTAACATAATTTGTTGAGGATTCTGTCTGCAACAAACAGGGATAAAAGCTTGCACTAAGGTGAGAAGTGATATTAATAATGAGGCCACCTCAAATATAGTGCCATTTGTACAGCTGATATTTCTTAAAGGGTAAATTTAAGAGAAGTGGTGGAGGCAGCGCCCTCAATTACAAAAATGTAAGATAAAAACTGGGATTTGTATATTCTTACAATTGTATTACATGTATGAACTAAGGATTAAGAAAAAATCAGCCCTCTTTGTACAACAAAACGTTGATTCAAAAATGCTGGTAGAGCCGCAACCAGCAATGGACATGGTTAGGGGTGGTATTCCAACATATTTAAAACATTGTTTTATTCAAGTTTTGCCTGGGTTTTTTTTTAGTAGAAACAACAGTAATGGCAATTTTTAATGATCATCTAGAATTCTGAAGTAAATTAATTAAAATTTAAAAAAAATCAACATGACATTGTGTCCCTTTAAGCTTAACACTTTCCACGCGGCTGTTAGTTTTACCATAAATAAAACTTTTAAAGTATATCTCATGAATTATTGAACCAATACTATGCATGTGAAGTGTTGGTATGTAGTATACAGACGCGTGGAAAGTGTTAAGTCAATAATAATTTGGACAATGTCTTACACAAAATAGATTGGTACTAGACAGTCTAATCTTTTATTAACAATATCTCCTGACAAAGGATACATGCAGAGATGTTTTCATTAAATTATGAAACAAAATGCCAAATTAAATATCGCCATTCATGAATACCAAAATATTTCAAATGAAAAAAATGTATTCATTCTTAAGAACTGTTTTTGCTAAGCCACACCATAATAATGAGCGCACATTAACCAATTCCAATAAACCTTTTTTAACATTGTCGACCAAGGCAAATCAAATCAGTGAATGGGTACTTGGAGCTTAATCTGTGAGACGTTTAATCCCATTTTACAGATACTACGTCTACGTATAGTATTTAGGGGACCGTCATTTCAACTGATGGGGGAGGGGGTTACATCTATTATTCAATTATAAAAATGATCTTTCGTTTTCGGACCATTTTACCATGAACATTTTTCGTTATCTTTTGACAAAGAAGGTTAAAATTAACAAGCAAAAATGAATATGTCAAATTTCTGACTCACTAAGCTTGTCGTTCGGCATCAATTGTGGTCATAAAATAAGAGGGAATTTATAAAAAGTTGATGGTGGATTTCAGCTTATTAGTGACCCTTTTCAAAGAAAAATAATTTAGTTTACTTATAGGCTTAATTATATACATATGATATAGATACTCATAAGATAAAATAGTTTGAACTCTAACTGTAATATAATTAAGACCAAGTGTTCAAGATTGTAGATTGAAATGTTTAAAAATGTATGTTGTGCAAATCCGATTTGCTACTCACTACCGAAGAAGTCTTCCAAACTGTCTAGCATGTGAGTAGCAAATTGGATTTGAACAACATAAATCCTTAAACAAGTATAGACCATGTGGACACATTCTGTGTATATTTATACATTTGGGTGTGTAAAATACTCCCAACACAGTTCGCTGCCTTAGCCCTTGCAAATGAAGATGTGCACTCTATATAATAGCATGCATGTGTATCCTATTTGAACTGAACTATATACAGAGATGTGAGAGGTCACACGCTCAAAAAATGGCGTAAAATTGGGGTAAAATCACAATATATGGGCCGACATTTTTTTAAAGGCTACAATTTTGGCATTTACAAAAAAATAAAAAACATTGAAATCAGTTGAAAAGAGGAACTCTCACTTCCCTTGCATATACCATATGTACTAAAGGTGTCAAAAAAGTAAGTCACCCCCCCCCCCCCTCCCCCTAAAATTAGATTACTTTTTGTTTACATAACTTCTCACACAATTAGACGTTTCAAAAAGTTGAAACTATTTTGAAAAGAAAAAACGCTTGGCTACCAATAGAAAGTTTTACATTTTCGATATCATGTTTACTTTTCCCAAAACAGTCACATTTCCCCAAAATGATGTTTTCAGAAAAAGTGGCACTTAATCCATACCAATAAATTTAAAAACTCTCTCTCGTGATTTTTGGTACGAAGGTTAGACCGGGGTGTGTTTGCTTAACTCCGCACAGTAGTATTCGTTTTGAGAAATTTAGAAATGTGTGAAAAGAAAAGTGCTTGGCTTCTCACAGAAAGTTTCTCCTGTTCAATATCATGTTTACTTTTCCCAAAATTGTCTCATTTTCCCAAAACGATGTTCTCAGAAACAGTGGCTAATTTTCAAAAATCCTATACAATTTTGTTTGCGTTACCCCCACCCAATTAGACGTTTTAAGAAAACGTTTAGCTATCCGTACAAATTTTCGCATTTTAAATATCACGTTTACTTTCCCAATAATTATTAATATAGAAGCGCTTAGCTATCCGTACAAATTTTCCCATTTTCAATATCATGTTTACTTTTCCCAATTAGAATTAATATAGAAGAGCGTTAGCGCGCATGAGGCTTGCATCACGCAAGGGCACACCGTGGATCATGCATGCATTTGCCAATAGTTTCTATATCTTTTTGTGCATGGACAATTACTGCAGATTTCTTGGCAATCAAGATAATTACTGCAGATTTCTTGGCAATCAAGGAACTGACTTAACTATAGCCTAGGGATAATGAAAGCATGTTTGAACAAAATAAAGGTCAGTTTTTCTTACTCAAGAATGCTGTAATATAGCCTGCTTTGTTCATCAAGGATGATCATTATGAGTCGTGTGCTACCACACCTTCCTGTCAAAATTGTTCTTTTTGTGGCAGTGACCATTGGATGATAAAGTGTACTTAACACTTTTCACACGACTATTAGTTTTACCATAAGTTTATACAAAACAGATTTTTCAGAAACCTTTCCAACTTTCAAAGTCTTATCTCATGAATTACCGAACCACTACATGTTTGTACTTCATTTATTCTTTGCTGGTGCATTTCCCATGGTAAACTGTTGGTGAGTGCTCAAAGCAGAGACGAGGGGTTAAGGTTAAGGAAGGGCCGGGGAAGGTCAGGGGAGGAGAGTGTCTAGTACACTGCAAAAACTCCGGTGTTAAATATGCAACACTGAGCCGGTGTTACGCTCCTTGTGTTAATGTTGGTGTTAGAAATAACTGATGTAACACTTTTCATGGTGTTAAGTTTCTTGTGTTAAACTTGGAGCAAGAATAACTCCCATGGGTGTCATTATTCCACACATGCGCACGGAGGTTGGTTATATTGGTTTTGTAACACTTTGGATTGTATATTTATACATTTGATCTAGTGATTCGATCTGCAACAATGCTCCATTCCATAAATAGATGGCAAGTAAGTAACAGGGGTAGCTTTGATCACTTAGGAAGCTCCAGCCGCCACATCGTTCGCATGTAGTATCTGTCTGATTAACAAGCTCGGACATGAGACGCTCGGCCTTTTACCGAAGTCTACATGTAGAAGGTGCTAAGCATACAGCCGACCATTGCACTGCCGGTCGGTGATGATGCGCTCCTGCCATGTCAAGCAGAGCTTCATGGGTTTTTCAGGACGCTTAGTCAGTATGTAAGGCATCATCGTTGGGCTCATTTTTATAGTCCCCGCGTGCTATGCAGACCAGGGACGGTCAGTTTGGATTGCTGTCCAGCCATTCTGCCAGGTTTGTAATACGGGGCCATAAGGGGAGGCCGGTGGTGTTTCTCCTGGGCTTGCCTTGGTCATTGGTTTCCCTTCTTGGGCCGAAAAAAAAAAGAAAAAAAGTAACAGTGAAATATGTTATTTGCAAGCATTTTATTGTTAAAGTACTTTAAATTAACACCAGAGGTATTCCTATATTAAATCCTATAAAGTGTCAATTTAACACCAACAGTTTTAAGGTTTTACACCATCTTTAGTGTCAGGTAACACCACAATTTTTAAAACCGGTGTCTGGTGTTAACACCGGTGTTAACCAATTCCACAGGGTGCGGTCCCGTATGGATTCATTTAACACCAACGGTGTTACTGCTTTACACCATACACCATGGTGTCAAAAGTTAACACCACATATATCAACACCGGTGTTTGGTGTTAACTAACATCACAGCGGGTGGTTCCGTATTGATTCCAAGAGAGTGTTAACATTGCAGTGTACTTCTTCATATCTTTGCTGAGACAATTGGATACTCTAGATGTCTATTCCTTCCTGCTGATTTTATCACTTTTGAACTTAATCCATTCTTGTGAAGGTTAAACATCAGGTGGCCATCATCAACACACCAATTTGGCATCAACTACGCAAATTTGGCATCACTGAGGCCATTTTGGCATCACCGATGCCAATTTGGAATCACTAACACCAATTTTGCATCACCGACACCAATTTAGGATCACAGATGCCAATTTCGCATCACCGACCCCAATTTAGCATCACCGACACCAATTTAGCGATTTGGTGATAGGCATGGGGACTCTTCCCTAATGGAGGTGTCCAGCAATGTACTTGCGTGAATTTGAGCACCAATAACCATGACATCATCGACACCAGTACTTTTGATCGCCGCGAATTTTAAAAATTGCATGTTGAGAGATGGCAATTTGTTTAGTTTTTGTCATATGTTTTGTTCGATATAGCCGCATTGAATGTTAACCCAATTGTGTTTATCTTTTGAAATGATAAAAATCAAATATATATTTTTATACACACAATATCTGATAAATGGTTAGTTTAAAGTACAGAGGTAAAAAAAACATCAATAATGCCATCCTTAATAATTTTGTATAGGCCTACTTAACTGCAAAACAATATTAAATTTTAAAAATGGTTAGTTTAAAGAACTGATAGGTAAAAATCATCAAGAATGTCATCCTTATAATTTTGCATGCATTTTGCACGAGGAAACCAACATCAAGTTGTGTATTCATTTTATTTTAATTAAATAATCAATCAATGACTTAAAATACGAGGGTCATTCAATAAGTTCTACCTCCTAACTCATAACATCGCTATTATAAATGTCAGCCTAATAACATTTGTCATGATTATAGCTCTGAATCATAGCTTCACATTTATAGTAAATGATAAATGATACCTGTTTTACTTTTGTTATAATGCGATCAAAGCCAGAGAGAGATGTTGGACAACGGACACGTAAAATTACCCTAAAGATAAATACACGGTTTTTTTTCGTTTTCTCTCCGTATTACATGATTATATATAACAGTCCGAATTAAATACTGAAAATAGAAAACAATGGATGTTTTCTGAATATAATACTGTATTTTCATGTATAAATCAGATCGTAGGCAATATCAACCTTTGTAGTTTGTAGGCTTGAAAATAGTATAATATCAACTCGAATGTAATGCTACGTCTTTTATAGAAAACTGGAATGCTGCTATTCAGAAATGTTCATTGTTACATGTCAAGCCACAGTGATGCCTCGAGCCTTAAATCTTAACATGACAGTCACTTTATGAGTTTTCCTTCTATACAACCTTTAGAATAATCAATCAGGTAGTCAGTGATAGAACATTTTCTCTTTGAGAGACTTGAAATCTATCCATTAGCCTGTATAATGAAGATCCCTTAGTTCTTATGAAAAGCAAATAATGACTTTTGTAGCGGTTCTCATAGGGTAGGGTTAACATTAATAGCTCTCCGGGTCTGGTTCTGGCTAATAAGAGGCCATTTTCCCCCAAGAAATCAGTCACTGTTATTGTATATAGTCCGTTCAAGAGATATTTGTAATTAGAACGGTTTTAATTAACTAATTGGAACGTTTTGTCTATTAGAATTGGTCAAGGGAATAGCACTTGGGAGACATTTGGCTGCCGTTTCCGTCGCACTAAATGGACGTTTAGTTTTCACTGCATTTCTGGAAAAGTACAACCACTACTCAGACCAATTTACTATGAATTTGTAGCTGGGATTCCGAGCTACAATTATGTAATATTTCATAAGACTGGCAAAGTTATAAGGTAGGAGGTAGAACTTATTGAATGACCCTCGTACTTAATGCATTTTAGTTATTTGTTTGTTCTTTGAGAGGGTTTGGGTTTGTTTTTCTAATTTCAACAGATGAAAAGGTAATTTACATATCAAGTTGAATGCTCCTCACAAATCAAATTATCAATAATTGGACTTGGGAAATACTCCTTAATTTGTTGCACTTTACTCTATAGTAAATGTCACCTTGGGTGCATGTAGTGTAAAACCACTTAATTTCGTGAGGAATTAAATTAAATACCCGCAAAACTGACAATTTTGAATTGTAAGTAACAGTAAAATTTCCAAATCGGTAAATTAAATGCCCACTATAAAATAGCAGTTATTTTAAATTCCCGAAATAAAGTATCCATGAAATTTAAGTGTTTTACGGAAGTAAGGCCAAACAAAGAAGGTCTGTCTCAGAAACATTGTGCAAATAAGCTAAGTGCTGCGCTTTTCTTTTTCTTTTTTCTTTTTTAGAAAATAGGCTTTGAGGTATGCGATTTTTTTTTTTTTTTGCTATTTTTTTTTGTTGCTTATCCAAGCTTACGGAGAACTTTTTTAAACTTTTTTTTTTTAAATCAACAAAAAAAATATGAAGAAAAAAAATGGAAAAAAAAATGGAAAAAAAAGAAAAAAAGAAAGAAGTTTTTTAGCCCCAAACGCATAGACCTACGCGCCGTAGCTCATTTCACATACAAATGCGGGCGGGCTTCTGAGACAGACCTTCTTCTTTGTTTGGCCTAACCAATGCAAATTAGTATCCTGTACACATTCATTTTTTCTTCGTAACATAGCGAACACATCGTAAAGCAACATAAGTTGGATCCAATTACTTGTTGAAATGCAATCATGCAAATAACTTGGACTTACAAATTGTTTAACTTTGAGAAGAAGAAAAATCAAACTACATTCTGGCACACTAGGATTCAAACCAGTACCTTATGCTTCTATAGACTTATTCTCTAACCACTATAGTTTAATCAGTTTCAAATTGGCGAACATTGTGTGGATAATATTTATCCACTGGCCCAAATAGAATACCTACTTGGCCACTGCTTGCTGGTACTTGTTTTTGATGCACAAATACACACCTACTCCAATAGATATGTGCAACAACATGGATTCTTTTTGCGCACAGACAAATGCATGTACACGCCTCACACTCTCGCCAATTTAGAACTGATTTAACTATAATAGACCATGGGGAGTTGGCTATCAGGGTTGATGTAAACAATAACTCGCTCCCTAATTTCTTTTTTTGGATTTCTTCTCTAAAAGATGTTCACAGTTATAATACTAGAAACGCAAACAACTTCATTGTTGATAATATTAAATCCAAATTCTTCCATCATTCTGAAATCTATAATGGACCTCAAATCTGGAACTCCCTTGACTCTGCTCGAACTATTTGTACAAAATTTAACTGCTTCAAAAATATGTATAAACAGAAATTGATCTCCGAGTACCTCTGATTTTTTTTATAATATTATCCTACTCTTCTCTTGTTATGTTGTTGTTAACCCCCTGAGAACTACCGGACGATTGGTCAGAAAGATGGATACATCATTTATTGCACCAATGAGAGACATTGTTAGAATAATTGTATCCCTGATAAAGATGGGAGTGAAACATTTTACAAGCAGCAATTGAATTGGCTATTCATATGAGTACATCTTGTAATAAACCAATCAGAAGCGCTGTTAGATAGACAGGTAGACCCCAGGGGGTTAACCATACATAACGGCCTACTGTCATATCATACTGATTTCCACGCGGTAAACCATCTCCCTACTCATCATATCAACTTCCGTAGTAGTTCGCCTTTTAATCCAGATATTTCACAGCGGTGGTGCGAAACTTCAAAATTTTCCAGGCTTTATGGCTTTTCCGCACACTTTCCAGGAAGCGGCCGTTTTGTATACGTAGTAGTATTAGTATAGATTTAAAGACCCGCGCTGTGAATAACAATTATATTTTCCTATACACAGACCGTCGCCCAACTTACGCCGGCTTTTCGGCGAGCACGTGTAATTTTGTTCCGCATAAAAACTACCGGGGTCTATAATAGGGCTCCCCAATTCACGTCTCGTGTCAAGACTCATCTTTTTAAAGACTCGTATAGTGTTTGATTTTAATGTGTTATCTTCCCACTCTGTAAATATGAGGGTGTGGAATTTTTACCGGACTTGCCATTTTTCCGCTTGTGTATGTTTTATCATGTGTATATTATGGAAGTATTTCTTGTTTTTTTAATTGATTAATGTATAATATCTTGTCTATTGGTTTTTATAATGTACAGCGCTTTGAGGCCTCTGCTATTAGGCGCTCTATAAATCTCAGTTATTATTATTATTACTAGGCGGTCACCCGGGGTTTGTCGGTTCTCGGGTTTGGGCGGTCACCCGGGGTTTGTCGGTTCTCGGGTTTGGGCGGTCACCCGGGGTTTGTCGGTTCTCGGGTTTGGGCGGTCACCCGGGGTTTGTCGGTTCTCGGGTTTGGGCGGTCACCCGGGGTTTGTCGGTTCTCGGGTTTGACGACCCAAGAAAAGCAAAGCCATTTTATTGTTTCCACGCTCGACTCGTATCCGGGCTTCCCGTCACCGAGTTTAAGCCCGATCGGACAAACTCTGAAAATTCGACCCCTAGACGACCTTTGACCCCGGAAGACCCGACAAACGCTAATCCGTTTTATTTTTGCCACGCTCGCCTCGCATCGAGCATTGTGATCACCGAGTTTAAGCACGATCCGACCAACTTCAAAAAGTTGACCCCTAGATGACCTTTGACCTCGTATGCTCTAGCGAATGCGAATTTGCTCTTGCGGGGACCGAACAAACAGATCACCGAGTTTCTAATCACCGAGTTTAAGCCCGATCGGACAAACTTTAAAAATTCGACCCCTAGATGACCTTTGACCCCGGACGACCCAAGAAAAGCAAAGGCGTTTAATTTTTTCCACGCTCGAATCGCATTCGGGCTTCCCATCCCTGAGTTTAAGCCCGATCGGACAAACTTTGAAAATTCGACCCTTAGACGACCTTTGACCCCGGACGACCCAAGAAAAGCAAAGCCGTTTTATTTTTTCCACGCTCGACTCGTATCCGGGCTTCCCGTCACCGAGTTTAAGCCCGATCGGACAAAATTTGAAAATTCGACCCCTAGACGACCTTTGACCCCGGAAGACCCGACAAACGCTAACCCGTTCTATTTTTGCCACGCTCGCCTCGCATCGAGCATTGCGATCACCGAGTTTAAGCACGATCCGACCAACTTCAAAAAGTTGACCCCTAGATGACCTTTGACCTCGAACGCTCTAGCGAATGCAAACTTGCTCTTGCAGGGACCGAGCTGCACCCACCCACCGAGTTTGAACGCCGCCCGACCCCGGGAAGGCGACGAAAAAGCGCGCACAGACAAACAGACAGACAGACAGACAGACCAACAAACAGACAGACAGACAAAGAGTAGCGTATTATTATATAGATTATCAGGGTTACGCGAGTGACACAAACACGACAAATGCGACAGTTAAGTCACACTATGTTATTAAACATGGTAAATGACAATTGTATGCGTTTATACCGCAATTAAACGTAAACAGAACATGTTTTGATATTTTTTAACCAAAATATGACTTTGAAAAAATGTAATTAAATTAAAAATAGCGGCCCATTAGGAGTTGTTTCCAAGGCTTTTTATCCAGTTCAGATTCTGTTTGGTTTGACCATGATTTGTCAGGCCAGAGACACGCAGACTTATTGGCTCAATTATAGCCTACACGCGACAATACCCAGGAGAGTGTATACATGTTTGTGTCCTTGTACTGGCATGACTGTTTGCGGTCAATGCAAAGCCAGTGTTTTAAAAATTACAATATACTAGTACACTACTACTAGCAATTTAACGTTTAGAACATTCTGTCTTATCTTTTTAGTAGGTTTATACAATTAAAGGTAGATGACCCGATCACATTTCGATTTTCAACTTGAAGTTTTCTATTCTACATGAAAGGTCATCCTTAAAAAAGTCGTGTTCCAAAGTTTGAGTTGCATAGCTCTAATGGTTCTTATTTTACACGCACAAGATGCTGTGAACTGTACCCATTGAGTAGTACACAAACTATATCGGTGGTATACCACCATTCGCGGTAATTCGACGTTATTTCATCGATTTCTCCGTAATTATACCGATTTAGGCCGTCAAATTTCAGTATGATGATGAGAAAAATACGAGCTTTCATATGATATGAAAATCTCCGTATGTTTGAAATAATTCTGTGTTACGAAAATGTGATCGGGTCATCTACCTTTAATGAACATTTCTTAAAGTCAAAAACTGAGATATCTGGAGACATTAATGTAAAGGGCAAAACATTTAGAATAATATTTCAGTGATTTCAGTTTTTCTCTTTGATATTTTGAAGTTAATTTTAGAGTGAACTTGAGAGTGAAAATTATTCCAAAGTTAAAATGAATTGAATAAAACTGTGGGGTGGGCCTATGGTAAGTTGATGACGTTGAGAATCTTTAGATACATTTGGTGGTTTCCATTCAGAATACAAAAGTCGTGGTGTTAAATCAAGCATAAAATGCCATCAAAATATCTTATTTTATAAAGATGAATGGATCAATTGTTACATTTTAAAGTTACTTGAATATTTAGGATTGAACTTGAGAGTGAAAAATTATCCCCTTCTGTTCCAAACTTTCGAAGTAAGATATATTGACATTATGCGAAAGTGCAACGCTTACAC
>CM069444.1:35621700-35742108 GCA_035610835.1 Ophiura sarsii
GTTCATTATTTCTACCGGAAGGGGGGCCGGTAGCTGGAAGAAAGCAACAACCAAAAAAACCTACCCCCCCCCCCTTCTCTAGATGCTAAAAAGCTATGACGACCCCCCCCCCCCCCCCCCTCTGGGATTTTATAAAAAAGTAATGACCCCCCCCCCCCCTTTTTTTGTTACACACATGGCCTACAAATATAATAAGCATACACTTAAAGGGACATTAAGTAGTGTTGAAAATGTTAAATGTTTAAAAGTTTACTTCAGATTTCAAGATGAACATTTAAAATTGCCATTATTGTTGTTTCTACTAACAAAAACACAGCAAAACTTGATTAAAACAATATCATCGCTATTTATTGAAAAACGCCCTCTATGCAAATATGGTTCGCGTTATGTATCACGCGTACTGCAGGGGATACTGTCGGACGTAAAATGCTCGTTGCGGCTCTACGAGCATTTTTGAATCGACGTTTTCTTGTACAAAGAGGGCTGATTTTTCTTAATCCTTATAGGTGTAAATTCATACATGTAATACAATTATAAAAATAATCTTATCCCAGTTGTTGTCATAATTGAGGGCGCAGCCTCCAACACATCTCTTAGTGCCCCTTTAACACTTTATTGCACCCACCCCTTCAATTATGCATGTTTGAGAATACCATAAAAATATACAATTATATTATTATACACACTTTTGATTTTTGTTGAGCAGTGTATAATTTCAGACAGTGTATGCACTCAACGTGGGCATGCTGTCATCTGGCATGGCATGCAGTGGCATAGCTGGGTTTATCATATTGGTTGGGCGAAAATTAAGAGTTAACCGACAATACTTTACAGACTAAAAATGCGAGCGTAGCGCGCGAAAATATTTACTATTTTTCACATATTTTCCCATCCTTGATGTATATTTTGGCACCGAAAATCAATTTTGTGGGCATATTTGTACTTTTGTCCGTCATAATTTCATGATTTCCCATGACGAATAAACCTACAGAGCCAATCTCACCCGACACGACTCAAATGCTGTCAGCCTGGGCACGGGTAGGGCATGCTGTTAGCCAGGGCATGCTGTCTTGTTGTCAGTAGCGTAGCCAGTGGGGGGGGGGGGAGGGGGCAGGCCCCCCCCCCCCCCCCCCCCCCGGACACCTAAAATGGGGACGGAGAAGCTGAAAAATGGGGACGAGAAATTGTTCATGTAGTACATTTACTGTGCGATTTTCTTTGACTGTGCGATTATTTTTTGACTGTGTGAAATTTTTTGCTAAAATGGGACGAAGAAGCGGAAAAATTGGGACGCTAATTCTTTTTTTTGACTGCGATTTTTTTTTTGACTGCGAAATTTTTTGCTAAAATGGGGACGAAGAAGCGGAAAAATGGGGACGAGAAATTGGTCATGTAGTACATTTACTGTGCGATTATTTTGGACTGTGCGAATTTTTTTGACCTCACCCCTCCCCCCACCCCCACTAGAAAAAAAATGGGGGCAACCTTTCACGAACATTTTAGAAATCTTGCTAAAAAGAAAATAGGGACGATATTGATGTTTGCCCCCCCCCCCCCCCCCCCCCCCCCCCCCCCGGAATGACAATGCTGGCTACGCGCCTGCTTGTTGATTTAAAGATGAGCAAAAGTCTACTGCAATCAGGTGCCTTAAAGAAGGGCAACACGTTGGGCACGTGACTGTTGTCAGTTTTCAGAATTTTATCTTAAAGGGGACTATCCATATGGGATGTATTTGTTATCAAAACGATAATTTTGGTTTGAAATTTTAGTATACAAAAGTTATACCGCCCCCTCCCTTACTTTCCTAAAAAAAGTTCCACACCACTATTATGAACGTTGATCATAACTTATTAATCGGTGTTTCTAGCTTTGCTGGGGGTCCCGGTTCTAGCGCGGTTCTAGATATATTTTGCCCATTGCTCCGCCTACTTTTCAATAATTTTCAGAGTGTTGATTATTGTTCGCCGAGAGGATTTACACGTAAGTCAATGGGGAAAATGACTGATATGCATGATTCCAAGTGTAATTTTATACAATTTCTAAACCGGGTCAAGGAGTATATATAATAGGAGGGGACACTTAGCTCATTTGCATATTTGCTCATTAATATGATTAACCCCGTGAACCCAGTCAAAGGTCGCAGATAACGCCCTCTGGAGAGTCGAAGGGACTTTTCTATTGTTCTCTAACGACAGCGTTGGGACAGCGCATGAAGTATCTTGTACAGAGTTGGCGATGAGCGATTGAGAAGTATAACAAAAGCATACATAAACAGATCGTAACATGAATAATGCAACAGGTCACACAACGTTCAGTCGAGCGACCGTATAAACAGTATACAAGATGCCATTTATTGTGTTCGAAATGTCAACGCTTTTACCATTCTTTCCAAAATAAGGAGTAATAATCACATTACAAACACATTTTGTGCGAGAGTAACATATAAATATGGTTTAAAATGTCAAAAATGGCACGATAAAAATCCGTTCGTTATAAATAATAGAATCAATGGTTAAATAATAAAACTGACACAATTACACTCGTCGATCTCTGTGGCGTGCATACGTTGGCCATATCGTTTGCAATCGGCAATCACGGGTTCGAATCTCCGTGTATTCGTTGTTGTTTTCTATTTTTTTAATCTTTTTTAAAACTTGATTGTGGATGTATGTAACATCATTTTTATGTCAATTTTTATAATTTATAAAGGCCACCAATGCTTTTATAGTTTTTTTCTATTCTTTTGTTAATCTATTTTTCTATCTATCATTTATCTCTGGATTTATTTAACTTCATAATTATAATCTAAACAATTAAAATGAGTAAACAATATATTATTGCTCGATAAATAAGTGATTGAAGTTGAGTTCACTTTGATAATGATAGCAACACTTGTTGTAAAACCATTTTACCAGTGTGCCCAACCAACTATTTCTCCTTTGCACACTTTGTTTATACATTCAGAGATGTCATTTTTATAGCTTGTTATAGCTAGGCTAATAATATACAACTGTAAGCTATTTGGATACAGCCAGTAGGGAGGTCACGCTGCATGTCATATTTTGTTGTACGCAAGAAAACAATGGAGTCATAGTGACTTCAATATTTGCTAGAAATAGCTTCGGGAAATGGTCTATTGGGCATCTCAAAAACTAAGAAACGTGTTAAAAATCATGTAGAATTTTAGAGGAGGGTCAATAACATCTGCAGAACAGTAAAATGTATAGTTTTAAACACGTTTGGTGACCAAATTTATGTCGTACAATGCCGGAAAATTCACGTTTTGAAAATCCGTGGTCTTCAAAATTACAGGAATCCTAACTCATTCTAAACCTCACCAAATCATGAAATGAACCCTCGTCTTCAAAAAAGTCCGTGTACGTATTGCTCTATCTGCTTGGAGATAGCGAAGACCACGGAAACCTCATAGCTTTATACCACGATATGAAATCTGTCATTGACATTACATGGCGAAAACCGTACAGATTTGCACTGCAGACCTCTGTGTAGGGAGTGTTGACAATAGCATGACAATAGCAAGGTCGTTTGACTATTGTGTTTGTGCATGTTTGTGACGACTGACCCCGTTTAACAATCTTCATAGCTTTCATATAGGGCTTGGGTGACCTAACTATTGACTGGATACACAAAGCAAACACATTTCCAAAACAGGCCATAGCCAATCGTACAACATGAGAAATGAGACCGTTACCAATGTTAAATCTACCATGATTACCATTTTTTTAAAAATCTGTACAACCGATGAATTTCTAGAAAATCTTTGGTACAACTTCATTTCAAGAAAGTTAGTTCTTGTACCAAATTTAGCTAGCTTTAATAAACGAATTGGGAGACGCAATATTCATGTCGAAATATATGTGGAAAGGCAATCAGACAACTATTGATAGACGCGATCAAGTCTTGTACCTTTGAAGGGTGATTACGGGCACGTATGAGTAAAGTGGATTCCCTCTATAATGAACCAAAATTTTAATTTCAGTGCCAAAGATCTTGAAAAAGGTTACAGGGGACATTCTCGCTTCTACGATGCTCCTATGCGTAGGTCAACTGAAAGCCCGGTCCGATGGTAGCGGGGATGGTAGCCTCCGAATCTCCAGAATCTTAGGAGATATGTACACATTTTCTCATAATACTTTATGCTGCTACGCTTCCAATCATTAGATGGTTTTAGCATATGCACGGTGCAAAGTCTCTAGGCCGGGCTAGAGAAGTGCTCAGAACCGGGACTATATTAACAATACACTCAACTTTAAAAAAATTACTAACACCGGATTCTACTGTCGCTCTGTTACGGTCGTATAGTCGGCCCCCGGATTCCACCGTCACTCTGTTGCAAGTAAGTGTATACGGTAGTGCCCACAACATGTGGGCACTACCGTATAGTTTTATTGACTGTACATCATGCCTTTCGTCGGTACAACTAGTCGGACTTATTACTGTCTGATAAGTCCACCCCCTCCCCCTCCCTATGGCCCTGTTTAAAGCTGGCTACGCCACTGATTCGCGCATGTTGGATGTGCCGGCCCGCCGCGCCAGCGGGTCCGCATTGCGGCGTTATTGGATGGTCACTCTCGATAGTTCGGTGTGGCCCCTCGCTACACGGCTCCTCACGGCGGTATTATTATCACATCAAACCACTTCTGGATGTTATCATCAATCCAATGCATTGTCGGCTGCTTTAGTCAAAATTAAATATTATATACCAAGGGATATACAACTGTCACTGGATATACCCACTTTGCCTATCTGTGATATACCATCGGAACCGTCAACGCCTGAACCTTTTCCGTGAACTTTTCCTGACTTTGAGCTTTTCCACCTCAAACTGGCCGGAGCCCGGGGGTTAGATCTACGGTTGATTAGCGCATTACAAGAACTTGTGTCACTTGCCATGCAGCACATACTCATTAGACATTTGTCCACAATTTTAGTGGACAAATCCAAAGCGATCGGACGCATGCGTAGAAAAAAATGGTGTCCCCTTGACTCTCCAGAGGGCCTTTTCGATATTCAGACGATGGCGGACATAGGTTCGTGTGACGAATATTCTAGGTGAAATTCGATGTGGAAACGCTCGGACTGTAGGGAACGATGATATTTCTGACTTCAACAGCGCCAGGGCATCGTTCGGGGACCGTTTGATTATCACTCAGGTCGTGTCAGTATGAAATTAGGTTAAAAACACTCCGACATAACATTCAAATCAACGGAGATTCAAAGATTACGGCCGTTCGTGTCCACTATGGGCTGGTACTTTTCATTTTCGACTTCACAAATGACGTATATTCATTGATATGATTATTCATTGTATATTCATGACGTCGCTGACCTGTATTGTTCTATAACAATAGGTGTCCAGGCCCTGACCGGGTCCCCAACAAGTTTTGAAATGTGTGGTAAGTGAATAGTTCTATTTTGCAAGAAATGTGTTCATCATATGGGGACCCGGTCCAGAAAAAATAGTTTTAGCAGTTTTAACTTGGGCCGATTGTTCATGCTCGTAGATGTTTGTGTAGTGTTTGGGCTATATAGCCTATAACCTACGTATAAGTCAATGGGGAAAATGGCCGAAAATGCAAGATTTTAAATGTCATTTTATACCCATTTCTAAGCTGGGTCCCCAACAAGTTTTGGAATATGTGGTAAGTTAATAGTTCTATGCTGCCAGAAATTTGTTCATCTTATGGGGACCCGGTCTAGAAAAAATAGTTTTAGCAGGTTTAATAGGGCCGATTTTTCATACCATTGCCAGTGCACAGACCTAAAGTCAATGGGCGAACACGTCTATGAGGAAAATGACCGAGAATGCAAGATTTCAAGTGTCATTTTTATACCATTTCTAAGCCGGGTCCCGCCCCACAAGTTTGGAAATTTGTGGTAAGTTAGCAGTCCTATTTCGTAATATGAAAAATTCAGTCATGCAGGTTAAGGCCTACTATGGGTGCCGAATTCGGCAAGTGTGTATGAACTCCGGACTCTTCTTCTTCTTCTTCTTCTTGAATGCTTGAACACACAGGACGTGTTAACTGTAAAACCCCTGCCCTGTGACCTAGGACTGATGTGTGTACAGCCACAGACCGGGATGATCCCCTACTCTTTACGAAGGAGTCTGTGACCTTTTAACATGCTCGGATTTTGCTCTTCCGATACACGAGATCACCATTTCTACGTGACTTCTGAACCACGAGGCAATTGAGACTAAGTACCTTGCCCAAGGATACAAACATGTTGGCCGTAGCGAGGCTCGAACTCACAACCTTTGTATCGTGAGACCTGCGATCTACCCAGGGTGTTGACTATTGTGGTTGGTTGCTTGAATCTTAAATTTAAAGGAAAGTTTATTGCGTTGCTAACTTGATTAGTAGACTGTCACAGAGAAAATTAGTTCTTGTTGTGCTTGGTCCAAGCGTTTGGTCTTGTAAAAAGTTGTACATCGTTGGTAATGGTAAGCCTTGCTATTTATTATTGTGACGAGGGAGTGGGACTGGCAACTGGTGAGACAAACTTTGAGGTTGCGTTGGTATGGCGACCTGGTCAGATGACTCTTTGTTGTGTAGAGTAGGGTCAGTCTTGCGGCTTGTCTACACGAAGTTGAAGCGAAGCGTGTCAGGTCGGGTCATGACATTTTAGGTTGGCCAGCATAGCTCACAGCCTCAGAAGTATAACAAATAATAATTAGGGCCTAACAAATGTGACCCGTCACATCAAAATGGACATGTTGGAGGCCCAGGTCAAATTTGAGTTATTGCTATATGACTTGAAAGAGCACATTTTAAGCTTTGAAATGACACCATGTTGAAGGTAATCGGACTTTGTAATCACAAGATATGATTTGAAGAAGCATTTTTTTTCTATTATTTTCTTTATATATTTCACCAAATATATTGGCCTCTATCTTGAAATTGTGTTTGCTGACAACATGTCCATTTTGACGCGACTGGTCACAAATAATAAGAGCCTCCCTCACTAGTATCCCCCTCACCAAATTTTTAAAAAGTTTGACCGATGCTCATTTCATTTATTTTACTTAGCCTTGTATATTATATTATAATGAATTCATGGACATGTTCTTTCATTTTCTGACAGAGAGCTAGGATTCAGAGCTATAGTCGGCATCAGAGAAGTTCAGCACTTTTTTAAAACCGCCAACGCACGCGATCTAGTTTATGAGCGTGTGGGCGGGGACATTGATGACCTATAGAACCGATCGCGGCTATAATCGGATTACAGATACCGCGATGCGTCAAACTGATCAGCTCAAAGATAACGCTGTTGTGGTGACGCTGTTCTACAACGAACGCCTTTCCGTGTTTATCCTGTACGCAGTTGTCACAGAAAGATGGGCCAAACTTATCCAACACCGATTATAACAACAGTAACATCTACCATAGATAGAACCATGGAATTATTAGAATTTCCGATGAGTGTAGACACACCCATGATCCTGGTCAAGAAATGATTTGTTAATTTCTCGACCACCACAATAGAAAGATTTAATTATAACCAGCCTACAAAGGCGACATATTATAACTTTGTTCAAGTCAGTTTATTATCTTGGAAATAATAGGAGCTTTAATAGCCATTTGTGATCATATCGAAACAGACCAGAATTGAGATGAAAATTGAATGTTTCAATTAATATTTGCTTTAAAGCGATTGTCCACCGGATTCGTCAAAAAATCGAATGTGGAACACAGGTTTTATGCAACCCAAGGGTTTCTTTTATTTTCTTTATTTGTTTATCAATTAAGGATCAACTAGTTATCGGATCATCCTAGTAATACTTTGACATATCAGACAAATACCGGATCAGTAGAAAATTGTCCTTGCCCCCCATTTTGCTTGCCGATGAAAAACAATAACAATGGCTTTTTTTAATGTCAAAACATGTCTGTTAAATATGCATTTTTCAGTTCCTTTGAATACAACATTTTTTACATTATTATTTACTAATTAGCTTTAGAACTTAAATTATTCAGTCCATGTTTTTCTCTGTTATTATAACCCCACAATATCTGTTAAGTGATTTCCTATTTTATAAGGACTCAATAAAAGTATCAGATCGGATCGGATATCGGCTGACATTATAAATTAATTATTGGTTATTGTATTGGAAGGGAAATGTCACATCGGTTGATCCTTATAATCTCAAGGTTGTTATTCTGCATATGAGCATTGCCGACAACTGGTCGGTTTTGTTGTGAGGGTCACACTTAAAGGTATATTATGTGATCTTTCCAGGGAATGCCCTCAACATCGAAAAAAAAATTGAAAGAAGATTTTCTTGCAGATTTACATTTCTGATCATAAATCGTACATACATTCCAAGTTACAGGGCGATACGATTCTTAATTACTTCAAAATCATGATTTTAGAGTGAAAATAAACTGTCGGATAACTCCGACAGTTTATATTTTTACTCTAAATTCACTCTAAAACCATGATTTTGAGGTAATTAGGAATCGTATCGCTCTGTAACTTGGAATGTATGTATGATTTATGATCAGAAATGTAAATCTGCAAGAAAATCTACTTTCTAAAAAAAAAAATGAATAGAGGGCGCTATCTTGAAAAGATCACATAATATGCCTTTAACCAAGGGGAACATATTTTGTTAACATTAATGAACTTTACCATTCTTGATCCATGTTACCTAATGGTTTTGTTACTGTTCATGCGCCCTGAGCATCTTGCGGATTTGTTCACTATTATTATTTTATTTTATTATTATTTGTTTAATTTGTAGTTGCATGAAATGGCATCAGTGACTCCACCAAATACAGTAAGTACAAGTTTTTATGTTTAGGTAAAGAATCGGGACTTTGACATCCACACTGTCTCTGTTTAATTGGATCGGCTAATATGTATTGCTAGACGTCCTGTAACTAATGTGTTGGAGTAGTACATAATCGCACGATTTGTTCCATACGGGACGTCTAACAAGATATATAGCCCTTGTATCTAACCCATGTAATAAATACAAGCAAAGTATATTGAAATTGTGCTGATAGGTGGTGCAATTTGGTCCTGTGGCAATCAAAGTTCTTCCAATATGTAGATAATCAACTCATGGGTTCTTTATCAATACATCTATCTTCTCTGTGATGACCCCAACCAACTTGTTATCCCACATACCTTGTGGCAAGCTAAATGTAGGGTAGAATGTGGATATATAACTAATAACCTTCAACCAAATTGTTTTATTCCTTTCATACAGCCACCATGTAGAAAGAGAGACAGGGGTCTAAGCTCACCCACTAAGCTCACCCCAGTTAAACCTAAAAAAAGGTAACATAAGACTATTTGCCATGTTCTTTGCGTTCAGTCTGTCGAAAGAGAAATCCAAAGACACATTCAGTCGAAGTAGAAATCCAAAGACACATTTTATACCCAATAGTATACAGTAATAAGTTGGTTAGCGTGGCCTTGGATCATCAAATATTTCTTCCTGGGACTCTTTCAAGAAAAGAAATAACTTGTATTTTATAGTTTTAATTAATTCCAAATTGGTAAGAAATAAGAGTTTTTTATTTTTTATCTTTCAGCACATGAATGTATTATCCAAACATAAATGAACACTATGCTATGTGTCAGACAGTAATGTCCGTAATTTAGTTATTGCATTTTTTTTTCTCGTGCAGTTTCACGCTGTCACCCCCCCCCCCCCCCCCCCCTCATAAATTGACTTTCTGGTATAAGTCCTTGTCGGTTCACTTTCATTTGTTTGCCCACCCCCCCCCCCCCCCCCCCCCCCAACACCGCAATATGAAAAACCTAACTATGCCACTGTTCAATGCATTGCATGTTAAATGTCAATTCATTAATGCAATGTAAATTGTTAAAACATTTTTTATTAATTCATGCAGATATACATAGACCAAGGATCATGGACCCCTGAACAAGATGATGCATTGTTGGAGTTCATTGAAAAGAAAAGAAAAGATGGGACTGTTAAGGTCGAGTGGCCAGCCAGCAAAGGGGTTTTGTGGACAGAGGCATCCGAGACAGTTTCAAAAGTTAACAAGTTGTCAGTAAGAACAGGTATGTTAATTCATGATTTTTGTTATGTTTTTTTAATATTTTTAGTCATCATGTGCAGTATTTTTTGAAGCCATTTCAAACGATAGTAATTAGGGCTACGATGTTAATATCATCGTATGTGAATGAAATATTGATATCGTTAGGAGCATGCATTGGGAAATCAATCAATGTTGGGGATTAAATACGTTGAGAGGTTACTGAAACTAAAATGTAGGCATTCATTTGTCATTATAGGTGGGTTTAACAATTTGCTCATAGACCTCCATCTGTAGATCCTGTGGGCAAAGTCCTGTTAGCCAAAGGTCACACTTTGTTGAAATGTGGGTAAATAAATATTTGTCTCACAAAAATCTTAACAAATGATCAAATACCATTACAGCCAAAAAGGTGTGTTAGATTTTCAGTTGAATTTTCATGGAGTGCAGAATAGAGGAGCATTGTATTGAAATGGTAGGGGTGGGGCACAGGGCAGACTTGGATACTTGAAGTGTGCTACAAGTGGATGTCTTAGAAAACTGCCAAAATGTGTGAAAAGGAGTATTTCAGTACTGCACCATACTTTGCCATAAGTCCCCCCTCATTATTTTGCAGAATCAATTCTCACAAAGATTCTCGTCAACAATATGGCTGAATCAATGTTGGTTATTTAACTTATTGTAAATTTTTCAGGTCTACAAAAACCTTGGGTCAGGGAATCTAATGATTATCAAATAATCATTTTATTTTATTTATGAGAATTGACTTGATAATAGTATTGTGCAACTTTGTTTATGTTTTCTATGACTTTTGAATTACTACTTCATGATATGGGATATTAAAAATGTTTTGATTATTGTATAGTTTACGATCCATAGTATGTTATATAACTTATATCATATGAATGGATAAGAAAGATTTGATCTTGCAAATGATACCACTTTGTAGCAATCACTTGTTTCAGTGCTCATCTGCCATTTGCTTGACAATCACCACTATGTTGGACTCAGAAGAACAACTCAGCTGTTTGTTCAAAGGTGTAGCATTGAAATATATAGTGCATAGAAATGTTGTAAAACAATTGCTTTTCGAGCAAACAATATTGGTGATTTTGGTACATTCAGATTGAGACTATCTCATATCATGAAGTAGTTATTCAAGAGATGTGAAACAAGTGATTGTATTTGTTATGCAACACAATGTGAATATATCCATGAAATATACAAAATAATAAGACAATTGAAAAAAATGCAACTTTTTAAGGGATTCCTATAAATTATAATATTTATAATTGTTTTCATCTATTTTTAAATTCAGCCACATTGCCCACCAGCTTATTACAGCTTCCTTGATACATTGTACACACAATATGGTGGTGGCCTTTTCAGGATATTTAGGGGTCCGTACTACGAAGGTGTGGCACCAAGTGACCAATATCCATGGAATGCACACACAGAAAACACTATGTAAAAAAATATGTAAATATAGAACTCCATAATTATTATATATACCCAAGCTTGTGTAAATTCCTATGCAAAAGCTTAACACAACTGTTTACATAGTATTATGGAGTTCTATTTTTACACAGATTGTGTATTTTTTACATAATTTGTGTAATTTTTTTACAAAGTGTTTTCTGTGTGCAAGTATACTAAATTTGTAAAAGTAAAAGATAAAATTTGGCAAAGTAGCCTGTCAAACTTTTTATTTGGACAAAAGTCCCACTGAAAGTTTAACAGCAGCCCTCATGAGATGTGACGCTGATAACAATTTATATTTTATTATTGTACACTCATTAAATGCAACCAAATTATGAGTAAATATTATGTACAATTATTATGATCTCTGGCCTATGCCAAGCAATATCTTACTGGTACACGTATTTGCTAAATTATCAAATACCCTCACCAATAAAACAAAACAAACCCTATGTTAATTGTATAATTCAAGTCAACAATGGCCAAGTGAGTCATACACTACTATGTGAAAAATAAGATTTTGCATGCTCAATGATGTATTGTATTCTTTGTGAAACATGTATGAATTGGTATTTTGCAGTGTAAATTCAACATCGCAAGTATAAGTCCTCGCGCTATATTGAAAAGAAGGGAGCAAGATAAGAAAAAGGGAAAACATCTCTTCACATCTGACACATCTAGATACAAGTAAGATATTTTAAGAGAAATAATTTAATAGTGATAACACCAGTTTTAATTATCATATCTTTTTCCCCTTCAAAAATGACTGTTAAAAATCACAAACATGTAAAAAAATGCTGTTTTTTGGCAAGCCAAACAAATTAATTAGTTGGTCGGCCCTAGCTTACATACAACAGGGTTTCGTCGCCAAACAGCAAATCAGGAAGGTGAATTGACAAGTACATGGAGATTAAAATATAGTTTGTTGCAGTTTTGCTAGTGACTGTGGTCTCATTAATTTTTCTAATTATATTTTAAGTTGTGAAAAACCAACAATTTGCGTGTGACATATTTTTCCTTCTCATTCATGTTTCGTTCATTGGTTATTTATTACCATTGTAAAATATTATTCTTACCTAAAGTACCTCTTCATTACAATAGGTAAAGTGCATCAAATTGTTTGCCAACTTGGCTTTTTTCAATAACCAAGTTCCCTGTTTGATGAAGTTCAGGGTTTTCATTTCAATGAGTGAATTGGAGGACTATTAAAGTGTTATTGTGATAATTCGAATATGTATAATATTATTTTATAATTCACGTAGGTCAATGCTCTGAAAGAGATTGCAAGAATGAACCCTGGTGGGAGGTATGTGATTAAGACCGACGGTTGTGACTGTCTCTTGAGTTGTCAAGAGTCAAAGGATCACAAATGGTTTGGCAATGCTGATCTTGGCGATGGAAAAGTTCAAAGGGTTAGGGAATACTAAGTTTGGTTTTATAAACCAGTTTACTGCATTCAGACTTAACCCATACCTTTGACATGTTTACTGTATTTTTCAGTAACTTGTTTTGTTTGAATGGTATAATTTCTAGACCATGACAATTATAAGTATATCCTTAAATTAAAGAATAATTATACATTTTCTGTTCTTCTTGTGTAAACAATCATTAGAATTGATAAAAATTGAAGATAAAAACTAAACAAGACCCATATTTGGTCTCAATGTAATAAAGAAAACCCTGTGAATAAGTCGCTTCAGACTATTACGCTCCTAAACAATTGGTCATGTCTAGACATCACCTTTTTTCTTTAATTAATATTTGCATGCTTTACAATTGATATCATATGTTATATTAATATTATTAAATTAAAAAAACATTTCATTTTATGATCATATATTTTTATGCAGTAATGAAAATACCCACCGACTGTGTACCCAGGGTAGTCGATCATAGTGTGTTGCTTTATTCCGTAATGTTTAAGAGGGTTTCAAATCATGTCCTGGCCAGTTCACCCCTCGCTGGTCTAATGGTTGAAAGACAAGATTTGCAATGCAGAGGTCCATGGTTTTAGATTTCCACTAGGACCTTTTTCGGCTGGTTTATATTCTTTTGTACAATTTAGGGTTAGAAATATATTCCATGTCCACAAAGGGTGTAATTTCTACCTAGACAAACCCAAGTGTACTATATCTATCCATCCTGATGAGACAGTGACATAACTGTGTATTCTACTAATTGCAGCACATAACCCGTGCGCACACCTACTCCAGGCGCTGCTGTATACACACGAGCATTGAAAGACGCAAGATACATGCGAAGGTAAAAGCTGCTCCTGTTATGTTATGTCACTGTCCAGAGGAAGCCAAATAGAGTATAGACAGTCATTGCTGCATATTTATATATTTTGTTTTTCAGCACCATGACCAGTTTGACTAACATATCATTGCCGTTCTTCATATGCGAGGCTGATAAATAATATAGACAGGCCATAGATTTACACATTGGGAAGTAGTGTGATATTTTAAGTCATTACTCACCATGTGTAACCCAATGGTACTACTATAACTCAACTATCACCATTTACCAAACGATCGATGTAGTCGAAGGAAAAGAAAACAGATGTGATGTTTCTGCACCCTTACTGTGTGGAACAGCCTCCCAATAATTACCATGGAAGCATGTACACTGCCTAGTTTCAAGAAGATTTTGAAGTCGCATTTGTATCCATCATATTGACTCTGTTTGCCTTTAGTTCTTACTCATTTGTTTTTGTTTTATTTCTGTAAAGGCACCTTTATACATGTTGTTCATGGGTATGCAAGAGTATGGTATTTGTAATCATATTGGTTTTCAAAAATCAATTTAAACATTTACAGTTTTCATACTTTCAAATGCAATTGTCAGTATTTTGTGGTTTGCAATCCCTTTATTCACACACAATGGGTAATTTTAGGATTTTATTTCTAAAAAATATGTGCAAAAAGTCACAAATTATTGATTCTGGCATTACCTTTCTAAAGAATTTTAGTTGGTTAAAATTGGTTGCATAAAACATATCTTATGATCATTTAGATAAAAGTTATTAAATGCATTATTGAGTATAATAATCAATATTTTGTTTGATTTCAAAAATGTAGTGACCTTACCAAAATAGTGATATCTGGTGAACAGTATAATGAAATGTCATGAATCTTTTTGCTGATAATGCATCTAATGCTTCTTTCATTGATTCTTGGTTGCCTTCATATTCAGTTAAGAAATATTAATTACTGAGAAGGTTTTTTTAACTTGCCCTGTATTTAGAAATTGTCTGATCCAATAAATTGTTTGATCCATAATTATATTTATTGTTAAAGTTTCTAGAATATGTAATTATTGTTGAATACTTTAGTGCATGATTTTAGTTCTTGTTAATAGTTTTATAACTCAGTGGTAACTACTGATTATTATGCAATTCCATAAATTAATGGTACCCTAGCCTATAGAAGACAAACATATTTAAAAGACAATTTGTGAATTACCGTGGTAAAATGTTGCCTAAAACATTTCCAGTGGTACCTAAAGTTTCCCTTGTTGTTTATTTCTTTTTTACTTTCCATGTCTTCTACAACATTGTGACGAAACATGGAATATTTTTCTTGGGAATTCCCACCAGCAAAAGTTGACCTTTTTGGGTTTTTTCATTCCCATCTCTTCTGTAGGGATGTACCAACAATTTATGTAATAGCCATTGTTTAACACTTTAGTGCATGCTGTTATTTATTGAGTAAGGTGTAAAAGAACTTTTGTTAATCACTACTAATTATTTGTTAATACATGTACATACGTGTATTTTAATTATTGATTAAGGTTTATATTACTAATTATAATTCAGTATTTCGCTCGCTATTTGGTATAATTCAAATTGAATTCAGGGAGTGGTAATAAATACCTTAGTGGGAGGATGGAAAATGTGTGTGTGATAATACTAGGGTAGAATTGTACAAAAGAAGAAAAATAAATGGTCCTTAAATATATCAAAATTTGCCATTTGTACATGGTAAAATCATTCATTTTTAAATTTAGCTCCACCCCGTGAAATTGCCTTGCTATTGCCTGGATACCCTGCCAAGTGCACTGCTATATTTCCTGGGTACTTGGACATAAAGGGAGGGGGTGTAAACAAATTCGTCAAAGGCTCTAACCACTAATGTAGTTATATGAACACTCCCTAATTGTCATCAACATTACCTTACAAAAAAACGTATTACTTATTTATGTTGATATTGATAAATTAGCATACAAATGTTGTGTAATGATTGTTGCTTCAGATGCATGATGAGTACATGCAAAGATTGCATAGGTTTCACAACATTATCCATGCCTCAAGCCCTGACGTTCGTGTAAAATTGATTGGAGAAGAAGTGGAGGACTTGGAGAAAGATCTGACTTATATTAAAGATGGTGGGATCAAGGCAAAAAAGACTTTTGAAGGGAGATCAAATTCAACAGCAACCACACAGAAAAAGCTAAAAGAGCTCTGCTGGGCAGTCCATGAGCACAGTGTCATGGAGGAACATGTCAAGGAAGCAATCAGTACGCTGCTTTCACTAAGTGATCAAATTAGTAAGGTCAGTTTATCAATCATAGGGTGTTCAAACAAAACAGGGATAGTAGGATGCTCCTTTTCTTGTTTTCAAATTCTATAACAAAATGTTGATTGAACGAATGCACTGTGTCACAGAGTCAGAAGTGTGATAATTTTAGGTTTATAATTGTCATAGGTTTGTACAGGGATCTCAAAAGTGTGGAAGATGAAAATACAAGTATTGAAACTGTATTAATTCACTTTTGCCCAGTGAAATTTATACTGTAAATACCCAGCTGATTTTCCACTAAATTGAATTTATTTCTTCATATTAAAAAGAAAATATTCATTCTTTAAAAAGATTTTCATATATAGTCAATATAATCTACATAATATGCATGACTTAGTGTTATGTGCAGTAAATATAAAACAGGCAGCCAAACAATCTATGGGTGCAAAGTTAAGTTTTCCAAGGATTTGAGCTTGCTTAGTAGTTTATGGCTCAATAAATAGTGCAATCATAGTCACAGTGGTTAGATGTAATATTGCATCGCTTTCTGGGTGTCTATTTCAAATCTTGCTTGAACTGTGTTTTGGACTTACAAAGAATGAACCAAAGTGCAGTTTTATATTCGCTCTTGTTGGGTTTGAACACGCCTGATGGTGTGACAGGTATGTATGGGCTGCATTGGTCAATTGAAGCATCCCCAATCCTCATCATACTGTCTACGTGTGAGTTGTTGCTGTACCAGTTAATCAATAATCCGTGTATTGCTGCACCATAGCTGCGTGTAGAACCATAAATTTAAAAAAAATTATTGAGCTAAGTGGATGCTACATGGTAAGTTACTTGTTTTGTATAATGGTCAAGGATGGTTTTTAAATGAATGATCTTGTATTTATAGGGTCAAACTGCAGAGGAAATAGGAAATGCGCTAGCAGAGCATAGCGATGACATAAAGCAGTTACTCCGAAATATATACAGGCTACGAAGAACACCAGCAACTCATGTGCTTGTATTTTCCATCTCGCACGAGGAGCGTAGACGCAAGCCATACTGCATTCCTGTTCGGTATGTCGCATACACTGGTATTACGGACAAAAAACTGAGAGAGATGGTGAAAGAACTAAGAGATGAAATGTTTAAAGTTGGACTTGTTCCAGTCGGTAAGTTTCAATAATATTAGGGCTTTTTAAGTGATTGATGATAACATGAGTGATGGTTGAACATTATACGAGAAAAGTAAAATCTTGTTCCACAATTTAGCTTCAGATTTGTCTCGCCACCAAACACTTTTTCAACACCACTTGAATAACCAATCAATGTTTTGGATTTGTATTTAATTGGTGTCACAGTAGATTGTATACTGCATTGAAATTGAGTTCTTCAGGGTGGCACATAATCTAGTGTCCAAACTGTCATCCTCCCACTTGGGTTTATATTGCTCTGAATACAGGGTGTAACAACAAAAAAAGTGATACAATTGCAATTTCATTTTTACCCCAATATTAAAATCATGCAATGTCAAAATCATTTACACTCTGTCATAACTGATGTGTTGACTACCAGAAGAATTTTATTTGGTGTTTTAACTGCTTTTGTTTAAAAAAAAAAATTATGACCAATCTACTAAGTCGACAGTAGTCGTATAGAAATCGGGTTTGTGGCCACTTTCAGCATAGAATACAATCTTGTTTAAGAACTACATAATTCTTTTTCAAATAGTTTTATTTCATTTCAAGAAATAAATTCATAATGTTTAATTAATAAATAAAAAATATCTTGATCAATTTCATTGAATCCATAACTATGAAATTACTCATTTTTCCTCTTCACATGGTACCCATCCTGAAACCACCATAGACGAGATATGGAGCCAATCTGGTTCAACATGTATCTGCGGTATCCTTGTGTTGTTTAACAGATCAAGGAAGCAGTTAACGTTTTGTATACATTTTGTTGTTACACCCTGTAGGTTGATAAATTTACTACCATTAGTTTTTAGTTGTTTTCGCAAATGATAATTATGTCGTTATTTAAAAATGAACATTTATGCAATGAAACTTTTAATGAACGTGCTGTGAAAATTGGTTTCCAATTTCTTATATAATCAAAATGTATAGGAAGTGTTACTGACGGCGAGTTCAATATATGTCGCACAATTGGACTTGATGGTCAGCCGACTAGTATTTTCAGGTTTCTGCAGTTGGCGAAACATGAAGTTTCCGGAATGAAAGAGCAGGATCTCTTGAAAATGCTTCTTACAAAAAAGGGTATGTTAACATGTAATTTAACAGCCCTTGCCCCAAAGGGGCTTTCTATAGAAACCTTAAGCATCGCTATTTAAGATCCCATTTATCCTATATTTATTTGATTCATACATTTTCATTGATCTTAACTGTCTTTGATTTTTTTATTTGAGTGAAAAATGAAGAAAAAAATCCCTGAAAAGGAAAAGGTGTTATTATGAAAAGAAAGGGACAGCTTGCATTGTGTGTAATTTAATTTACTGTTCCATTGATTTCAAATATCATAAATATAGTATCATGGAGAAATGATAATGCTTTAGTGTTTCAATTCTATTTAGAATGCTGTGGTTCTGAATATGTGTGAAACCAAAGATGGGTCTGCATCAGCATAGCACCATAACAGAGTATAAAAGGAATAGGGGATGTCATAAAAACATACAGGGTGTCCTAAAGGTTTTGATGAATACAAAAGAAAGTTTTGTGAAGTGTAAAAAGTAAAAATGCACTTACATTACAGTACGCTATCTAATGTATGAAACAGAACCACAAAGGGAGCGAAGAAAAATGTTTTACATTGTATCAGATTTCCAATTAAAATACTAGTAATCCGTTATTATGAAGTTTAAGACATTATCAATCAAATAAGATGGACCCAAAGAATAACACATTGCAGTAAATACTCTTCTATGGGACTACACATCATGTATTTACAGTTTATACTTGGCATACTGTAAGTTGAACTTTTTATGCTATTGCGGTTTAGGGGACCCAGCATTGCAACTCATGTTATATTGTTATCAATATATTAAGGGGCAACAGAAAGGGTACAAGTTTGGGACACCTTGTACTTTCTTTGTAAATATACAAAATGGACTTAAGGGGGCTGTCAAGTGTCAGAAATAGCTTCCGTAAAACTGCCGTAACTACGTCATTATTCATATATTCCATATACAAGTATACATTTTTTTGAAGGAAAGGGTTCAATAAATCTAACCATGAACATGAAATTGCTCTAAAAAGAACCATTTTGGAGAAAATCATAAAAAACGAGAATTTTGACCAGTCTTCAATTCGGACAAGGTAACCAAAAAAATGTTTTCTGAAAATCTGTCCTTTTACGATTTTTGTAATCTTAAGAAAATTGCCCGGGTTCCATTTTTTTTGTTTTTTGATATCTGAGATATTTTTTTATTTATTGACCAAATAAGGCAACAAAATGGGATTTTTAAATACAACAAACGTGAATTTCCACAAAATGATCCGAAAAATCGGAAAATAGACCGAAAACAAAAAACAAAAAAAATGGAACCTGGCGAAGATCATGGTTGTTGCGTTAAACTTACTTGCTGTCCATCAGATGCAGTTTGTATTGAGTTATCGTGTCTGTAAATCGTATTTTTACTCAAAAATGAACATAAAGAAATCAACCGATGAATGTGAAAAGTGACAATACCGCCGTTTGATCATGGTTTACGGGGAAATACACGTATTTCAAATCCTGGTCTTTAGATATTGTGGGAAGCATATAAATCCCCAACTTCGTGCAAAGTTTCATTACAAACCGTTCTTTTCTTGGTATCAAAATAACCTCAAATGTGTGTTAAAAAACACCTTTTTCATGATGTCGAGTGAAAAAGAAGCCATACCATTTCATGCGCATTCGAAGTGCGTTCACAATTTCCGGGAAGCGTAACGCATGAAAGCGCGTGCGTTAATCGACAATGAGCGCAGACGCGCGTGGAATGTTTTGAGTTGGCAAAATAAATGGTGACGCGTGCGCGTTGAACCGGTTGACAAAGATTATACGCTCGTGTATTCATTTCTGTGCGCAACACTCTGCGGCTAATCATCACAGTTTATCATTATAGGCCCAGTGTAGTCGAGTCTTTATCAATGTGATCATTTAAAAATGCACCGTGGCGGAATTAGTGGGTAGTCTGGGTGTAAAAAATCAACACCTATCCTAGATAAAGGACTTAGTAAAGGAGAGAGAAAATTTGGAAACATTAGAGAGAAAGCGAGAAATGGGGATGAAGATTTAATTTAAGACCTGTCGTTTGGTAGGCCTAGGCCTACTTGTTTTCTCTTCTTCTACTTCAGATATTAAAAGAGACGGAATCGGGTAAGCTTATACGAATTGTAAATTCATCATAGTAAAAGGCCACAACATGCCACCTGAACTTGATCCTCGTTATGCCAGCGCGCCACTGAAAAAGAAACTGAAATATATGTCCGATAGGTCTAATGTTTAATGAAGCAGGAAAATAAAATTAACGGTTTGTAAAATGACTATAGGATCAAGGAATTGTCTAGTCTATGGGTAAACTGTCAAGCGAACGAGTAACAGTAGCGTATCAGCAGAGTGTCCCCTCCCTCGACGGATTTGACCGGGTAGAACAACTCAACTACCGGGCTAAAAGGTTTTATTTTCTGTAAATACAGTGGGTTGGGAGGGCCCCAATTTGAGTCGGATAGGGTGGATTTTGAGAACACCCCCACCCTCCCCGTTTTCAAATGTCGGACTCGGCGGCGGCAATCCTCAGCCTGTAAAGTTAAAGCCTACAGGGAATATACCATTTCCCCCTCTGACAAGCGATCTCATCAGATACGCCCTGGCGCCTGGCGGGTAATGGATCACATTTCACAGTAGTTAAATGATGAGTATTTTCCATTAGAATGGACTTGGATCCTTTTAAAATTGGTTTGCTATCTACCAAAGATAATTATTAAATAGTGCTTGTTTAGTGTTATAACAATAGCTCTATTAAGCATTTCGGTTGGATCTCTTATAAAAGTAGTTTGCTATCTACTGAAGATAACAATGATAACAGTGAAAACACGGTCATTATTAACAATTAGCTCTAGTAGGCCTATCACAGTCATGTGGGTATTTCCATTACTGCATATGGTTTTATTATTTATTGGCTATCCCTATGAATTGCCTTGTCACCTATACCTAGATTGAAACTTTTTTCATTGAGAGGACACAAAAGTACAAGGATATCAAAGGTGCAACCACACATTTAATTAATCAGGCCTATTGTTTACATCTCATAACTTCGTGATAAACCAAACCGATGTTACCCTATTTTTTTGTTGGGGTGGGTCGGAGGGGCAGAAATATAGAGCATCCTCTCCCACCATAATCCCATCCCTTTCACCTTTGCTTTCAGTCTAGAACATTCGGACATATCATTGATTCAAAAATATGAATGATGGCCCATTTAGCGATCGAAATGGGAAGATCTCTGTTCTTTGTTCAGTCCGAATTTCATTTGAAATGTTCCAGAATTTTATATTATTCAATTTAACTATGACATTTTAGGAGGATTTTTTAGAAACATGACTTGTTTGGCCGTATAGGCCTACTTCTGGTTATCTTGGAGCTTATTTTGTCTCATATTATGGCATGTCACCAAACCGTAGGCCTAACAGCGGGCCTTAAACCCGAACGCAACTGAAATAAATGAGCTTATAATGGATATTATGTTAAAATACATGCCAGGAGAGGCTGTCCACCCCTGCTCTCCATGGCCCTATACCCCCACCCCCCCCCCCCCCCCCAACTCCACATGTCGTGTTTTTGATTGCCGCGTGTGCACATAACTACAAAGTTAGACTATAACTATGAGATAACCATGTGAACCATTTGATAGCATTGGCTCATCGGCCCGAGGATGCTTCTCCGATCATGCCCATGTAGGCTTAGGTAAAATGGCACTTATAATTGATATTATGTTTGATATTTAAACTGAATGACAAATTAGTACACCGAGTTGAACTAATTGAGAACTATATAGCTAATTTAACAACGATGCGAAATAGGCCTACCATATTCAGTGATGACAATAAATAGATAAACAGGTAGGCCTATTGGATGGACGGGGCGGGTGGAACGGACTTGTACAACATCGAAAGGCCAAACAAAAACAAAACATTAACGTCTTCGGATAAAACCCGGTGTAAGTCTTTTTGATACTCCTTACATTACAATGTTTCACTCCGATCATGGATTCAAAATCTTTCTCTGTCCTTTATATTTTATCTTTTTTCCTTCTCTCTTTCCAAACTCCTTGACACTAACGCTTGTGCTAAAGCCTTGTTTTACTAATAGGCCTACTTGCTTCAGGCTCCACACCCCGGCAAAAATGACGGTTTGATTAGTCGGGCCTCCGATGCGTAAACAATGCGTATGAACAAGCCCTCAAACGCGGCAAAAGCATAGCGGGTAACGCAGCACGCACTGACGGCTTTCGAAACAACAGCGTCGCGTATTTTAAGCGAACTGGCGCGTGCTAATTTGCGTGAAAAACAAAACACGGGATACGCGGCGCATGGGAGTTTCGCTGATCCCCTGCGGGCAGACTTTTCTATTCTACTTTGTCAATGATCACAATAAGGGATTTAAATCCTTATAAATAGGCTTTTGGAATTTCAAAATTGAGAATTTCTTTGCATGTACTGATAGATAACACTCTGAAGTTTTGAAAAATGAAGAAAAGTGAAATTCCTGGAAAATACGAAATGACACTTGACAGCCCCCTTAATGAAACAAAACTTAAAAGATGATATTCTTAACCCAGTAGTAAGATCTACTTCATCATGTATTCATAAATACAAGTAATCATCAGTTAAAGGTATATTGTGTGATCTTTTTCATGGAACGCCCTCCATCCTCGAAAGAAAATTGAAAGCAGATTTTCTTGCTAATTTACATATGTAATCATAAATCGTATATACATTCCAAGTTACAGGGCGATACGATTCTTAATTACTTCAAAATCATGGTTTTAGAGTGAAAATAAGGGGGGGGGGGGACACAGTCCCATGAGGGGTATGGTATATCATTGAATGGGTAAATGGCATTATCATGTAGGGTAGTATTAAATAGGAATTGTCAGTTCCATAGGCTAGCGTCACCATGATGTAATATTTATTGCCGTCTTATATTTATCGGCGTCTCTGATTGACTCTTCGGATTTGAGGAGCTGGTAGGGCGTGAGGGGCATAGAACTTACTTTACCTAAGGCCACAAACAAATCCTGTTCTACAGGCAAATGGACCTCTCAGGTAGGGTCGGTTGGTCAAGTTTTTGGAGTATGTTTTTCCAAACATTTGGGGTTTTTTTTAATTAAAAATATAAAATCAAAAGTTTTCAAAACAAATTGTTTAAAAACAAAATTCAAAATCAGTCAGGCCTGTAGAACATGGTTTTTTTCTTGTGGCCTAAAGCATAATATTATCATTGGGTTGATAATATTATGGCCTCTTTCATTTATCAACAGGAACGTGGTTCTATGACTTGGAAGACCACCATCATCTTTTGAAACGTGTTGGCTTCACAACCAGACAAGGTGGTCCCCATGACCTTAATATGGAAGCATTTACTGAGATATTGTCTGATCCCGAATCTGGTCTGACTGATGCTGCCCTTAGAGGGGACCACAAACAAAACGTCAGAGAAGCCGAGATATTGCTTTCCCATCATGTTGCTTCTAGCCTTAAAAAGCATGGCTATACCAATGAAAGCGAGTATGTCCAGAAAATCGCAAATTGGCATGAAGCACATGATGGTAGAGCAATTAAGACAACTGGCAAATTTCACAGCAAGGTAGCTCGGCAAAGAGCTCGTTCCAGAGCAAACTACGAGATGCTGAATTACCTTCTTGATGATTATATGCCATGGCATAGAGAGCATTATGATTTCAGACTGATTGATGTCAACAGGTACAAGACATTTGATTGACTCATTGTTTCTTATTTTAGGAAATTCCAGAGTATAATAATCTCATTTTTTCTCCCTTAAAAAATCAAACCAGGAATCAAAATGAAAAGTGTTCACTAAAAGGTTTTTGATAAATCTTAGTGTGTTATCTTAAATATTTAGTAAACGACAGATAAGAAGTTTGATTTCACTTGGATAAAACTTTTTTTAAAAACTTTTGATTAGCACATTAAAACATGTAAGAAAACATGCACAAACATAATATATTTATGATTGATATTTTCCTTGCAGTGTTTTATTGGGAAATACAATAGCAGGTACAAATAATTTACTGTCAGTTCTAGGTATATGCGATCAAAATACACTGTCAAATTAAAATACAAATATAGTTAACCATAAAATACATTTTATTCCGTCAATGTAAAAAAAACCAATATCCAAACAAACAAACTTATATGAGTTGTTGACATATACTGAGCAATTGTCTAAAATGATACCATTGTTATCTCTAAAATTAGATCACTAAAAGGAATTAGAGGGATGACGAGAGAAACCATCATCATCATAGCCAAATTTACAAACATAGAGGCAAAAGAACACAGGCGCCGCCAACTCCATCTTCCACCAGCACATCCCAGAGCATATGACACTAATGACAGTGAGATGTTGTTTAGTATGTTTAGAGAGCACAATAACGGTTTGGCCTGTACGCTGAAGCGTTTCCAGTACACATGGGCACCTTTATGCAGGTACAGTGTTTAATTGTTTAATACCCGTCGTATATGCCTATTATTTCTATGTACAGTGTTTCCCTTTCAAATCTATCATGTGGTTGATGAGCATACAAACACCAGAAAAAAGTAATATTTAAAATGGTAAAATTTTAAAACATTATTTATCTACAGGAAATGATGTGCTTATTCTGTATGGTTACATTATAATCAGCATCATAATACTATGAATAAAACTTCAACAATGCAGCGTACATGAGTAACGGTGCATACCGTAAGGATTAAATAATGACTCTGTGTTCTGATTAGTCATCACACATATGCACGCATAGTTGTTCATGCGTATTATGCATCGAACGCAGTTCCATGAATAAAAAATCACGCTTGCGTAAAATTGCTTGAATTTCATCCATATTATTGTGACAATGAGTATACCATAGGCCTGTAGCAACCAGTATAGGGGAATATACTCTAAGATTGCTCTATTACTACTCCTAATGTACTGCATTGCAATGTATATAATTCACCAATATTAAAATATGGAAAATCACTTATTTATACGCTTGGCATTTCTTAAAACATGTGTACAACTTTTGTGTGAAGAAAGAAGCTTCCATAAATTCATATAAATATTTTACAAATACATATCCTGTTTACGCCAATCACCATTGCACTATTGTACACTCTACCCTAATGCCCACTTAGTCTGTGACAGCATCTTGCAGGCATGCTACTGTAGGTATCCATGAAAAGTTTTAACTTTTAGTCCACAGTGGCTCCAACAAGGACTATGTTCTCTGTACTAGTGAGAGAGGGAAGCTTTGAGGTTTGGTCAACATTTTTGTTATTAATAGGGTTGAAAATTGTTAATACTGTATATAATTATTTAAAGGTCTATTATAGAGAAGGAACATACATGTACATGAAGGGGTGTTTATGTTTGATATTTTAACTGACACCTACTCCATCAGAAATTAATTTGATTAATTTTGATTTGAATTGATATTAGGACCTGAAATTATGGTGAAAATGATCATATCTTTCCTTCATTTGTTATTTTATAGTGAATTTCTCAAAAAATTGGATGTCGATTTGCCATTCTTCTATGAGACCACCAATCAGAGATTTAAGTCGGGAGAGTTGGAGGCCCCAGAGGGGACAT
This sequence comes from Ophiura sarsii, assembly GCA_035610835.1. NCBI lineage: Eukaryota > Metazoa > Echinodermata > Ophiuroidea > Amphilepidida > Ophiuridae > Ophiura > Ophiura sarsii. Next base: position 35,647,595 of record CM069444.1, read on the forward strand.
TTGATGATGATGAAGAAGGCAACCCCCTGAGGCTTCACACGCTGAAAACTAGGAGACGTGATTCATCAGCCCTGTTCATTGCTGGGAGAGCAACATTGCCAATCACTGGAAGCAGGACCATCCGCACGCAATACCATAACCTCCCAAGTGAACTCCCGCGTGTAAGAGACGATCATGATTATTATTCATGATTTAGCATTGTGTCAAAGGTGCATTAGACTTCATGCACATTTCATGAATAATAATCATGATTGTCTATTAATTTATCAGAGAGCTGTAGGCCAATATTTGTTATCATTTATTATAGTTCAAAATATATGACGTGTTCTACCGAAACCAGACTCAATTGGGCAAGATATCAATTGAGTTAGTAATTGATTATTAAAGAAGAGATCTTCAGCTTTACATTGGTACTTTTCCCCGTTTTTTTAATCGGACTTCCCAAAGCAGAGTTAAATCATTTTCAAGTTCATCTTTATGAAAACTCCAAACTGAGATATCGTCCTTAAAAGATGTACTTACAATGTACTTTAAATAAGACAGAAAATCATTTTGTTGTTGTTGTTGGTTTGATTTTTTAATCTGAAACTTTCACAATAATGCTATAAACACTCTGAAGATTAATTATTTACAAGAAACTCAAATCCCCCAAAAATCACCCCCAATTAGGTTTTGGGATATTTCTCAGTTTGGAGCTCTGCCAAATTCCGTCTGGTTTCGGTAGAACACGTCACATATGATACACAAAGCCAAATATTCCTCTCCTCTCCACCTTTCACAACATCATCAGAAGGAGAAGGCTGACATTATGTTTGGGGCAAACAGCTTCCTTATGAGATGGTAAATGTCACATAACTTTAAGTATACAGGGTGTATCAGAAAGAATTGTACTGAGGCAATATGATTTATTACGGTGTGAATTCGATTGATATTGTACAAACCGTTTTCACATATATATATCTTACGCAAACGCCCAGCTTTCATAAGAATTTTAAATTTTGAAAATCGGACATTTCTGATGGAAAATACAGACTTTCTAGTAAGATGGCAATTACCATTTCGGTCGAAATGATCAATATAAAAAATATGTGAAATCACTAACCCTACCTGAGATATCCATTCGTCCATAGGACAGGGTTTATTTTTAGTCACCATATCTCAACTTTTCAAATCACTTGTATAACTATTTATTATTTGAATACATTTGTGGGTGAAATTTGGTGATCAATATTGATTTTTAATCCGCAAATAAAGCAGGATTTATTCTGCTTGAGTGGTTTTAACTTTCCTTTCTTTGGCGGGAGTTTTGAAATGTTGGGGTAGAAAAGATGGATTGAAATTGAAAACACGTTTTTCATCGATTTTCAATTATATCTTGCCACACGAGAACAAAAAGAGATATCCTAATGAAATTAAAATATTAAAGGAAACATGTTCACCTTTATATTGCAGGTGTTTAAATTAAAAACATTAATAATTTTGTATTTTTTATGTATTTTAGAAACACGGTACAGTTCTTTCTGATACACCCTGTATATTGCACTTGAATGTATATAAGAAACAAGTAAATGTAATCAAAATGATTAAATCTATTCTATTTAATTAAGTACTGTTCTATCATGCATATTAGGCCAACAAAAAAAAAGTTGACTTGCCCTTTCAGGGTCAAAGTAAGGGTCGGACGGTCGGGTTTTTTTTTTTTTTTTTTTTTTTTGAAAATTTTTGAAAATTTACTGCACAAAAACACGTTTTAAAGATTTTTGTTAAAAAAAATTTTTTTTTTTTTTAAATCTTTTTTTAAATCTTTTTTTTTTGATTTTTAAACAAGCAGATACTACTTAAAAACACGTTCTTTATTGTTATGTGCTTCTTTCAATCTTTTTTTTTTTTTTTTTTTCGAAAAAAAATATAAAAAAATAGCGACCCTAGATTTCCGAAAATTAGGGTCGGTCGGAAAGGGCAAGTCAACTTTTTTTTTTTTTTGGCCTTAAGGCAGCTATAGTTTTAATTTTAAGAACGTCTGTATTCAGCCAACCAGTGAATGTGATGAACTTGCATCAATGTTCATCTTGAACCTACCCTCCTCATGCTTTAGTCAAAGAGTAGATGCTTAATCTTTGCCTTGTTATATTTATAAAGTGTTGAATCTTGAATAGAACTAATTTATATTTAGGAAAGGTGAATCTATGGCAAATCTTCACCTATTTCAATTTTCCCATACATGTATAACAAACAAAGTGCACTGATGAGGTGAATCTTCACCGCACAAATTGCAGGAGAGACCTAATCTTGACCTATCTTTTCGCGAAGGAATGTTATTACGGACGAAGGAGGGTAGGTTCAAGATTGAAATTGATCATTTTTAATCATGTTTTGTTGAGGTTGTGTGATTTGTTCTTAATAGGGACTATTTTATAGCCTTTGTGTCCAGTATATGAATCTATTACAAACTGATATCGATAGCAACCTCTATTAGGTTAGTGGTCTTTTGCATAGTCAAAGAAAATCAGGAGATCTAAATGTCCAGCAGACCAAACAAATAATGCTGATTGAGCTATTAATAAAAGATTTATGAGGTTCCATTGTCATGTGGATGGTAAAATTAGTGCATGAACCTTATTTACAATTCAGATGGGTACAAATATAGTACAAAGAAGGCTAATTTTAGTATCCTCATTTCCATAATCTATTCACAAGGCCATACAACCCGTTCGAGAATCAATAGGGCATGTAATTGAATTTTCTGTTATCTTTAGATAGCTCAATGAACATTGTGATGAAATGTATCTTAATTTCAGACACAATAAAAGTACACATTTTCACCTGACCTGGATATTGTTTACTTACATTTTTAAAAGCGCTATAACAAGAATTTATTGAATGAAGTACATGTATTAGTATATCAATAGATAACTAAGTGACAAAATCTGACCCACTTCACTCAGCATACAAATTAAGTGTAATGTAGAGGATTTAGAGCATTTCTTTTTAGGCAACCAGGGTGGAACATGAGAAGAAATAGCAAGAATACGGTTAGAGGTATAATTACGTAATGTAATTTTAGAGGGAAAATAGACATAAACGTTAATTTGAATGTTACAGTGATACAGTGATTCTCTTTGGGATTTGTAGGGCAGGTGAAGAAGTGGTCAGATTGCCTGCACACAATAGGAGATTTTATCAAATGAAAAGATTCCAAATTGAAAGGAGATTTTAAATGTGTCAAATTTATTTTGTAACGCTATGAAAAAGTTTTAAAATATTTTATGCCATTCAATGTTTAAATCTGGGACTGGTTTGAATCACCATTGGGTGACCATTTTTTTGTATTTAAAGAGCAAATGTGAACAAAGTCCAATAGACATTAACTTTTCTTCTTTCAATTGCTCAAATATTAAAGAAATCTGCTTTTATATTTGTGAAATGATCTATTTATTAAGTGAATTTCAGATTTTACTATTTGATATACTGGAATTATGGTTTTAGATAACAATTTGAATGATCATTTGGAAGCCATTTTAATTTTTTGGTTATTTGAACACTTGAAAAATATCCAGGGATTCTGGCACCATGGCCATAATGGGGAATCTCCATCTCAATTTCTTCAATTTCATTGTTGGAAATTGCTGCATTAACTTTAGGAATCTTTTCAAGTGACACATATCCTATTGTGTGCCATGATGGTACATTTAAAGTATTTGGCATATTAATTTGAAATGCAATAGCATTTTTATCAACAGGATTAGTTGGTTCATGATTTATGCGTATTGGTACTTTAATTTTTTGTAACATGAGGTCTCTGCATTTTTTGAGTTCATTTAACAATGTATGACTTCCTGCTTGTGGAGCTGCAGCAGCTGTAACAGCTGCTGCAGCTCCACAAGCAGCAATGTTGGCAATGTTGCTGTTGGCAATGTTACTGGTGGTGGTGCTGATGGTAGTGGTGGTGGTGGCGCTGTTGATAGAGGTGTTGGCACTGTTGGTGGAGGTGGTGGCCCTGTTGATGGTGTCGCTGTTTGAGGAGGTGGTGGCGCTGTTTGTGGAGGTGGTGGCGCTGTTGGTGCTGCTGATGATGACATTGGTATTGCCTGTCAAAATATTTAATCAATTGTTTGGTGTAAATAGAGGTGTAAACTGTAAACATAAAATATGTTCATGTAGGTGTTCCGATTGCTAGCCCGATTTTCAACTTGATTTTCTCTATTCTACAATAAAGAGTCATCCTTAAAATACTCTTATTTCAAATTTTGAGTTGCATAACTCGAATGGTTCTTATTTTAAAGCACAAGGTGATATGAAATTTGCCCATTAAATAGTACACAAACTGGCCCGGTGATTAACTGCCCTTAGCAACAATTCACTGCATTTTGGCCTATAATGTAATTGTCTAAATGTTGATGGGCAAACAAAAGCTATAGTGATCGGGACATCTACCTTAAGTGTTCCTTCTGACACATGGTAGCTGTTCTGTTAAAACCTTGTATGTTTTATCGGCAATATATCCTGTATACAGTAAACTAGTAAAAGAAAAAACTGCCCAATGGTTTGCAATAGGAAGTGTTGCTTATACATTTCAGAGGCAAGTGCACTTTACAAGGTTTTGATGGATTTTTTGACACCCTCAAACATGTAGAGCAAATGTTTATATATGCTGAAGGGCCAGATGGAGATACAAGATTTGGAGATACACAAGGTTTTGACAGAACAGCGGCGTTGTGGAGCAAGTTTGTTTAGCAAGTAGACATTCTGGCTGAGTAGATGTTGAAGAAAATATAATTTGGTCTTTTAACTGGTGTCTGCCTCTGGGCCAATTTTGCTACAGTGTTTCCACTCCAAATGTTGCTGCTTAAACTATACATAGATGGAACATCAAGGTGACACCATATTATTATACCCTAGTGTATACATGTTAGAATATGATCCTTTGCTGATGAAGCATGGTACAGTTTCAATGTTCAATATTTTATTTTTAGGTGTCGTAAAAATGTTTTTGTTAACTTCATTTGATTTAACTTGAGTATAACAATTTTGAATGACACGCAATGTGTATGATGGGTCGGAATTCGTTGGGTCACTACATTCTGTATAAATTATATTGCAGAGAAAAATTAAATTAATCATTTACCTGCTCCATTTTATATACATACATCAATGGCACATCCATGTATCTTGTTGGTACCCTGGTTTCATCATCTTCCTTAACTCCCTGGGCACTACCTGTCTTTCGTACAATAATTCCCATTGGTCAATTACATGATATAATCATTTTGATGACCAATTACAGTTTTGCTTATAAATATTTTATGCTAATATTTTTGAAAATTGTAATTGTTCTAACGATGTCTCTGATTGGCGCAATATTTGACACATTCTAAATTTCAACCAATCGGCCGGTAGTTCTCAGGGGGTTAAGCATAAGCTATGGGAAAAATCAAGTAAATAATGTTTTAATGAAAAGATTCATGTTTAAAGCCAACATGTACTGACCCAATTACAGATTGATTGTTTACTCCATGCATGAAAATCGATTACTTGATTTTTGGATAACTGGTTAAAAGATTGCTGGTATTTATAAATAAAGTGCCGTATAACCAAACAAGGCATTGCAGTAGAGTTTTAGAAATATTACCCATTGTACATTATATATATTGAAATGTAGATATCATGAAAGATGTAATAACATAATAAACTTAATATTAAATATGAATAAAATTGAAAGAAAAGTGTCTCTGGAATCTGTTTATTGTGAGTTCTACCAAGGAGTTATTATGTTAACTATAATAACTCCTTGGTTCTACTAAAAGATCATCCAGCAACGGGTTAGGTTTACTCATTTCAATTCAATTATAACACTTCATCAACATTTCACAGCTTATTCTATGTCAGGGCATTGATTATCATGGGTCAGTAACAATAAATGCATGGTGTAATGGTGGGATGAGCTTTGAATCTTTAATTAGTTTCGGCCGAATTCAGGAGAGGAGTGTGAGGACAACAAAATTGTTTTGTTTAACTTTTTTTGCAGTCATTGTGCAGCTGAGCTGTGGTCACTGCAATACAAAGAGGAAGATGTAATCTGAACGTGTAGGAAAGATAATTTTGACACATGTTTACTGGAAAGGATAGAAAGATCTTGCAAAAGGATTTGGACAAATTAAAGTAGAAAATCATGTACACACTATTGTAGTTACTACGTGGCTATGTAATAGTATAAATGGAAGAGTTTTACTGATAAAATATGATGGAGCTGGTCACACATACAGTATACACTGCAATTCAAAAGAAAAGCCAGCGTTCTTGCCTAACATTTTTGCAATAGCATTATAATTTTATTACAAAATAAACACTACTTACCCGGTACGTGTATGACAAACTTGGCTGGATTGTCAAAGGAAACCTGTGTGTGGAAATATCTGGGTTACTTTCAACCCCTACAGCAATCAAAAACTTCCTATAAACGGTCTGACCGAGTCCATCAATTATGGTGCCTGTAACCCATTTTGCTTTCATTTCAATGATTGGATGCAATTCCAATTGGATGTCTTCTCCCAACTTCGTAATTGTTATCCTAAAGTCAATGAATTGGATTTGCAGCATTTAATTCAAATCCCCATCGCTCTATTTCCCTTTCAACGATATCACTGTCAACGATATATGTTTCATCCATTTTGAGACTTTTGAAGAGATGTGTTTACTAAAATTGCTTTCTGTACGACGATCCGAATAACAGCTGATGAGTGTTTTGATGTTGTGGGGTCACAGGTCAATTTGAAAATTGTCAATCAAATGCGCAAAGCATGTTGGGTTTTTTTTTCTTCGCTAGGGATTTTTTTCTGACGAACGTTCATTAGTGGTGTGAAAAAGTTCTAACCCCCTTTTGATTTCTTTATTTCCGGTAGAAATAGCGGTCCCTAAAACACAAATAAACCATTGAAGCGGCGGTTGACCCGTCAGATGATAGCATGCTCAAGCACCACAAAGTGAGGCTGTAATTTTATAAAAGCACGCAGACAGCGCTATCAAATCGTGAAAGGTTCAAAGGTCAGCGGGCCTAGACCAAAACATGGGGTTGCTGTTCTCAGAAAGTGTATGTCATCACATAATTATCGCTGTGAAAGGCTAGCGATTAAGGCCTGTACTGTGTCGTCATCTCGGGGTCATCTCCCGTGGGAAAGTGTTTGTACCGACTAGTGTCAAATAATCTCTATTCACTGAAGTTCAACCAGACTTTCAGACTTCACCCAGTACATTTGTACATAACACCTACTGTGAGAAATGAACACCCCTACCCATACGGTCTAAATCACTGCCGTCGATTGCAACTTGTTGCTTTTCAGTGTGGACATCTCTAAACACTCACTTTTAGTAGCGTATTATGGCGTGGTCGGATGAGCATGATGATGACGGAGAATACCGGCTATTGAAGAAGCTAGGATCAGGTGCATTTGGTGAAGTATGGAAGGTTCGGGAGAAGTGTTCACGTAAACTGTTGGCCATGAAGGTGATACCGTTTGCGAAGAACGTCTACGAAGAACTGGAGTCGTCTCTTAATATTCCATCTCATTCCAACGTTATCAGGTAGGATTCTATGCAGATTATATCGTCAGTGGCGGCAGTACGGGGACGACCATCCCTCCCCTCAGTTCAACCACCCCACCCTGTTCCCCCTCCCCGTTCCCCCTCCCCAGTAAGCTCAAGCCTCACCCCATTTTATCCCCCAAAAAATCGAAAAGCTATATAATTCCAGGCAATGTTTACAATACAATATGTTCGCGCGCTTCGCACCCCGTTTGTTCCCCCGCCCCCACCGCACCCCTCCCCCCCCCCCCCCCCCCCTCCCGCACCCACCGCACCCCTTCAAAATGTGGGGGAAATCCGTGAGGGCCCAAAACCCAAAATGGCTGCCATTACATGTGTTCAAAACTCAAAAATATTTTATATTTAGCTCGCAAGTGTATCAACTTGTATCTGAGCACAGAGAATATTCCAACTTAACCCCCATATCCGCTGACCAGTCTGGTCCACGCCCTATGTGATCACTAACATTTTATGTTTTAAACTATTTAAACTGGTCACAAAAAGTTAGGACACTTTTTTTAATAAAGTATATTTTTATTATTAATTACCCACTTGTATTATGTTGCATATCAATGGAAAGCTGAAGTATTCTTCTTTAAAATGATACCAAATGTGCAATGATGACATGTTAATGTATGAAAACAAGCAAGACAACTTACTGATCTTAATCCACTTTATTGAGACAAGAACTGAGTGCAGTAACGAGTGGATTTACAAGTTGTAGGCCTAAACCTTTCATCATATACCTTCATGACCTTCCACCTGTTAACCCAGTCCTGCAAATACCCAAACAATGGTTTTCTAAAGAGATGAGGGTGAACTTGTGTGTGCTGTGCTTACTGGTGCAAATCTTTGTGTAAACCATTCATAGTTTCAGGCGGATGACTCTCATATATATTCCACTCTTTTTCGTGCTTTAATATTGATGCAATACTGATTGTGCAATATGTGTTCTGTGCATCACGCTTTTTAACTATTCCCATTTTTACTTATGTATATTTCACAGTTATCCCCGTTGTCTGTGTTTACTCTTCTTATTAATTTTAGACTTAACTGTGCAATATTCATACAGTATTTTATCTTGTTGTTATCGGAATTTTAATATTGTATATTTATATATTGCTACCGTGACGTGTGCTTTACGCTCTTAATGTATCTTTGTAAAGCGCCTTGAGTTCTTTTTGATGTAATTGCGCTATATAAGAAATAAATATTATTATTATATTATTATCTGCCCAATGTTGAGATTTGGTTCACAGTATAGCGCACTCTGTCAGTTCTTCACCCGGAAGTTAAGCGTAAACTGTCAATCATTCGTTGTGAATGAATATTCAGCCATATTCATTCATGACCTCACACGATGTGATCGTCGCGATTCGGCGTCATTCCCAACTGATCTGATTACAATATTCATAAAATACAAATAACGCCACGCCCCTCCTCTGTCACTGCCAGACGAAGCCATCCACAATTTAAAATTCGTATTTTGTTCTACGTAAATTAATTTCAAATAACCAATTCTGAATATTTCTGTGCCACAAATCATGTTTTGAGCCGATAAAAACCCACACGTCTTTAAGAGATAAAAAGAATACAAGCATACACTTTTGCATTGATCATGTCTGATTACTTTTATTAAAAAGACAAAAGCAAAACTATTGAATATATTTTGATTTTTATAAAAAATTAAAGAATAATCAAAAATCGCATAGGACATAGCTCTTTTGTGTAAAATAAATGAAAATAAAAACATAGCACATAGTTTTGAGCCAAAGGTTGCTGAGACAAACTATTTATTTTGTTTAGGCTGAGTCACGTGTTTAGCTCGAAATTTTATAATATACACGGTAGAAAAGGGATAGTCATAGGCAATAATATATAATACTTGACGATATTTTGGCCTAATATTATTGGGGAAATAACAACAATTTAGATGAGTATTTAAATAGGTATTTCATAATTTTTCGCCACAACATTTGCCAGCAATAAGGATGGCCGAGTGGTTAAAGCAAAGCATTGCATTGGATTAATAATGTAATACTTTTTCGGTGCGTGAGTTCGAATCTCACGGGATTAACTTGATCTTTTGTCTTATTTTGGTAACAAATTACGTTGTTTTATCAGTTAAACATTGTAATTTGTATTAATTTGTACTATTATACAAGTGTTTTTTCTCTGAAATATGACATATGAAATAAGAGAATATATAATACGGGGGTTTTCAAGAAACACGGCGGCGGCGGATCCCGACGCATTTTGTATCGTGTTGCTGGTGTATCGATACCAGCTGGTGACCAGGGGTCTTGCCACTATGAAATTCTGTCTGTTTGTGACCGCCATTGTCTGTAATATCCTTACAAAAATGTAGCAATTAAAAGTGACAAAAAAGGAATAATTGTACGGAAATGAATATTTACATCCGAAAAGACCAAACAAACCAATGAAGCACGTATTTGAAGAGCATCTTCTTCCGCTCATCATGCTCGAAGAAATTCACTGAGACTGATCCATGCTATCAGGAGTTATGCCTGTTTTTAATTAATGGACCCATTTTGGTAGCTGTCCACGAAATGCTAAATCCTTTGATGATATTCGTCCAAGTGAGGAGCATAGAGTACCGATGGTTTCAAATTTAAATGATAAGAGATTAATGAAGCACGTATTCAAAGAACATATTCTTCCATGCCTGTTTTGATAAAATAATCCACTTTTGGCACCTGTCTGGGATATGCAAAACTCCTTGGAAATGAACCCTCTAACTTAGAGGCTCTAAGTGAGAAGAAAGAGTACAGATTCAATCAAATTCAAGCGATATTTATACCTGGGACATTTAAACACAAAGATGAATTGAAGTATGTATAACATCAACATTCAAACTCAGAGTTTTTGTCTAAATATAACCGAATTCCTCGAGCTGTCAACGGAATTCTTAATGAAAAAAGCAACAGAAACATGTAAAGCTATATATTCTCATTTCAGATAGAAATTGATTACATCGGCATGTTCCTCATAAATAATATTACTATAATCCTAGGTACTTGCAATATTGTTTATATAGTTCACTGCATACTTTATTTTAGTATCACACAAATCTCATTTTGTTGTTATTTTATAATTATGGGCCCTGCAATTTCAGTAGAAAAAAAATAGATTTTCATTTGGCCCTTCACAATTAAATCAGAGTTTCCCAAAATTGCAGATTACAAGATATTCAATTATTTTATTTTTATATAGGATTTTCTTCTTTAAAATGACTTTCAATAAACTTCATTTGCTGTTTTCTACTTTAATCATGTCAGCTATGACATGGTGTGAACATAGAACATGATTGCATTATTACTTTGGTATCAAATAAGTCATACTTGAAAAATAATTGCAGTCCTCGATTGCCACGATGTAAAGGAGTTGAAATTGGTTGCTACAACTAGTCTCAAAATAAAGAAAATAGAAGATAATTAATAAATAATAATTAAAAGTCACCTCAGTACCTTTTTTAAACCTGCAACAGGTAACTCAGAATTAATTGTGAAGGGCCTTAGTGCTCAAAAAAGGATGCCTGAGGGCAGTGGCGTAGCCAAGGGGGGGGGGGGGAAAGGGGGGGCAGCTGCCCCCCCTGTGGGGTTCTCTGCCCCCCCTGTTGCCCCCCCTGTGGGAAATGTCAGTTGAAATAATTTGGGACTAACCTATTCACAACACAAGGAAATTCAATCCTCAATTTGGTTGTTGCCCCCCCACCAAAACTCCCGGCCCCCCCTTTGCCCCCCCCCACTGAGAAAAACCTGGCTACGCCACTGCCTGAGGGGATGAGAAACTGGTTTATTTTTTTACTTGGCCTTTAGTGATGTCATAACAACAAATTGACAGGTCTATACATGGCAGTATTACCTGCCATGGTCTATATTAAATGCTAGAAATAGTTCATTTGTAATAAGATACCATGCACACCCAACAGTGTGGACAGGATTATATAACAGTTTTTCAACCAAATTTATAGTACCGTATTCGCCCTATTAAGCGCCATGCCCTTATAAGCGCCCACCCCTGTTTTTCCCCATGATTATCAAAAATAATCCCGTCTAAGCGCCCATCTTATCAATATAGCCTGTGTGTTTGGTATGTATTTAAGCCACAAATGAAAAGTAAAGACCGCTGCTCACCTGATGAAAATCGATAAGAAATTTCGGGCTAGTTTTGAAGGTTTTCTTTGGCATTTTTTGATTAAACCTTTCTGAATTCAACAGTGTTCTCAATAATGACTTTAAAAATGGTAATTCTTTTAAGGGCCCACCCAAAATGACTTTGCTAACCGCCCTGGGCGCTTATTAGGGATAATACGGTATGTTCATGGTGCATAGTTGTGTTACAGGAATAATATCATTTATTTATAATGTTTGGATTGGGGTCTATGCATTTTTTTTCAGGAATGCAAATATGTACAAACATACCGTCATTGATTGTGTTAGATACATAACCTTAATCTTTGCTTTCATACATGTCATCCTGCCCCAACCATTCCAACCCCACAAGTTTATATTTAAAATAAAAAGTGCCACATCAATTCATGACTTAATAATATTTATGCCGGTCGGAATATTAGGACTGATTCTAATTCCAATGCTAAATTTCGATTATATTGCCTCTTCATTCTATCAAGCCCTCACCCCATCTTATTTTGATACTGCCCTAAAAACCTAAATTCTAACCCTAGACCCTTTGGGTCTCTTGGAGATTCGGGTCCAAACTGAGACTGAGACAAACAGAGAGCTAGATCAGTGCATGTAACAATTGCAATAGGACGAAATGGGAGAGGACGTTGTGGCAAAGGACAAAACGGGAGAGGACGAAATGGCATTGGACAAAATGGGAAAGGACTAAATGGCAATGGACAAAATGGGAAAGGACGAAGTGGCAAAGAGCGAAATGGGATAGGACGAAATGCCAAAGGACGAATTAGAAAAGGACGAAATAGCACAAGGACGAAGTGGCAAAGGACAAAATGGGAAAGGACAAAATGGGAGTTGAAGAAATGGTAAAGGACTAAATAGGAAAGGACCAATTGGCAAGAGGACCAAGTGACACAAGGACGAAAGGGAATTTGGACGAGATTGAAAAGGATGAAATAGGAAAGGACGAAGTGGTAAAGGACCAATTGGGAGAGGACGAAATGGCAAGAGGACGAAATGGGAAAGGACTAAATGGCAATAATTCAATAATCAAAAAAAAAAAGTGGCCACAATTTTTGACAGTGGCCTAACTTTGGCCAAATGTTCAAAAATGCCATTCACTTTGGTCGCAATTTCCTGAAATGCTTAGAACAGTTATGTACAGGATGAACTGAACAACATAATACCTGAAATCAGGAAATTTCCTGAAGACTGGCATATAACTTAAGGGACCGTTCATTAATAATGGTGGAGGGGGGGGGGGGTTGGACAAAATCCAGACTGGTATGTCAAAATAACCTACCCCATACAGCTGAAATTGAAAATTACATGACCCCCTACTAACCAAAAGCTTTTTTACACAACCCCCTCCCCCCCCCCCCCCCCCCCCCCCCTCATAATAAACTTGTCACAGGGGATAGATTCTTTTGTCCATGGATTCGTTGGTTGTGCCCTCTGAACAGCCAATAATTAAATGACTACATGTAAAGTACATTGCGAGCATAGCGTGGTGGAAATCTTGTCATATTTATACATTTAGGGTGGTTTTGTGAGTCTTTATGACCCAAATTTTTTAGAACATCCTGACTAAAACGTATGAAATATTCTACTTTTGTGAGCTTTGGTGCAGAGGTGAAAGTGAGACGAGGTGAAAAGCATGCATGAAATTACCGTTTTTAATCATATTGTTGGATTTCCCACAGATCGTCCGAGCAGGGCGTGCACACACAAAAATTGCTGTCCGAAAGTAGGCTCATCATAAGTAGTTGTTCGGGTTTTATATTTCTAAAATAAATATTGTTATTGTGTTTAATCAAATCAATAGGGGCAATTGTATAATTATTTTCATATTTCGGACACAATTATTTCTCGATACAGTGAAAATTATGATTTCTTTGCATTTCTTGTTTTGAAAGACTTGGTGTAAGTCTACTTTCTGAATATAAGTGTTTTTTTTTTGTTGCGATATCACGACTATGCTGAATGATTGACAGCCGGCTGTAATCAAATCATGTGAGCAGACGACAAAACCTTAGCAAAATCTTGAATATTCTTGAGCGAGCTATTAAAATGTCCGGCATCGCCTGCAGACGAAAAACAGCGCCCTCGAAAAACCACATTGGCTCTGACAGATTAATTCTTTTGTTCTTTTCGCGACCGATATGTACGTGTACCCAGTATAGGACTAGGAGTGTCCTATCCCAAATTTATTAGTATCCCTGATCCCGGGCCCTGATCTTGGCCGCCATGCCTGGTCAGCTCAATAACCTGCATTGATCTTGTCTGGCCTGTACTACATAGGCCTACATGTGTAGAATTTGCGACTCATTCCGAATCCGAATAGATCTGACAGTTGCTCTCAAACGTAGGCCTTCTCTAAAAATAGTATGATGTACTAGTATCTACTGAGCCCTAGTATACTGCATATCAATCGAAATGAATCGCGGAACCAGAATTATGATGCACATGATAATAATTATGTACAAAAAATATACACACACACATGACATACGATTACGACGGGGATTACATGGCATGAATAAGTTGTAAAAGTATGCTATTATTACGATTTTCATCCAATCAATACGTTGTATGAATTCCACTTGTTTGAGCAATCTAATAATAATAAATAATTATGGTCGTACATACCTGTGAAATCACTTCAAATCAGCAGAAAATCAGTCAGTTGTCAACATCTGGCTCAAGATCTGACGGCAGTCTGGTACAGTACTATATGCAGCACGATAGTCGATAAAAAAATCATTGACGTCGCGTTGGCTTGCACATTCCTATACTGTGCTGCCTATATTAACCAAAGTACTAGTATCGACGGACTTCCCCGCACGTGTTGCAGGTAACAGACGCTGTGTGTGCACTATATCTTGCTGCTTATAGTTGTAGTCGTGACTAGCCAATGAAAAAAGTTTCAATGGCACTGGCTTGTTGGGTTGGGAATGGAGCCGCCGCGTATCGCGTACATTGCGTAAAGCGCGCACATACATTCGCATGATAATTTCGGGCGCGTTCATCCATGTACTGCGTTCGTGATGTTCGTTCAATTATTAATTTACCTATTATAGTCTTCTATTCGGCATACTCTTGTAGCTCCTCTTTTGCAAATCAGGTTCAAACCGAATGCGAGTGAGGCTAGGTCTGACCTCTGATACTTGGAATTTTTATGGTTGTTTATTGAGTTGATATAATTATTGTGTATTCATTGTTCCACACTTCCGACTGCTACTGGTATTATTTTTGTCAAATCATTCATTTAATTTATTTAAATATGTTTTTATTTGTTTTGTAATTTATTGATTGATTTGCTTATTCAGTTATTTGCATATTTACTTCCCAGCGGGCACCAGACGGCACACTTAAACGTTGAATCAACGTAACGGTGATACAACGTTGCAACGTTGATACAACGTTTGTTTTATCGTTGAAATATGGTTGTGTGCCCGCTGGGTTTGTTTAAATATTGTTTATTTATTTATTTATTCAGAATATTCCTCCTTGGTGGTGGAAAAGCTGGAATTCCATTCCCGCGCCCTCTATAGGAGGGGGTAGGATATTATCAAATAAAAGCAAATAAAAGCTGGAATTCCAGCACCCTCCTTGGTGAAAAGGCTGGAATTCCAGCACCCTTCTTGGTGGAAAAGCTGGAATTCCAGGTGGTCAAGAGTAAAAAAGTCTGGAATTCCCGCGCCCTCTATAGGATATTATCAAATAAAAGCTGGAATTCCAGCACCCTCCTTGGTGAAAAGGCTGGAATTCCAGCACCCTTCTTGGTGGAAAAGCTGGAATTCCAGGTGGTCAAGAGTAAAAAAAGTCTGGAATTCCCGCCCTCTATAGGAGGGGGTAGGATATTATCAAATAAAAGCAAATAAAAGCTGGAATTCCAGCACCCTCCTTGGTGAAAAAGGCTGGAATTCCAGCACCCTTCTGGTGGAAAAGCTGGAATTCCAGGTGGTCAAGAGTAAAAAGTCTGGAATTCCCGCGCCCTCTATAGGATATTATCAAATAAAAGCTGGAATTAAGCTGGAATTCCAGCACCCTCCTTGGTGAAAAGGCTGGAATTCCAGCACCCTTCTTGGTGGAAAAGCTGGAATTCCAGGAGTGTGGTTATGTAAAAAAGTCTGGAATTCCCGCGCCCTCTATAGGCCAATATGAAACGCGAAATAAAAGTGACAAAGGGGGAATATGTCAGTGTTCTCAATTTTTAGCCTCATATAATGGGTTTAATGCATACCATTCTACCGTATGTTTGAATCTCCGGGGATTAAATCGCATTTGAATATGACTCTTTTGACTATGTACTCTTTGCTCATTCTCACTTAAATTGATGATTTTAAAGGATTTAGCATTTCGTGGACAGTTCCGAAAATGGGTTCTTTTATTAAAACAGGCATAAATCCTGATCGGTAGCAAGGATCAATTTCCCTGTGATTTTTTTTCTTCGTATGAGCGGAAGAATATGCTGTTCGTATACGTGATTCATTGGTTTGTCACATTTGTTGACTCATACGGTAAGATACATACGGTAAGATAAAGGGTTGCGAAAAGCCAATCAAATGTGTACCGCAGTTTTATGAAAAGTCTATAACCCCGCCACCCTTTTGCATGCCCACTTTTGACATGCGACCTATAACAATATTTGGTTTCCTATAGGCCGTCCGCATTTAGAAACTGCACAAGCTCGTTTTTAAACCAAAAGTAACGCGGCAACTTATTTTTATATGTCTTTGGTGCCGGTGGTATTTAAATTTATATTAAAATTGTGAAAATAACCAACAGACCGCTTATACGGAGTGTGGTTGTAGTTATATTGGCTTTGCCATTTATTTTAAATGAAAGCGCAATACGTTTAATTGTATAACAAGGGAACAGTTTGCTCATTATGGATGGAATCTTACGACTTACGAGGCTTTCTATCTTTATATTGTGTCCCAGAAATGTAGTTGTTCGACTGGCACTCTGTGTGCCATGCTACAATTGACCTAATCTGCGCAGAAGTGGATCCAGTTTTTGATATGAACTTTTCATATGGATAGGATGAAGGATGGCAAGAAAATGATATTTGTCTGATGTATGTCCAATAATCTCGTTTTATCTTGTAATCCTATGCAGGTATTATGACCATGAGTGTATATATGGTAAGAGAAACCGGATCGTCGAAGTGCGCCTGTACATGGAATACTGTTGCGAAGGGACCTTGGAAGACTACATGTTCAAAAAGGAAACCTCTTTCAAGCTTAAGCTCATCTTCATGAAGCACATCTCATCGGCTGTAGCATTCCTGCATCACAATGACGTCATACATCGTGACCTGAAACCTGATAATATACTTATGAGCCGCAACAACCGACTGGGCAGAGTCACCGCTAAGATTGGAGACTTCGGCACCGCCAAGATCACCGCTGATTCTGGGTACGAGGGCAGCCTGTATAACTATTACATGGATACTTCCCGCGCAGGAACATTGTTTTTCATCGCACCGGAAGTGCTTGATGGTCGGTACACGGAGAGAGCAGACGTATTCTCCATGGGAGTAGTCTTCGCTGCCATTTTGATAGATGAACCGGTTGACATCTGCGGGGAGAATTTCATGGGAGCATCTTATGGTGAAGACGTATGTGGCCGTCCTCAATCAATCGCATCTGCTCTGCGCGATGGCAGAGGGGAGTATCAATTGTGCGAGCATGTTGGACCAAGTCGCGTACTACAACTGGTAGAGGACATGCTAGTACTGAATCACCATCACCGCCCAACTGCTGCTAAAGCGAAAAGAGAGGTCATCGCTTGTCTGCACGATCATGTGAAGTCTCTTCATGGTTATTATTAGAGAAGCCAGGGATATTTGACTTAAGAGGTTTTTTTCTGAACTTTCCGTAAGGCTAAATATGATACCGTAAACCGGGTTGATTCTCGACAGCCAGCTGACTTCGGGATATTAAGTATTTTGTTTTAGGCATGGTAGATATAACCTATCTTTAAAAAAAACTGATTAAACATAAGGATATCAGTCACTGAAATCTGCCACGACATCACTGATTGAACACAGGGTATTCTTCCATAATCAATTATGGCGAGGTATCAATACTGGATGGCAACATCTCGCACTTGGTGCAAAATTACCGACATGGCCTTATCTTGTGATTAGTACTTGTTCGTGTATGTACTGGACTCACGTAGTTATAAGGGTGAGATCTCAGTAAATAGCGTACCATTGATCGTTCTGTACTATAGGGCGTGTCAAAAGAGTGTCGCATGAGGGAGAGAAAATGATTAAAAATACATCCCATATTTGTTTGTTTTTTTACAAAAGAATGTTCGTTAGTTAAGCCCCAATGTAAAAACACTTTATCCCATTATGTTTCACCCCAATAACTCCTGAGATATGATCAATTCAGTGTGAAGTCCACTTTTGGACAACAATTGGATTTTTCAACTGAAAAAACTGCCTTAGAGATTCCAATGATTTACTACATGTAGGATACATCAATGTATTGTGTAAAATACATCATATTCTGTGCTTTGTCATGGATAACATGGATCCAAATATGTTTTTGATCAAATTGAAATACTATCAACATTTAGTAGGTAGATGTTTATTGAATTGATTGATTATGTTCAATTACACGCTGAATGACTATTGCATTAATAAAAAAGTTATCTATCTGCACATGAAAATTGGCCGAAGCTTAAGTTGATATGCCTGTGTAGATTTGCCATAATTTGATAACGAAAGCTCCAAAATGGGTAGAAACAAATCCTTATGACACATCAAAGAACAAATCCTTATTACACATCAAAGATTGCTGAACATAATTATTACTAAACTGCTCAAACAAGTTTGGAATATCTTTTCTAGCACAAGGTTTTTTTAAATACCGCGGGATATGTTCATTAAGTGTTATATCCATGTAAAGGTGATGATGTGTTCATCTTTACAATGATACCAAATTTGAAGCATTCCCTTGCTTCAGTGCCCAGCTACTTGCTTGAGAACAGAGGGAGGTCACAATCTGAATGTGCCAAAATCAACACTATTTCGTGCTCAAAAGAACATCTTTGTCGTCTGTTAAATGAAGTGTTACATTGACCACTACAGTGTAGTGTGATGATCTATTGATTTCTAAGCACAAAATAGTGCTGATTTTGGCACTTTCAGATTGCGACCTCCCCATGTTCTCAAGCATGAGGCTGAGCACTGGAACCAGGGATTGCTTCAAATTGGATATCATTGTAAAGATGAACACATCAGCTTTACATGGATATATAAAACTTAATGAACATATCCCGCGATATTTGAAAATCTTGTGCTAGAAAATGATTCCAAACTTTTTTTGAGCAGTTTATTTCACATCCTTTCGTTACCAGAAATTAGACACTTTTTTGACACGCCCTGTATTAGGGCAGCTTATTGATTTATTGTTTTAACATTCCACTTTAGTGCGTAATGTTGTCTGTGACATCTGGTATGTATGGCTTATTGCACTCGCTCAATAAATTGTCAACCAGTATGAAAACCTCGCCTTAATCACATTTCAGTATAAACAAATGGCTACCTGAACAACCAAAGAGCACAATGTTATGACATCGTAGTGAGTGTTACTTAATTCAGCCATTAGATGACAGATGTCAGTGAGTATTTCCCAGGGGTGTTTTGAGAACAGTGTTAAGTTTGTTCCAATTTTGTGCTATAAACCAGCCTCGGAAACAATCACATACGGGTTTCCTGGTTTAAATGTTAAAGGAGGTGTCCCGCAAGCACAACATTGTGCATTATATGTTAGGAAAATAATTATCGAGCCCATATTGCGTAATTATATGGAACAGAACATCATACTTATCACAAAAACGAATACATAGTGCCATCTCTCAACATACAATTTTTAAAATTCGCAGCGATCGAAAGTCCCGTGTGTCGACACAGTCATAGTTATACAATGCACATGCGCAAATTTGAGCACCAATAATCATGACGTCATCGATACCGGTGCTTTCGATTGCCGCGAATTTTAAATGTCGCATGTTGAGTGATGGCAGTTTCTATTCGTCTTTATGATTAGTATGATGTTTTGGTCTATATATATAACTACGCGATTAGGGCTCAAAAATTATTTTTGCTAACATACATTGCACAATGTTGTGCTTGCGAGACACCTCCTTTAAGTTTTAAATGACATAGTTATTATATGAAAATCCCATATAAACAATTGTTGATATTGTTCAAAAAGTATATTATTGGTTTATGTTTTTGTTTTATTTTACAAGTGAAATGTTCAGTTTTAATGACATAGTTATTATATGAAAATCACCATATAAACAATTGTTGATATTGTCGAAAAGGTATATTATTGGTTTTATTTTGTTTTCGATTTATTTTACTAGTAAAGTGTTCAATTTTAATGACATAGTTATATGAAAATCAACACATATAAACAATTGGTGATATCTTGGAAAAAGTATATTATTGGTTTTATTTTGTTTTTGTTTTATTTTACAAGTGAAATGTTAAGTTTTAATGACATAGTTATTGATATTGTCGAAAAAGTATATTATTGGTTTTATTTTGTTTTTGATTTATTTTACTAG
Source organism: Ophiura sarsii (assembly GCA_035610835.1). Classification (NCBI taxonomy): domain Eukaryota; kingdom Metazoa; phylum Echinodermata; class Ophiuroidea; order Amphilepidida; family Ophiuridae; genus Ophiura; species Ophiura sarsii. The sequence continues at coordinate 35,667,931 of CM069444.1, forward strand.
TGAAATGTTCAGTTTGAATGACATAGTTATTATATGAAAATCACCATAAACAATTGCTGATATTGTCGAAAAAGTATATTATTGGTTTTATTTTGTTTGTTTTATTTTACTAGTAAAATGTTCAGTTTTAATGACATAATTATTATATGAAAATCACCATATAAACAATTGTTGATATTGTCGAAAAAGTATATTATTGGTTTTATTTGGTTTTTAATTTTTTACTAGTAAAATGTTCAGTTTTAATGACAGTCATTATATGAAAATCACCATATTATAACTTTTGTTGATATTGTGAAATTGAAGTATATTATTGAATTTATTTTGTTTTTGTTTTATTTTACTAGTTTGTTAATATGCGATTACTTTCCACTATTCTCGGTATTTAACGCTATAAAAATATCGCCATCTCTCAAAATGTAATTATTAGTTTGTATTACTTTTAAACAAACAAATTACTGTTTGTTGTAGTTTATACACCTATCAGTTGTAAGACGCACTATACGACCCCCGGGAGAGGTGCGTCGTTTACCAATAATTCTTGACGGAGGGTACGTCAGTGGCAGCCTTTGGTCCGTCAAAAAAATGACGGAGGGTGCGTAAAAGTCCGTCACTTTACATGGGTGCGAATGGGCTGATAGTTGACTGAGGGTGCGTATTTGGATGGCAATGGTCCGTCGTTTTTTTGACACAGGGTGCGTCATGGTACATGAGAAGTTGACGCACCTCGGTAAAGTGACGCACCACTCCCAGGGGTCGTATAGTGCGTCTTACAACTGATAGGTGTATTTTAGTGTAGACCTCTTTACTTAACTATTGATACGTATGTTACTCGCAGTTAATCGTTGTTGTTTACTCTTTCAAGATTTCAACTGCACTTCGGTTGCAATGCAAAACCAGTACACAATGGCTCATACGTAAAAGTGACTTGTATACGTAAGACTTTAAATCATCATTACGTACAAACATTAATTTAAAGCAACTACGGCAAAATGTTGTATTATTACTATGGAAATATTTTGCATTAGTGATGCAATACAGGGCGTGTCATAAAAACATAGACCGTTGATAAAGCCCTATTAGTCGTCTTTCAAATACACTTATACCAAGATATGATCAATTCAGTTACAAGAGTATGAATCCCCTTTTGGCCACTTTTGAACAAGATTGAGAAAAAAATTCATTTGTGATTCCAGTGATGAATATAGAAATATGTCAATGTGTAATTTGTTTAAAATACACTAAAATTCAAATGTTATGTGATTTACCATGGATATTATGGAAGAAAAAAAGGTTTCTGCTCAAATTCAACTTAATTATTAAAGTATGTAGATTACTATTGATTGTAATGATTATGCTCAATTACACTGAGTGAGTTCCCTGCACATGAAAAGTGGATTTGGCATGCCTAGGGAGATATGGCATAATATGATAACAAAAGCTCCAAAATGGATAGAACACAATTTCTTATGACACATATGAACATGGGAAAATTGGTACTTCACATCTAATTCTATATTTGTTATGTCTAAAAATAAATGAAAATAATGTTTCACACGCCCTGTATTACTTTGTCGACTATCGCACAAGTCTTGCGTACAAGTCACATATATGTACGGGTCTTACGTACTGGTTTTGCAGTGGGCCTAATTTGCTAAAAGATTTTGTTAACGTTTGTACTGTGTTTTTCACCTCGTGAAATAAATCTTGTAATACAAAATATTAAGATGTAAGATACGTTACACATACATAATAAAGTTGCATAAATGTGTTTGTTTTTTGTTTTTATTTGTAATTGATCTCAAAAGTGACTTTATTGTATTAACAGTATTGTGTAAATCTATATTACAATTCACGTAAGTACACCCCGATTGCCTAAAAATCACACTGATGTCCCAAGACCGCTTACGCTACCCTCGGAACCGAAATAATCCTCTGTACTTCCCCAACGGATTTAAAGTCGGTATAAATATGTAAAAGTTTGTTCATTAACCATTATTTACTAATTAAAACCCTCATGGCTGACGGAATTCTTTTAGTTTTTGCGTAGTTTTATCTTTTTTACGAAATGTAAATTTGTATTTTAGACCGACTCAGTCCCCGAACCAGGGTACTATGCCACAGCACAGGCGCATTATTGGGCGTCAGTTTGCGTGACGGGTGGATCATGTCACTAACATTTAGTGGGCGCCTTTTGGCTCACAATTTATAGCAACACTGCTCTAAATAAGTATTTAGGTATTTCATTATTCTTTGATACTCAAATTTGTATCTGTCTAGGTGGCCGACTGGATAGGCGTGTCGCAGATATCTCTTACTGAACAGCATGTATACGTGTACACAGTTAGATCGAAACCCGTGGATCAAATCCCACTGGTGGCACATTCTCCTTTGAATAACTATGACGTTATTTTATGAATTGAACATAGGAAATTTAATTTATTCTTTAGAAATGCCTTTTTTTCTCTGAAATAATATGATATTTGAATTATTTTTTATAATTGCAATTTAATATAAGAGAAATGTAGACCTACGACTTTTCAAAAAGCAAGAAAATACGCAGACGGGACCGATGTTTTCCACCCGGCGGGACGAAGTTGTATGTATGGGCGGGCGGCCATGGGCATGGGGTTAAATATCGAATATAGTCTAAAATCGGGGTAATAAAGAGATATTAATACATTATAATTTTGTAATGAATGCTAATTTGCAATATGAAAAGGGCCGGGGCGTAACTAGGTATTTCATTGGGGGGGGGGGGGGGGGGGGGGGGGGCATTAGGGGTGGATGGCCTCTGACTGGGGGGCACATCCAGTGGCGGCGCCAGCATTACAAAAAAAAGTGGTGAGCAAACGGGGGGAAAGATACATTCGAGGTGGGAAATTCGCGCGTAAAATGTGTGCCTTTTAATATCAGAATTACCTAAAATTAACTTAATTTGGTCTAAAAGTAGGCCTAGGTATTTCAGACCATTTTAGAGTCAAGCCACTGGTCAAATTAGGGCAGGTACTGCACTGCCATGGGTCATTGTATTTTGTCATTTTGTCATATTTCATTTGGGGGAGAGCATCAGGGGGCATGGTTTCTGACTTGGGGGAAATCACCTAAAATTAGCTTTTTGATCTAAAATGCGTATTTCAGACCGATTTAGAGCTTTTTTATTTTTTAAAGTCAAGCCACTGGGCAAATTAGATGTACTGCACTGTCATGGGTAACATTGTATTTTGTCATATTTCATTTGGGGGGGGGCATGGCTTCTGACTGGGGGCCTACGCCATTGAATATATGAACGACATTGTATGGACGGCCATTGGGGTTAAAGTATTGAATATAGTTTATAATCGGGGTAAAGAGATAGTAATAGATTATAATTTTGTAATGAATACTAATTTGCAATATGAATATTCACTAGCAATATGAATTGAATATTAATTATCAATATGAATGATCCAGATTGAATTGAAATGGTCCTGGCTGAACCGAGATGATCCAATAGGATCCCAAATTAATCATGAATATTCATATAACTAATTTATAATCATTACAACAACAAAAATCATAAATTATTCATCTCTTACAAATTACAAGGCTATATTCAATGAATCTAATTTATACTGTGCAAATGCTTTTTCCCCTCTGAAATATGATATTTGAATTAATTACAATTTAATATTAGAGAAATGTACGGCTTTTCAAGAAGCACGGCGCGGCGACAAAAAAATATCTTAATTTATTCATCTCTTACAATACAATTACAAGACTATATTCAATAAATTTAATTTATAATGATCCAGATTGAACTGAAATGGTCCTGGTTGAACCGAAATGATCCAAGAGGATCACAAATTAATCATGAATATTCATATGCAGAAAGTACTTCGGAAGATGTCAAATGGAAAAGCTGCAGGGCTTGACGAAATACCAGCTGAGGTATGGAAAACTGGTAGATTCAACAACATCCTACTAGAAATCTGTAATGGTACCCTACTAAGAGGTGAAAAACCATGTGAATGGTCCCTCAGTGGTATTGTCCCAATCCCCAAGAAAGGTGACCTGAGCAAAGCTAACAACTATAGAGGTATAAGTTTGACATCCATAGCAGCTAAGATCTTCAATCGCTTGATACTCAACCGCATTCGTCCTCATATGGAACCATTGCTAAGACCAAACCAAAATGGGTTCCGTGCTGAACGCTCAACAACATCACACATCCTGGCCTTAAGAAGACTGATTGAGGGTATGAAGGACAAGCATCTTGAATGTATCATCACCTTCATTGACTTCAAAAAGGCCTTTGACTCAATACACAGAGGGAAAATGCTCAAGATCCTTAGAGCATACGGTATCCCAGACGGCATTGATAAAGCGATTGACCTAATGTACAGCAACACACAAGCGGTAGTTATATCACCAGATGGCGAAACTGATGCATTTGAAATTCTTGCAGGAGTGCTCCAGGGAGACACACTGGCACCATATCTGTTCATAATTGTACTGGACTATGTCATGAGGATGTCAATTGGTGAAGACAAAGACACGCTGGGCTTTACAGTAACACCCAGACGTAGCCGGCGACACCCTGCTAAAATCCTAACAGACCTAGACTTCGCAGACGACATTGCCTTGCTATCTGACACGCTTCAACAAGCCCAGAACTTACTCTCTCTCGCGTGGAAATTGCTGCTGCAACAGTCGGTCTCCAGATGAATGCAACAAAAACCAAATTCATGACCTACAACATCAAAGGCAATGCTACACTGAATACCATTGATGGGAACCACCTATATCAGGTCAATGACTTCCAGTACCTTGGTTCATGGGTAGACGAATCTGAAAGAGATTTTAAAATCCGCAAGGCCCTTGCCTGGAAGGCTTGCAACAAGATGCGCACCCTCTGGAAATCTAATCTGTCAGCCTTCTGAAGATCAGCTTCTTCCGTGCTGCTGTAGAAAGCAGTCTACTTTATGGCGCAGAAGGGTAGACATTAACAAACAGACTTGAGGCAAGACTTGACGGCTGCTATACCAGACTACTAATGATGGTATTAAACCTCAACTGGAAGGATCATCCCACAAGAGAGGAACTCTATGCAGGGCTACCAAAAATATCAGAAATTGTTCAGCGTCGACGCCTCAATTTTGCTGCCCACTATGTAAGGCTGAATGAACCAGTGTCTCAACTAGTCTTCTGGACCCCAACTCAAGGCCAACGTACTCAAGGGAGACCAAGGTTGACATACCCCACGCTGCTTAGTAAAGATGTTGGCATCAACCAGCAAGAGCTACGCAATCTAATGCAGGACAGAGTGAACTGGCGAAAATTCATCATGGCTTCCGACCGAGGTCGACGAAAGTAAAGTAAGTATTCATATTACTAATTGATAATAAATAATATATAGACTCGGACAAACTGGCGAGAATTAAATTAACAAAGACCTTACAAACACCGTCTCGAACCCGGTCCCTCTCGCTATCGCGGCGATTGGTTAATCCAGTAGACCACAGGGACTGTGCTTACATGGATACCAGACGAACGAGCACTTATGTATACAAAGTCTATGTTGAAAGCCTCTAGCAGCCGAAATACATGAGTAAATATTAACAATTGATGATGGCCTATAAAAGCATGATTCTAGCAGAATCTATGACGAGCGAAACTCAATTAAATAAACACTCATTACAAAAAAAAATATCATTATTTATTCATCTAATCGAACCCAAAATATTAACCGCCCAGGTTTACTCATCTAGCGGGTCCCGCGCGAAGCGCGGGTGCCCGCTAGTGTTAACAACACCATCAAAAAGGAAAACAAAGAAAAGTCTACACTCACTTGACTTGCGTGATCAACGTTATCAAATGTATTTACTCGTCGGTATGAAGTCATATGTGAGGAATTTCATTTTTTACTGTGTTCAAGGTAAAAAGAGTAAGATTGGACCTCACCCCAAAGATTTGAATATTTAAATTAAAGGTAGACTAACGAATAGATCCTTTCAAAAGCTTTCATTTGACACTTAATTCAACATCCTGCGATGCTTTGTTGCATAGCTACGTTTTTTTCTTATTCAAAGTTTGTGTGATTTGCGCTAATCAATAAATGCAAATGTTCTGAGTACTTTGTGACAGATGCACTTTAAAATTTAAGTTCCTGTCATGTTTATTTTTAATAAAATATGTCAATCCCTCTCATTCTACCTCAACTGTATACCCTTTCTGATGGTGCCTTCTAAAGGTATTCCAATAAACTGCGCATGCCAATTATCATTTATAAATTTATGCACATGGAGTTTTCCATCACCAGTTGATCTCATTTGAAAATTCCCATAGCGATACTCTGCCGATAATGAGCTAATTGATATTCATGAGGTGATTTACTACAGCGATTTTACATGGAATTTTGACTTGCTCGATAAAATCATGAATTTTAATGCTATTAAATCATGAATCTGAATAGGAAACATGAATTTATTGGTATAAAATGTACATTGAATACAATGACATTGTAATTGGGTCTGATGGGTTAATACTTTGTCGACAACACAAGCTTCCAGGGGGAGAAATACTTTTGCGCGGCAGTGTATGATCGATTCAACTTGCTGCGGGAGTTATTTTGACGTCACAGATCCGCGCATGTAAATGGTAAAAATGTCCCTGGTATTAAATGTCTAGCGCCCTCGGATAAAATGGGCGGTGACGTTGAATCCATGATAAAGCAGTGATCAAATTCAACTATCCAGGTCAGGCCCGTAAGACACTTTTTTCAAAGGGGGGGCGTTTTCAAAACAAAAACAATTGTGGGTGAAATATGCGCGCGTAGCGCGCGAAAATTTTCGAATTTGCACCTATTTTTTGCACAATCGAGGTACATTTAGGCTCTAAACAAGCTTGTAGCAAAGAATATTGCATTTTGGGAAGATAAATGCGCGCGTAGCGCGCGAAATTTTTTCATCTGTGTACACATTTTCCGGGGAAGATTTTCAAAGGGGGGGCGATCGCAACCGTCGCCCCCCCCCCCCCCCCCCCCCCATCTGACGGGCCTGCAGGTAATAGTTGATAGTCATGCAAGGGCAAGGATGCCTAGGGAAATGCTTTTAATAAGTGGTACGAGCCGACGTCATTTGTATCTATTTTAACGAAATTAATTGACAATCTCCTAAGTTGTCGTTTCACTACTGATTTGTACACGGTTCGGATATCTACTGGATGGCCATATACATTAGGTACCATAACTATCGAGACTAACGCTACGAGCAGACGTACATCAATATTTGTGACAAAATAACTTGTTGGTTTAGTGTTGTTGTCGTTATAAATTTATACACGATTACTGAAATTATCTTATTGTTTTTATTACATCGCGACTTCTGTTCTTTCCCCAAATTCGATTTTGTAACATTTTGTCTGATTAAATCAAAAAAATTCAAAAACCGACAGCAACATAATGGCTTCTGATAATCAAACAGCAATTCGTGTTCAATCACCAGACACGGTCAGCAGTGTCTCATCTAATACAGACCATACGGGCAAAGTGAAACATATATTATTAGATGATGTCATGAGGTCCCGTCGATCTAAGCAACTGTTGAAGATGCTCAGTTATCAATTGATCCCACTGGTCGCCTTGGTTATCATGTGCAGTGTATTGCTGTATCAATCCAGCGGTGTCCACGACAAAGCTGTCCTGCTTCAACGCATAGTTCATCACAATGAATTAATTACCACGTTGGTAGTAGCATTGGAAATAGAACGTGGACTGAGCGCTTCTTTTCTGAGTTCAAACGACACTCGCCAGAACGTATTTGCCGAACTACAAGTTCAACGGCGATCGACGGATCGTGCGTACGTAAATATTGACGATTGGCCCGAAGAATTATACGATCGATTAAAGTTGCAGGAGTTGATATGGCATCATAGATGGAAAGTTGACAGAAAAGATGCCGAAACCTCTTTCGAAACCAACATCATATTTTATACAAATATCACGATTACCCTGATTAAAAGGGAAATCAATGGCTACAGAAATGTAGAGTCCGGCGTCTGGTATGAACTAGTGGCCATTAATAGTCTTCTTTTTTCTATGGATCTTTACGGTGTAGAGAGGGCTTTAGGTAGCGTGTTCTTTGCACGATGTATTTTGAGCGATGATAATTTAGACTGGTTTAACGCAGTCCGATCTCAAGCTAAACTAATGCTTGATCAAGCATTGGATTATGACGATAGATTGAGGCGTGAACATGATCTGTTATTAAATCAAATACCGAATAAAACTCAAATTGACGTTCAAAAGATGCGATCTGAGATCACCCGTAATCGAGATGCGTGCGCAACATACACTCCAAATGAGCTCGAATCGAAGGCACTGAAATGGTTTAGCGACAGCACGGCTAAGATAACTGTCTTGGGATCTGTAAGACATATTGGTGGTCAATCAATTAATGACTACGCCAACGGATTGATCTTCTCTGCAAAGCGAGATACACTGACCTATACATTCGTAGCCATTTCCAGCATCCTGATATGCGTAATGCTCAGCGTATGTCATGGAGTTAACTCACATCGCATACTTTCATCAGTCGGTCTCTACGCGCAAGAACTTAAAGGAAAGACAGTGGAATTAGCTCATGAAAAGAAAATAACGCAGAGTCTTCTCTATAAGATGCTACCGAGAGCCGTTGCCAAAAAGCTTCAGGCCGGTGAATTCGTGGACGCATCTTTGTTTGAGAACGTGACGGTTTACTTCAGCGATATAGAAGGTTTTACCGAGATATCTTCGCGGAGCACGCCTATGCAAGTTGTTAATCTCTTAAACGGTCTTTACAGGTTGGTGTTACGCACGATTATAATCAATAAATGCATATATGATTTAATTTTAACATAAGGCTTTTGTTCGATTTTCATATCTAGTGAGGTGTATGCCAAATAAACGATTCCCAGAAAAAATGTCATTGTATATAGATGAGGTGACATTTGTTGACGTTTAGGACGCCCTCTGTTGTTTTGAGACAAAACACACCGGGCAAGAGTTCCTATAGTTTACATAGGCCAGATCAGGTTTTCTATCTAGATTGTGGTGTCACAGCAAATTGTTATCAAAACTGTCTTTAAACTTGCTTAGGAATGCTATAAGCTATCGCATTTCACACAAAAAACTAAAACTAAATGAGTTTTACAATTCATTAGAAAGAAATTTCATGTTGTCTTGATTAACTTTACTGTATATTCTGCCTGGAGGGAAACAACAGAGGGTGTCCCATTTGTAAATACATGACATCATAGGTCACCTCATCTATAGCCAATGTGAATAAGAATGAACTTCAACGACATGTAATAATTTGGAGTTAACCTTTTCTTGTTGACAGGGAAACTTCAAAGTAACTTGGTTTTAGGGTCGGTGAGGAATTTTGATTTTGGGAAAATATTTCCCAGTGGTATCATTCTAGTCTATAGGGGCTAAATGGGAACAATAATTAAAAAAAAGTAATTATATCTTCATGGATCTGTAGATATTGAGCTACTTAACATTTGTCAAAAAATCATTCAAGTTGGAGATTCGTTATTGAGTTATGTTCGTTCCCGCGTTTAACCAAGAGGTCTAGTTCCGTTACAATGGCAATCCCACAGTTTTAACATAAGTTTTTCCGTAACTTGTTCCTAAATTAATAGGCATCATGTGTTTCAACATTTCGGGACAGCATTGTATTGTATTGATAATAAGTATGACGCCAACAATAATGTTACGTGGGCATAATTTTTCATTTTCGTTCTAGTATTAAAGGGGCACTAAGAGATCCTTCATGGAGGGAGCCCTCGGTTTTTTCAGAAGTTCGGTTTTCCATACGTAATGCCTACATATACGTACTCACTACCACTCAAAATTATAGAGGTGAATTTGCATTATTTCATGTGAAATTCATGGATTTGATAGCGTTTTGAGTTTCGATAAAATCACATCAAAACTACCCAAATTCATCCAAAAGGCCAAAGATGGCTTCTTACTTATTTGTTTCATGTTTATTCAAAATAACCTTGAAGACCACCCATGGCTTGTTGCGTAATGAATAGTCATGATCTCCCTGATTCAATCGGTAGTGATTTTAAATCAAAATACAATAAAAGTGAAAAGCACTAATATACCTTCGGAAATGCTTAGAAGTTGTCTTTATTTCTAATTTTTACTAATTGTTTTGGAAGAATTCTTACATGAGAGGATTTCTATGTATATCATCTATCTACACAAGATGAAGAAAATATTGAATTTTAATTTTTGAGCCATCTCCCTGTGCTCCTTTAAAGATAATTGTATCGATAAGTATGACGCCCACAGTAATTTATGTGGCATACTTTCCATTGCCAGGATTTGCGATAATTGTATCAATAAGTATCATGCCAACAATGATTTTATATGGCATACTTTTCATTTTCTTTTATCCAGTATTTGCGATAATTGTATCGATAAGTATGACGTTTACAAAGTGGAGACAATAGGAGATGCGTACATGGTGGTGTCCGGTATGCCAGAGCCAACAGACAGACACGCGTGGGAGATAGCAACCATGGCCTTGGATCTTCTACAGGTGACTAAAAGATTTGTCGTGCCACATTCGCCTATGGAACATATTAAGTTAAGAATCGGCATTCATACAGGTACATTTGATTTAACTCAACCCCTTGAGAACAACCTACCGATTGGTCAGAAAGATGGATTCTTCATTTTGTTGCACCAATCAGAGACATTCAGCGTGTTTTTACTGAAGAAAAAAAGCAGGCATATGACTGCTAACGGATTAAAATCCCCCAGTAAAAACACACCACCACCGGCATTTGCCCGCTCATACCGGTTTATTTCTCCCGGATTTTAGATGCCTTTTATCCTTCGAAACCAAGGATAATAGCGGTTGAAACCGGTTAGGAAAAGCAGTCTTTCGTCAGTATAAACACGCACGGTTCCTGCTCAGCGCGTTTGCCGGTGGAAAAGCGGAAGTGGGCACACGATGCACGATCACCTGACAATTAAATGCAAACAGATGTGTATGACCTTTCGCTGGCATTTATTATAATGAGGTCAGCGGCAGCCGGCAAGTTTGTTTATCGAACTGCAATAAAAACACGTCTCTCACACGAGCAACCGGCTTTTATCCTGCTTTTTATAAGACGGGTAAAAGCCGGTTTGCTTAATAAAAACACGCTGATTGTAACAATATTTTATCCCTGGTAGCCTATGGATGGAGGAAAATATTTCAGAAAAAAAACAGTATTTTAATTGGTTATTGAAATGTATATATCTTGAAATTAACCAATCATACACGTTGTTGACTAAAAGTTGCAGCACTCGTTGTAGTCGCTTTCACGGCCCTCGTGGTGGTGGTTCGGGCTGTAGGGGCGGGCTGTAAGTGTGAGTGTGAGGGTTATTCCGATATATTCGTACACCCGCAGATTACCCGGGAAACCGGTGTATTTACCAGTATACTATAGCACACCAAATCACAGTAGGCATACATTAGCACAAGTCGGATGTTCAAACCTGCCACACACACACATTTCGTGCACAAACGAAGGCATATCAATATAATACCCATACGCATATCCCGCTACTTTTAAATTAAATGAGAACATGTGCATCTGTTTAGGTCTGTTTTGTGTATATTGATTGAGTTCTTCGACATAACATTCAGTGGCGTATATAGCTATGACAAGATGTATTTTCAATGAACTATTTATATGAAGGATTCAGTAGAATTAGAAATAATAAATACATTATTAAAGATTATTTTCTAGTGTCAAATGGCATACTTGGAAATATAAGAATATATCCTAATGACACTGCAGTTTTAAAGTTAGTCCTGGAAAGTGAGTTAAGAGTTTAGGTATAACTTTAAAAGGCATAACTAAAGCAAAACGACCCGGCATATGGCTTATTTACCCCGTCTGATACTGAAAGGATGGACTAAAAACAGTGATCAACATAGCTGATGCACCCCACACATTTGGTGATGTGCACTCTACTGCAATGTATTCGCGAATCTTGATCGCGTAGATTTCGGGCTCAATGTTCAATTGTTGTACTTACATTAGCACAAATATTTTGAACTTCATCCAAGGCAAATAATTGCCATGATTGTAACAACAGCACTTTGGAAGTGAGTTTGCCGGAACATTATATATTATACACCCACACGGTTATTCTCAAATCAAAAATATAAATTTGATCTGAAAAAACCCATTATATTAAATATCAATGACATATCATTGTTCATGTTCCAAAAGGTCCTTGTGCCGCTGGTGTAGTTGGTCTGAAGATGCCACGCTATTGCTTATTTGGTGATACAGTCAACACAGCTTCACGCATGGAATCAACTGGAACAGGTATGTTATAGTTATTAGTAAAGTTGAACTCAAAACCCTTTTATGATATATGTATTTTAAAACTCGCACAGAACCGTCGATGTGCAATGAGATTCTGGATGCCATCAAGGAAAGAGATAATCTTTTATACTGATTTAAAAAGTACCAAGAGCCTGCTATGTATACTGAGTACTGCAAATATAGGAATAAAATTCAAAGAAACATTAAAAAAGCCAAGGCCTGCTATTAACTAAACAGGCACATCTATAATGCATCCACATTGTATGCACACATCATGGAATAATTGCATAACAATATAAAAGCCTATCATACAAGATAAAGCACGTTTGGTATGTCAACAACATGTGTATCATCACAAAAAATGGCCTCAATCCTGAGACTTGGTATGGGGTATGAATAATTTTGAACCGGCAATAAAACACAACACTTGTTCAATTCTATTGTTATGCAAACACGTTGAGCCCAAATATATTGGTTTGAACTCGCAAACTAACTGTCTTTTGTGTTCCACCACTCCAGCTGGTAAGATATGAGAAAAATGCAAAAAACTCCTATTTTTCAAAGGGTATGAATAATTGTGGGCTTAACTGTACATGTACATGCAAGGCTATACACTATTGATCCTCTTTATTCTATCGGGGATCTGTTTGAATCCTATCATAATTTTGAATTCGTTTATTGTATAACCGGTGAAATTTGCCATGATAAAAGTTGGGATAAGGATTGTATGCTAACAAGATACAATGCATGTTGTCGTGTCCATCATCCACCATACTTTCTTTAGGTACCTCCATCACTACTCATTTACCAGCTACGCGTATCAGAATATTCTCTTATCACAGTCTATTTAAATTTTGTTTTTATTCCTAGCCATGAAGATCCAATTAAGTAATTCGACCAAGATATCTCTGGAAAGTGACCGTGATGGAAGGAATTTGATCGTTATTGCCAGAGGAACAAATGAAGTTAAGGTATGTGGGTATTTTGAAACAAAAAATGACTTGTCATTTCAGAACCGGTAAACAACCTGTCGCCCGTTGGTTTTTATTGACATAAATCCTGATAGTCAACAATTTACAAAAATGTCTTAAGTGCCTTTTGAAAATGAAGTCCATCGCATTTGTCGTTTGTCTTTGTTGAACCTTTTTGCTAAGCCCAATTTAATTATTTTCCCATAAGGTATTTTATACAGAGCGTCCTAGAATAATTTACACAGGGAAAGGTTCATTTATTTAGCTATGAATGCCATTGTTATTGGTGAAAATGCTTATGATTATAATATCTACATTATATATCGAGGATTAGTCAATATGTGGCAAATGAGATTGGATCAAGACTATTCTTTTCTCATGTCCGAAAGGCTGACAGCAAAATTGTTAACTATATTTGTTGGAAGTGGCTCTTTTTACTTCATTATTTTCTTCCATCTTTTCTAACTTTCATTTATTTCAGCCAACATGCTTATATATAGATGTATAGGCTCGAGTATTTTGCTTGAGCCTGGTCCCTTTATGACCCAAGTGTGGGTCCGTATGGACCGACCGTGTAAACAAACAAACAAACAAACCTCCTCACTCATAACATGGCTAATAAGAATATCAGCCTCATGACATTTGTCATGGCTATAATAGCTCTGAATCATAGTAAATGCAATAATAATTGATTACTTTCGTTATGATGCGGTCAAAGCCAGACAGATGTTTTGGACGATGGAAACGGAAAATTAGCCTCAACATAATTACATGTTTTTCTCCGTATTATATGGTTAGGTATATGAGCACTTTGATTGCAAGCATTGTAGGCTTGCAATCAACTCGAATGTATTGCAGTGCCTTTTAGCACTGGAATAGGGCCTACTGCTAATCAGTCAAATTTTCGTTGTTGCAAGTCAAGCGACTTGGATGCCTCCTGTGTTAAATCTGTAACATGATGGTCACTTTATGAGTTTTCTTTAATTACAATCTTCAGAATGGTCAAGCATGTAGTCAAGGTAGAAAATCTTCTCTTCGAGAGACTGGGAATCCCTCCATTTAGTCCTGTACAGCGTAGTTATAGCCACCGTTCTAGTGTTGCTGTGCACATCACGTACATTAATGTGTGCCAAAAATTGTTTCGATTGGAGTAACTCATTTTAAAAATATCAGGCATAATCTAAAGGGGAACTTATATTTGTTGAACTGTGTAGTTTTACCCCGATCACCGACCCGGTACCCCAGAGTGATTTGACATAAACTTATTCCTAAGTATCGTTTCAGAGGTGTTTTTAAAATTATAAATGATGCCATTATTATTCTTAAAACTAATTTTGTCAGTTTAATTTTATATTCGATTGTCATAGTTTTTGAAAAACCAAGTTTATCGGTCAAGAATCCTGGTTTTCGAGAGAGAAAAACTATGACAATCGACGATAAACTTGGTTTTTCGATTTGATAAACATGGTTTTTCAACTAGGTTTAACGGCTGATAAACTTGGTTTTTCAAAAACTATGACGATCGAATCGAGAAAAAAAACAGGATTATCTAATCGAAAAACCAAGATGTTCTCTTCTATTGTGCAAAATACTAACCAAACACGTACTGAATATGTAAAACAGGATAACTGAGTCAATCTTTAATTTTCTGTATCTTGTGCTCATTACAGGGTAAAGGAATTATGAAGACATATTGGTTGGATGACACACAGCCTTCAACAGTTTATGGAAAAAGACAAGTGGCATTTGTAAACGATGCAAATGCCAACGAAGGATCAGGAACACTCGAATCCTCTCATGCATCTTGCTAACTTAAGCGGTTTAGAATTGCTACTAACATTATCTAAACTGCTTAAAAAATGGTTGGAATATTTTTTTAAAGCACAAGATTTTCAAATATCGCGGGATATGAAGTGTTATTTATCCATGTAATGCTGATGTGTTTATCTTTACAATGATATCCAATTGAAGCAATCCCTCGTGCTCAGCCACATGATTGAGAACATGGGGGAGGTCGTAATCTGAAAGGGCCAAAATCAACACTATTTTGTACTTAAAATCAATAGATCATCACACTACACTGTAGTGGTCTTGTAGTGGTCAATGTAACACTTCATTGAATAGACGACAAAGATGTTCTTTTGAGCACAAAATAGTGTTGATTTTGGCACATTCAGATCGTGACCTCCTCATGTTCTCAAGCAAGTAGCTGGGCACTGGAGCAAGGGATTGCGTCACACTTGGTATCATTGTAAAGATGAACACATCAGAATTCACACCACCAAATGGTTTCCCTATGCGTTCACATGTAAAATGGTAGTTACAAAAAGCCCATTTTCTCGCTTATAAAGCGACTGGAATTTTCAATTTGACATTTTCCTTAAATTTCATGATATATTTGATCATTTAATCAAAGCAAATATATATTCTGAGAGTTCTGAGAAATAAGACCCCAAAGTTGGACAATTGATGTAGCGCCCTCATTTATCAGAAAAAGTTGAGAAATGTTGCCAGATCATTTACAATCAAAATACATCCAAAAAACCTACAAAATGCATTGAAAATATGTCTTTTTCCACTGTGGTATTAGGTAGTAGTCCTAAAATCAGGATTAAACTACAACTTTAATCATTTGGGAGCCATAAGTACCATTTCTGATTAATTCTATAATCAATGGGCCACAGGATGAAAGCTAAGAAAAACTTTTGATTGTCGTCTCTACAAGGACTGAAATTATTTACTGGCGTGGAATCTAAAGGGACAATTGTTTTAATTTTTATTGTTTTTACTTTCAATTTCAATCCTCATAATGATATAAAAACTATTCTTTTGCAAAAACAATGAGCTACACATGATTTTTTAACCATTTCAAATCAGAGCCAATCTTGGCCTACCCCTTAAACATGTACTATCTACTGAAGACAGCAAATTGTCAAAATATAACCTGGGCTTTTTGGGTCACACCAATTAATATTTTAGGACTGAATGTGGAAAGAAGAAGTAACAGTGTCCATTTTAGTCATTATAATGTTAATTTACATCTTTTCACCTGCTTTTGTAATTTTTACAGCAAAGTGGAGCACTGTGTTAGTTTAGTGTGAAATACCATGAAATATGATTAGGTTAGATATTTGGCCTGCCCTACATGCAAATTATGCTGAATCACATAAAACCTGATCATGTGAATTGATCTAATCAATGTATTTTTTAAACACTTTTTGATCATAGATACTGAAACCCTCTAGACCCCTTAATTTTAACAACTTTTTTTATTTTTAACTTTTTTTTATACATGGGGGGGATGATGATTTGATCGGGGGATAATTTATGACTGGCAAATGAATCTATTAGATGTAGCAATTGAAAATATGTCCCCAATTTGCACACATAACACTAATTTAGGCTAGAATTCAAAGTAAGCTTCAAAATCCAATAGCTAGGCAATGTATCCTTCCCACACTGTTGAATTTTGAAGCTTTATCAATTCAACTAGCCGATATTGTATGCCTTGATTCAGCACAAAACTAACCTGAGTCATTAAATAGCTGCTTCAAGGTAGACTGGACCTCCGGTCTCTGGCATAGCCTAGGGATCTAGACTAATCTTTTTAAGACTGATTTCAACATAAAAAAGACACCACCTTAATCTTAATTTCACTTTCCACCAACTCTCAGATTGACCTTGTTTGCAAGGCGAGTATACTTCAAGGCAGCTATTTATTATAATTTGAGCTTCTAATATGACCGTAACATAGTAGGTGAATGGCATGATGTAGTAAGCTTATCAATGATTTCACTTTTTTTACACTGTTGCCGATGATGACAAGACTGTCGAATTCGGTGAGCTATTTTTTCATCGAGTAATTTGCCTGTATAATTTGCATATGAAATCGAATATTTTGCCCTATCTTACCATTGTTTAGTAGTGGAAATGTCAAATTGAACCCGATCGCAGTGAATTTCAAGCAAATTGAACTTTTGTGGTAGAAGACTCATTCAAAATATCATCAAAACAGCCGATATTAAGCAGGCGATATCATAACACTCCAGCAAAGACCAGTATCTTCAGAATTCACACCACCAAATGGTTTCCCTATGCGTTTACATGTAAAATGGTAGTTACAAAAAGCCCATTTTCTCGCTTATAAAGCGACTGGAATTTTCAATTTGACATTTTCCTTAAATTTCATGATATATTTGATCATTTAATCAAAACAAATATATATGGTATCCCCGAAAGTTCTGAGAAATAAGACCCCAAAGTTGGACAATTGATGTAGCGCCCTCATTTATCAGAAAAAGTTGAGAAATGTTGCCAGATCATTTACAATCAAAATACATCCAAAAAACCTACAAAATGCATTGAAAATATGTCTATTTCCACTGTGGTATTAGGTAGTAGTCCTAAAATCAGGATTAAACTACAACTTTAATCATTTGGGAGCAATAAGTACCATTTCTGATTAATTCTATAATCAATGGGCCACAGGATGAAAGCTAAGAAAAAACGTTTTATTGTCGTCTCTACAAGGACTGAAATTATTTACTGGCGTGGAATCATCAGCTTTATATGGATATAACACTTACTTAACCTATCCCGCGATATTTGAAAATCTTGTGCTTGACAAAATATTCCAAACCTTTTTTGAGCAGTTTATTAAAGATTTCTTTTGTATACTTGTTTCATGCATGTTTTGGACAAAAGCATGCATTTTCCCCTTGTCCTTGAAAAACATCACATCGATTACGTCACAAACTAAAATGTGGCCCTTTTATTGCATAGCATTTTGTTGGACAGCTTACGCAAACAAATAATCCTTAATATCACACCATGGTGGCAAAATTCGAGGCAAAATTCGAGGCCACATTTGCACTTTTCAACATAATATAATCTTTGACATTATAACAATGAAGATATCATCTTGTCACCCGGGCGTTAAATATAAGCTTTTAAATGAAAATTAACTTCGTCAAAGTTTCGTGAGTGTTGCCGATTAGCAAAAATAAAAATAAAACAACGGTGTATGAAATCATAAACTGTAAAATTCTATGAAATCCTAGACTGTATGATTGAAATCACATCCTCCGAGAATTGACACTCTAATATTAAGTCCTTCAAGCGTGGACACCAGCGTTTGACCTGTGATGTTATCATAATATTTACCGCAGCATTACTATGTTTACTGAGCATATAAACCGCAAAATTGCAAGCAAACGTGAGAGAACAGTCAATTATGAACGTGTGGCAGTACACGTTAACTTTTGTTAATAAATAATAATAAATACGAGACTGTTGACATTATTATGATTCAATCATCAGTGTGAGAAATCCCGGATTGAACTACATAGTTAGATATCAAAATGCCTTCAATGGATGATATGCACGTCAGTCATCAAGATGCCTTCAATGGATGAGATGCATGTATAGGCAGACATCAAGATGCCTTCGCGGATGAGATGCAGAGCTCTTTGAGCAACATTTAGACTCTCTTGAAAATGTCAACAAAAGCCCGCAATAATGTAGTTGCAGTGGAGCAGAACTTCAGTGTGAAATGGATCTGCCGGGGACTTACTGTCATTGCTGTGTGAAGTGTTTTTATACAAAACCTAGAATCGAATATGGATGGATGGATAATAGATAATAAATATAAATGTGTTGCTAAATCACATAGGACCTAGTAAAACATAGGCCCTGTGAGGAACATTAGTTAATGTTGATTTAAAATAACCAAGTTAGTTGCTGTGCTAAAGAGTGAAATATCTTCTGGTGATTTTCATAAACACTGTAATATTGTAACTGGACATTTGCAAAGGTCGAGAAGAACCTAGACTTTACAGAATGATGAAATGACTTCTAAAGGAGATGCACAGTTAGCTTTACAATATCAATGGCAATATAAGCCATGTGATAAATTTAAAATGTTTATGGACAATGAATGAACAGTTGGATCATAACGAATGCTTGGTAAAATCACCTATCTATAAATAAAAAAAAATGAAAGGAAGGGTGAAGATTGGAAGTTAACCTTTTATACATAACTTTCATGTGTTTCAATAGCTACCAAAATGTTACCTTCAATAGTCTAGTCATTAACTAAAACACTTGTTTTATTTAGAAGGAAATATGTAGCATAATTGCCTAATCATGATATAATATGGAACGCATGATATGAGATGCGCAGTGTGATAACTTGGAAAGTTACAACATGTCAGAGCTTAGTAGAAGAATACGTCGCACACATAGGTTACGTTCTTATGTTTTTAGTATACTTATACGCACTGCCCTCAATAGTCGAGAAATTGTAATAATGTTGTCGTTGATTGCCACATCCGGGTAATTTGAGTGTAACGCTATGGGAAAACATACCATTTCTTGGTGGCTTTTTTATGAAAAAATGGCATTTCATCCATAAAATGAGGCTGATTATTCATGTTGACTGTGTAGCGAGTAGGAAGAAAGCTGATGATCTTGGTCTTATCCATAATTAATTAGGTGTTACAAATAGTTGACAAGTCTGTTGAACCACATACCTAAATACTACTAAATATCCTTTAAAATAAGACAAAAATGGTGTTCGTAACACCAGGGGATGGCTAGTTATTGTAAAAAGAACAAAGCATGGGATTATCCCTTTGAGTTTGTACAGGTTCTTCATTTGCAAGGGCTAAGGCAGCGAACTGTGTTGGGAGTATTTTACACACCCAAATGTATAAATATACACAGAATGTGTCCACATGGTCTATACTTGTTTAAGGATTTATGTTGTACAAATCCAATTTGCTACTCACATGCTAGACAGTTTGAAAGACTTCTTCGGTAGTGAGTAGCAAATCGGATTTGGACAACATACATTTTTAAACATTTCAATCTACAATCCTGATGAACTTATTCAAAAATGGTCTATACTTGTACACAAACTCTTAAAATGTACACACCCAGTTTTGGAATTTACACACCTCCCTTCAAATCCTGCCTAAGAGCTTGTTAATGGGGGGGGGGGGGGGGGGGGGACTTACTGTATGCGCAAAGGAGTCTCTGTTGAGGCTAATTGGTCTTAACACAATTGGTCTTAATTATATTACAGTTAGAGTTCAAACTATTTTATCTTATGAGTATCTGTATCATATGTATATAATTATAAGTAAACTAAATTATTTTTCTCTTTGAAAAGGGTCACTAATAAGCTGAAATCCACCATCAACTTTTTATAAATTCCCTCTTATTTTATGACCACAATTGATGCCGAACGACAAGGTTAGTGAGTCTAGTCAGAAATTTGGCATATTCATTTTTGCTTGTTAATTTTAACCTTCTTTGTCAAAAGATAACGAAAAATGTTCATGGTAAAATGGTCCGAAAATGAAAGATCATTTTTATAATTAAAAAATAGATGTATCCCCCCTCCCCCATCAGTTGAAATGACGGTCCCCTAAATACTATACGTAGTATCTGTAAAATGGGATTAAACGTCTCACAGATTAAGCTCCAAGTACCCATTCACTGATTTGATGCCTTGGTCGACAATGTCAAAAAGGTTTGTTGGAATTTGATAATGTGCGCTCATTATTATGGTGTGGCTTAGCAAAAACAGTTCTTAAGAATGAATACATTTTTTTCATTTGAAATAATTTGGTGTTCATGAATGGCGATATTTAATTTGGCATTTTGTTTCATAATTTAATGTCAACATCTCTGCATGTATCCTTTGTCAGGAGATATTGTTTATAAAAGATTAGACTGTATAGTACCAATCTATTTCGTGTAAGACATTGTCCAAATTACTATTGACTTAACACTTTCCACGCGTCTGCAGACAACAAACCAACACTTCACATGCATAGTATTGGCTCAATAATTCATGAGATATACTTTAAAAGTTAGGAAAGGTTTCCGAACAACCCGTTTTATTTATGGTAAAACTAACAGCCGCGTGGAAAGTGTTAAGCTTAAAGGGACACAATGTCATGTTGATCAAGATGATCATTAAAAATTGCCATTACTGTTGTTTCTACTAAAACAAAACACAGGCAAAACTTGAATAAAACTATGTTTTAAATACAGGGTGAGTCAAAAAGAAGTTTACCCGGATTGGTGATGTTTTAAAAAACAAACAAATGACACTCGAGAGTTCAGTAAAGCATATATTTAACAAGCATTCTCTCCTGCTTATTAGGAAAAATGAATGACACAAATTGATCATTGCTAAGAGGAGTTATGCCTATTTTAATAAAGGTACTCATTTTGCAAGCTGTCCACGGAATACTTCAACACAAATGTAAAGTAAGCATTCCATGGACAGCTACAAACATGAGCGCTTTCAGTAAAACAGGCATAACTTCTCTTAGGAATGATCAATTTGTTACATTGATTTTCTCTAATAAGCAGCAGAGTATGTTTGGTAAATAAATGCTTTACTGAACTTTTAAGTGTCATTCATTTGTTTTGAAAAACATCACCAATCTCGGTCAATAGGGAAGTACGCAGCTAAAATGCATATTTTACATTTGGTTGGTCACTCAAGTATTCCGTGGATTGTTTGCAAAATGAGTAACTTTATTAAAATAGACATAACTCCTCTTAGCAATGCTCAATTTGTGTCATTCCTTTTTCCTAATAAGCAGGAGAGAATGCTTGTTAAATATATGCTTTACTTAACTCTCGAGTATCATTTGTTTGTTTTTTAAAATATCACCAATCCGGGTAAACTTCTTTTTGACTCACCCTGTATGTTGGAATACCACCCATAACCATGTCCATTGCTGGTTGCGGCTCTACCAGCATTTTTGAATCAACGTTTTGTTGTACAAAGAGGGCTGATTTTTTCTTAATCCTTAGTTCATGCATGTAATACAGAAACACACGGGTCTAATCTTGATGTATTATGAAAGCTAGGTAAATAAGCTTTCATTTACATTTTATTGCGTTCCAATTGGTTATTTAGAACGGGAGATATGCTTCAGCAAACATGAGGAAGCAAAATCGGCTTGGTCCAATCCTCTCAGTATGAAAGTAAAGCTTTTAAAATGCACGAAGCAAGAAGCAACATATTAAGTCACACACACACATCAGTTAATTTCTTCTTTGTTCTTTTCAACGCATTCTTTCGATTCTTTTCAAACTTAAATTGATGTATGGTTAATTTCAGTGCAATACTAGTTTTATTTCAGTGCAATATTAGTTAATTTATTTAATTTGATGGACCATTTCACCAAAGAACATGAAATGTTTCAATTTCAATGACTGCTTTACTGACAGCTACCCATTGCACATGGAAAAAGAGTATAGAACTTGAACTCATGACAAAATACCTATATAATTTATGTGGAATATATTTATTTACATGCATGTCTTTTAAGCTTGAAAAGAATCGAAAGAATGCGTTGAAAAGAACAAAGAAGAGATTAACATTACTGATGTGTGTGCGTGACTTAATCATGTTGCTTCTTGCTTCGTGCATTTTAAAAGCTTTACTTTCATACTGAGAGGATTGGACCAAGCCGATTTTACTTCCTCTTGTTTGCTGAAGCATATCTCCCGTTTTAAATAACCAATTGGAACGCAATAAAATGCAAATGAAAGCTTATTTACTCAGCTTTCATAATACATCAAGATTAGACCCGTGTGTTCCTGTCCTTTTAAGATATCTTATGTGCCCGGAGTGTTAACATTTTTTTGGGACACCCTGTATACCTAATTCTTATATCTGTGTATGAGCTTAATAAAACTTTTCTTTCTATTTATTTATTTATTGGATTAATTTGTATATGGTCACGCGTTATGAGCTCACCTCCTAATAGGGTGGTGCTGTTACTTTTTTTAGTTTCATGCTGTTAAATTCCTGAAATACCTTTAAAACCACAAAAGCTATCTCAACACATTTGGTATCATTTTAAAGACCTAATAACAAGCTATCTATCCGCACAATGGCATTGGTATAGCTAATACAAAAAAAAGGGAGATACATCTGTTTGAAGTTTGGGGACCAGGGGTGGTGCCGGAAGGGGGTGCCGCCGGAAGGGATGCCTGTGCACTCTATATAATAGCATGCATGTGTATCCTATTTGAACTGAACTATATACCATGATATACAGAGATGTGAGAGGTCACACGCTCAAAAAATGGCGTAAAATTGGGGTAAAATCACAATATATGGGCGACATTTTTTTAAAGGCTACAATTTTGGCATTTACAAAAAATGTAAACACATTGAAATCAGCTGAAAAGAGGAACTCTCACATCCCTGCATATACCATATGTACTAAAGGGGTAAACAAAAAAGCCCCCCCCCCCCACCCCCTAAAATTAGATTACTTTTGTTTACATAACTTGAAACGATTATGAAAAGAAAAAAACACTTGGCTACCAATAAAAAGTTTTACATTTTTGATATCATGTTTACTTTTCCCAAAACAGTCACATTTCCCCAAAATGATGTTTTCAGAAAAATTGGCACTTAATCCATACCAATAAATTTAAAAACTCTCTCTCATGATTTTTGGTACAAAGGTTAGACCGGGGTGTGTTTGCTTAACTCCGCACAGTATTATTCGTTTTGAGAAAATTCTCCTGTTCAATATCATGTTTACTTTTCCCAAAATTGTCTCATTTTCCCTAAACGATGTTCTCATTTTCAATTTTCAAAAATCCTATACAATTTTGTTTGCGTAACCCCCACACAATTAGACGTTTTAAGAAAACGTTTAGCTATCCGTACAAAGTTTCGCATTTTAAATAATTATCACGTTTACTTTTCCCAATTAATATTAATATAGAAGCGCTTAGCTATCTGTACAAATTTCCCATTTTCAATATCATGTTTACTCTTTCCAATTATAATTAATATAGAAGAGCGTTAGCGCGCATGAGGCTTGTATCACGCAAGGGCACACCGAGGATCATGCATGTATTTGCCAATAGTTTCTATATCTTTTTGTGCATGGACAATTACTGCAGATTTCTTGGCAATCAAGATAATTACTGCAGATTTCTTGGCAATCAAGGAACTGACTTAACTATAGCCTAGGGATAATGAAAGCATGTTTGAACAAAATAAAGGTCAGTTTTTCTTACTCAAGAATGCTGTAATATAGCCTGCTTTGTTCATCAAGGATGATAATTATGAGTCGAGTGCTACCATATACCTTCCTGTCAAAATTGTTCTTTTTGTGGCAGTGACCATTGGATGATGAAGTGTACATAACACTTTTCACACGGCTATAAGTTTTAGCATTAAAGTTTATACAAAACAGATTTTTCAGAAACCTTTCCAACTTTCAAAGTCTTATCTCATGAATTACCGAACCACTACATGTTTGTACTTCATTTATTCCTTCCTGGTGCATTTCCCATGGTAAACTGTTGGTGAGTGCTCAAAGCAAAGACGAGGGGTTGATGAAGGACCAGGGAAGGTCAGGGGAGGAGAATGTCTAGTATGTTCTTCATATCTCTACTGAGACAATTGGATGCTCTAGATGTCTATTCCTTCCTGCTGTTTTTATCACTTTTGAACTCACCCATTCTTGTAAAGGTTAAAAATCAGTAGGCCATCATCAACACGCCAATTTGGCATCAACTACGCAAATTTGGCATCACTGAGGCCATTTTGGCATCACCGACACCAGTTTAGCGATTTGGTGATGGGCATGGGGACTTCTCCTTAAAGGAGGTGTCCAGTAATGTACTTGCGTGAATTTGAGCACCAATAACCATGATATCATCGACACCGGTACTTTCGATCGCCGCGAATTTTAAAAATTGTATGTTGAGAGATGGCAATTGTTTTGGTGTTTGTCATATGTTTTTTTCGATATAGCCGCATTGAATGTTAACCCAATTGTTTTTATCTTTTCAAATGATAAAAATCAAATAGATATATTTTTCTACACATAATATCTGATAAATGGTTAGTTTGGACAATGTCTTACACGAAATAGATTGGTACTATACAAGTCTATCCTTAATAATTGTGTATACATTTTGCATTATGAGTTAATACTTCCCAGTAACTGCAAAACAATATTAAATTTTAAAAATGGTTAGTTTAAAGAACTGGTAGGTAAAAATCATCAAGAATGTCATCCTTATAATTTTGCATGCATTTTGCATGAGTTAATTTTAAAAAATCACAGGAAACTAACATCAAGTTGTGTATTCATTTTATTTTAAATTAAATAATCAATCAATAACTTAAATACTTTTAGTTATTTGTTTGTTCTTTGAGAGGGTTGGGGTTTGTTTTTCTAATTTCAACAGATGAAAAGGTCATTAACATATCAAGTTGAATGCTCATCACTTTTTGATTTTGAAGAAATCCATCCTCACAAATCAAATTATCAATAATTGGACTTGGGAAATACTCCTTAATTTGTTGCGCTTTACTCGATAGTAAATGTCACCTTGGGTGCAAGTGGTGTAAAACCACTTAATTTCGTGAGGAATTAAATTAAATTCCCCGAAAAATTGACAATTTTGAATTGTAAGTAACAGTAAAATTTCCAAATCGGGAAATTAAATGCCCACTATAAAATAGCAGTTATTTTAAATTCCCGAAATAAAGTATCCGTGAAATGTAAGTGTTTTACGGAAGTAAGGCCAAACAAAGAAGGTCTGTCTCAGAAACATTGTGCAAATAAGCTAAGTGCTGCGCTTTTTTCTTTCTTTTTTTATTTTTAGAAAATAGGCTTTGAGGTATGCGATTTTTTATTTTTTTTTGCTATTTTTTTTTGTTGCTTATCCAAGCTTACGGAGAACTTTTTTAAACTTTTTTTTTTAAATCAAAAAAAAAATATGAAGAAAAAAAATGGAAAAAAAATGGAAAAAAAAGAAAAAAAGAAAGAAGTTTTTTAGCCCCAAACGCATAGACCTACGCGCCGTAGCTCATTTCACATACAAATGCGGGCGGGCTTCTGAGACAGACCTTCTTCTTTGTTTGGCCTAACCAATGCAAATTAGTATCCTGTACACATTCATTTTTTCTTCGTAACATAGCGAACACATCGTAAAGCAACATAAGTTGGATCCAATTACTTGTTGAAATGCAATCATGCAAATAACTTGGACTTACAAATTGTTTAACTTTGAGAAGAAGAAAAATCAAACTACATTCTGGCACACTAGGATTCAAACCAGTACCTTATGCTTCTATAGACTTATTCTCTAACCACTATAGTTTAATCAGTTTCAAATTGGCGAAAATTGTGTGGATAATATTTATCCACTGGCCCAAATAGAATACCTACTTGGCCACTGCTTGCTGGTACTTGTTTTTGATGCACAAATACACACCTACTCCAATAGATATGTGGCCGTGTGTTTTGAACTCGCCACCCTTACCGTTGCATGTCCAGATTTTTACATTTTACACCATCTGAGATTCGAATTAGCATATCGCAATAACTATTTGTTCGACCCCATAAAAAGTATATATTTTCTGAATGGTAATCTCACAAGGAATCCAAATATGCTATTGGAATTTAGATAAGACCTGATGGTAACATGTTGTGATTAAGAATGTTAAAAAATTATCGATTTTTTTTCATATTTTGATTTAAGCTCAATAATAATTTTATACCTATCCCAATCATAATTTTACTGTGCATATTTAAGTTCCTCATGCAATTACCCATCAGAACATAATAGTTGTTAATGGTAAACATGTTGAAATATACTATATCGAGAAGTAAATGAGCACAAACGTTTAAATTTCATATTTATTAGAGTTTACAAGTATATTTTTTTTGGTATGCACCCTATCCTGATTTAAACGGCATTTTTGAACTCCCCTATTTGAGAGCTTTCCAAAAAGGTATAATTTTGCTATCATCGGTTGAATATTTCTTTTGTTATAGTCATGTATGTAAACCCGATGAATTAGGGCAAGTTCACTGTGTAGCGAATAGGGAAAATGCCAAGGACAACGCAATCGATTCATGATTACAATTGTTGCACAATAGTTGTCACATTTGTTGAAACAGAATCTTATAGAATATAAAATAATCTATCAAATGAGAGCAAAATCATGTTTGTACCATACAGGGATGAGGAGCTATAGTAAATTGAACGTAGAATTGGGAACATTTTCTATATTCCCCATAGAGATTGCACACAGCGCCGCCGCCACCGCCGCCGCCGCCACCGCCACCACCCCTGACTTTCACAACATAATCAATCATATCTCAGCCAAACATTTATAGAAATACCTGATTTATTGACACAATGTAGCTAGATAAATAGGCTTTCACATGACACCTCAACCATAGCTCTACCACATTTAGTTGTTGAGTAAATAGAGAGAGATGGATGATTCGTCACCAAAAATGCAACGCCACCACCCTTTTTGGGTGGTGAGTTCAAAACACATGGCCATGTGCAACAACATGGATTCTTTTTGCGCACAGACAAATGCATGTACACGCCTCACACTCTCGCCAATTTAATTATAGACCATGGGGAGTTGGCTGTCAGGGTTGATGTAAACAATAACTCGCTCCCTAATTCTTTTTTGGATTTCTTCTCTAAAAGATATTCACAGTTATAATACTAGAAACGCGAACAACTTCATTGTTGATAATATTAAATCCAAATTCTTCCATCATTCTGAAATCTATAATGGACCTCAAATCTGGAACTCCCTTGACTCTGCTCGAACTATTTGTACAAAATTGAATTGCTTCAAAAATATGTATAAACAGAAATTGATCTCCGAGTACCTCTGATTTTTTTATAATATTATCCTACTCTTCTCTTGTTATGTTGTTGTTAACCCCCTGAGAACTACCGGACGATTGGTCAGAAAGATGGATACATCATTTATTGCACCAATGAGAGACATTGTTAGAATAATTGTATCCCTGATAAAGATGGGAGTGAAACATTTTACAAGCTGCAATTGAATTGGCTATTCATATGAGTACATCTTGTAATAAACCAATCAGAAGCGCTGTTAGATAGACAGGTAGACCCCATGGGGGTTAACCATACATAACGGCCTACTGTCATATCATACTGATTTCCACGCGGTAAACCATCTCCCTACTCATCATATCAACTTCCGTAGTAGTTCGCCTTTTAATCCAGATATTTCACAGCGGTGGTGCGAAACTTCAAGATTTTCCAGGCTTTATGGCTTTTCCGCACACTTTCCAGGAAGCGGCCGTTTTGTATACGTAGTAGTAGGCATAGCACAATGCACACACACAAAGTCTGCCATTGGGAGCATTACACCAGTGAACAACAACATATGAAAAGCGGTGTTGCACAGGGATATTAATAATTATGGGATAAGAAACTCCAGATCTGTGCCTGTAATCAAATTGGTTCATGTTCACAGCGCCCCCTTTAACAGTTGCGACATGCCGCATAAGGCAAGCAGTGGTTGGCTTCGACCATGTTATAGCGCCAACTAGACCAGTTGCGACAAACTATTAAGGTCAAGAGAATCGGGGTTTTATCTACCATGTTACCTACGCCTGTGTTGCATAAAGCCCTACATCCACTTCTACCTGTTACTCATTTTGCATTATTGAATGGATGGTGTGGAATGTGGTTTTGTATTGTTGCCTCAATTGGCGTGCATGGATGCACTAATCCAAGTTATGAAGACAGCCATACAATGGATTAATTAATCATGCAAAATGAGTAACATGTAGGAGTGGTCTGTAATCCCTTATGCAAAACAATCTTTTCATATAATGTATGCAGCTCCACTTTGAAAAACATCCCTATATAAAATTAATTATCCTCAGGAGAGGCACTCATTGTAGGGCAGTGAGCTTGCCATATATGGTAGTCATGACCTTGGACTATATAACCTTGATCCAGGTATAAATACTTATCATCAGGTTTTTTAGTTATGACTGTTTTTACCAATTTTTGAAATTGGCTCTGAACTTGAATATATTGGGCCGATTTAAATAAACCTAACCTGAGATATTGTACTAAACACTTCAATCAATTTAGTGATATGCTCAGTTTTTGCATCCTTTGAGTGCCTCCTGTGAGGAAAAGACTGAGAATTTGAATATGGGTATTTAAGAAATGGAAAAGCTTGTTTAATTTCTAAATCCATCAATATTTGTCAATCAAATTGGGTATACATGTTATATATCTATTACCGATCACTCTTATGATGGGAAAAGAATTGTCGGACATTGCTCATTTGCATATCAATGACTTGAATAGATAATTAGCTAATTTGCATATTTAATGAGCTTATGAAACTAAATTATAGTTTAAAAGATTGGGTATCGTACAATGAGCCATAATGCCAAGTTTGATTGCAATACACCATTCACATCTGGATTTATAACATTTACGCATATTAATTAGCTGGACTTAGTCACTTTTTTGATTGCAGTCAGTAAAACTGGTCAAAATGACCAATTTCACTAGGTTATTTTAGCTTAATGCAATATAATTTTACCATATTTTTTCATTTAACATGGTATATAGATATTCAATTGTTAAAGAAATATGTGTAAATGGTGTTTTGAATGTTACATTATTAACAAATTGAGCTCTCTAAATCCTGATAAATTATATTTGTGGGCATTGTTACTGTTTTTGGCAGGTTTTCGTCCATTTTCCGAGTATCTCAAAACACCGTACCACAAGAATGCATTGACCGATTGTCATAATTTTTTTTGGAAAATAAATCTTTAATTGCAATCTTTCATTTGAATCCAATTTTGTACATGTCTCAATCATTTGAATGTTATGTGTGCTATGCCTAGTAGTAGTAGTAGTATAGATTTAAAGACCCGCGCTGTGAATAACAATTATATTTTCCTATACACAGACCGTCGCCCAACTTACGCCGGCTTTTCGGCGAGCACGTGTAATTTTGTTCCGCATAAAA
Organism: Ophiura sarsii; assembly: GCA_035610835.1. NCBI lineage: Eukaryota > Metazoa > Echinodermata > Ophiuroidea > Amphilepidida > Ophiuridae > Ophiura > Ophiura sarsii. The sequence goes on from CM069444.1 coordinate 35,698,120, forward strand.
ACTACCGGGGTCTATAATAGGGCCCCCCAATTCACGTCTCGTGTCAAGACTCATCTTTTTAAAGACTCGTATAGTGTTTGATTTTAATGTGTTATCTTCCCACTCTGTAAATATGAGGGTGTGGAATTTTTACCGGACTTGCCATTTTTCCGCTTGTGTATGTTTTATCATGTGTATATTATGGAAGTATTTCTTGTTTTTTTAATTGATTAATGTATAATATCTTGTCTATTGGTTTTTATAATGTACAGCGCTTTGAGGCCTCTGCTATTAGGCGCTCTATAAATCTCAGTTATTATTATTATTACTAGGCGGTCACCCGGGGTTTGTCGGTTCTCGGGTTTGGGCGGTCACCCGGGGTTTGTCGGTTCTCGGGTTTGACGACCCAAGAAAAGCAAAGCCATTTTATTGTTTCCACGCTCGACTCGTATCCGGGCTTCCCGTCACCGAGTTTAAGCCCGATCGGACAAACTCTGAAAATTCGACCCCTAGACGACCTTTGACCCCGGAAGACCCGACAAACGCTAATCCGTTTTATTTTTGCCACGCTCGCCTCGCATGAGCATTGTGATCACCGAGTTTAAGCACGATCCGACCAACTTCAAAAAAGTTGACCCCTAGATGACCTTTGACCTCGTATGCTCTAGCGAATGCGAATTTGCTCTTGCGGGGACCGAACAAACAGATCACCGAGTTTCTAATCACCGAGTTTAAGCCCGATCGGACAAACTTTAAAAATTCGACCCCTAGATGACCTTTGACCCCGGACGACCCAAGAAAAGCAAAGGCGTTTAATTTTTTCCACGCTCGAATCGCATTCGGGCTTCCCATCCCTGAGTTTAAGCCCGATCGGACAAACTTTGAAAATTCGACCCTTAGACGACCTTTGACCCCGGACGACCCAAGAAAAGCAAAGCCGTTTTATTTTTTCCACGCTCGACTCGTATCCGGGCTTCCCGTCACCGAGTTTAAGCCCGATCGGACAAAATTTGAAAATTCGACCCCTAGACGACCTTTGACCCCGGAAGACCCGACAAACGCTAACCCGTTCTATTTTTGCCACGCTCGCCTCGCATCGAGCATTGCGATCACCGAGTTTAAGCACGATCCGACCAACTTCAAAAAGTTGACCCCTAGATGACCTTTGACCTCGAACGCTCTAGCGAATGCAAACTTGCTCTTGCAGGGACCGAGCTGCACCCACCCACCGAGTTTGAACGCCGCCCGACCCCGGGAAGGCGACGAAAAAGAGCGCACAGACAAACAGACAGACAGACAGACAGACCAACAAACAGACAGACAGACAAACAAAGAGTAGCGTATTATTATATAGATTATCAGGGTTACGCGAGTGACACAAACACGACAAATGCGACAGTTAAGTCACACTATGTTATTAAACATGGTAAATGACAATTGTATGCGTTTATACCGCAATTAAACGTAAACAGAACATGTTTTGATATTTTTTAACCAAAATATGACTTTGAAAAAATGTAATTAAATTAAAAATAGCGGCCCTAGATTTCCGAAAATTCGGGTCGGTTGGAAATGGCAAGTCAACTATTTTTGTTTAGCCTCATGTGAATTCTTTGTCAAACCTTCACATTGGCCCAAATACAACCACTGCTTGTAGCAATACAGTTAATAGGTGGAAATGATAAAGCAAATATACCTTCATTGAATAAAGCGTTAATAATAACGCTCTTCCCTTTATTTAATGAAGCAAAATTAATCTTCATCCAATGAAGCAAAAGAGGTTCTTTCGATTAAGATACATGTTAATTCAATGTAGCGATTTGGTATTGTGTGCGCTCCCTTCATTAACTAATGAAGATCAACTAAGCAATTGAACTAAGCAATGTTATAGTGTGTACGGGGTCTTACAAGATCAATACAATTATTTACAGGTGTCGGTCGATTCCGCTAATTGCAATAACATGTCAACATCGCTTTAATGGAGCAGATAATTTGCTAAGAGTATGATTTGTCGAGCTACATCGATCCCTGGCTATATCCTTGTGCGAGTCACTTTTTCCTTCTTTGAGAACCTGTTAAAGGGTCGTTTTTTAGAGCGCATTCACAAGGATGATTACGACTTTTATACATAATCCCCCCCCCCCCATGTCAATGACTTCAAAGGGAATTTACTACTGAATCCAAATTAAAAGATAAATTCAAGACTTTGTATGAAATATGCTGTAATGCTTCGAGTATAGTCCCACTATTTTTTACTTGTAAAAATTCAAAATTATGGGGGTTTGGGATTAGGCCAAACAAAAAGACAAGTTTGTTTCCAGTAGTGCGCACATATTTCATTGAGATGCTTGATTCTTGCGCATTCAATTTTTTTTAATAGAAAAAACGGGGGTAAATTATTGTTAGGGCGCCAACTTTTGTCGAATTTGTCTCCAACATGTTTCAAGATGGTGATTGGCGACATACAGCAAACATGAAAGTGAGAATCTGCGGTCAAAATCACATTTTAGCGAGCATAAGGTAACAAAAATGCACGGATTCGAAGAAGAAGAAGAATTAATAAACAATTTTAAAAACGCATTTCGCATTTGACTTTTCAGGCTGGCTACTGGAAACAAACTTCTTCTTTTTTTGGCCTTATACAGTAATCGGATTTTGTTTAAATTATGTTTTTAGTTTGTTAACATATGAGTTGATTTTGTATCTCTATGTTGCATTGTTAACATTTGTTATGTCTGAGATGTGCTTTATTTAGTTTTTAGAAAGAAAGGTTGAATAATTGCTGGAAAAGTTTTGCTTTTTCACATTTGGGGTACTGAATTCTGAATTCAGATGCCAAAAATGGAATAGGAAAGCTAGAGGGTGGTATTATACTTGAGCATGGGTCTTTACTCGGACCATCACGGCACTAGCTCTTGGGATGTCAATAATGACGGTTTGTCTTCTTTGCAATATGGCTGCAAACACTTCATACTTTCATGTGAGCCACTACCCAGGGAGGGACAGCATTATGCTTTAAAGCATGTGTGACCAAAGATTTTCCATACACACCCCCAAACGCATACGGTATATTTACTCTGAAGCTGAAATTCACCATAATTTTTTCTTCTTCATGTTTAAACCCATTTAAACTTTTAAAAACCTTTTTACATGATGTTATGGTCACGCTTACAGTGGATAGTCAACTATGTGCAGTTGAGTCTTGGCTAAGCAGGCCTCTCAAAATTCTTTACTTTATGTACTACATGTACACTGCCGCGCAAAAGTATTTCTCCCCCTGGAAGCTTGCAAGTTATCACTGTGTTGTCGACAAAGTATTAAACCATCAGACCCAATTCATGTTTCCTATTCAGATTCATGATTTAAAAGCATTACAATTCATGATTTTATCGGGCAAGTCAAAAGTTCAATGTAAAATCGCCGTAGTAAATCACCTCATGAATATCAATTAGCTCATTATCGGCAGTGTAACGCTATGGGGATTTTCAACTGAGATCAACTGGTGATGGAAAACTCCATGTGCAGAATTTTATAAATGATAATTGGCATGCGCAGTTTATTGGAATACCTTCAGAAGGAACCATTCCAGCTTTAAAAAGTTATTTTTGTGACGACGGTTTATGTTTTTGGCAGATATTCATCTTTATTTAAGGCACATCTAAAATTATTTTCAACACAATCGGGCTGAAATAACATGGAGAACCAGCAAAATTCAAAGTGTGCATGCACGTAGTTCATTGACCTCTTTGCTCCAGTGACCTTACAAACCACGTTATCAATAGAATGATTCAAAGCAGTAGAGTTTCCCACTATTTCATCTTCACAAAGGACCGCTCAATAAACAACATACCAAGACATAATAAATCCTTTTTCTACTATGCCACCGTCTCTTCTCAATCCCAAACAATAGGGAGCTAGACTAAACTATTCAAATCAGATGAATAGGATACTTATTGTGTCCATCCTCTAACACAAGCGTGTGCAACCTGCGGCCCGCGGGCCACATGCGGCCCGCCGACCTCTAATCTGCGGCCTGCGAAGCAATCCTATAATTCCCATTGATGCGGCCCGTTTTAACTAGAACTCCCTAGTTTTACACAAATGGTGGGTTGATTTAGTGGTGCGCTCCCTTATATTTAGTAGGGTGACGCGTAAATATAACTCAAGGCGTGATTACGTGTATAAACAGCGAGTATAAAGAGGAAATTACACGAAAAGAAGCGGGTATTCCATGAGCAATGGACTTCCCCTCTCCCTATTACTCCTCCTCTGGAAGTGTTTTGGAATGTTTGACAATCACTGCGGCCCGTGAATAGATCTCAAAATCACAATGCGGCCCGTGTGGTAGAAAAGGTTGCACATGCTTGCTCTAACAGTACTTATTTACAGTCAATGGGTCCCCTCCCCGGTGCTTTTTTAACTTGTCGAATTTGCGTTATTACGGCCCGATATGATTTGGTTTTAAAAAGATGAATTTCTGCCAAAAACATAGTTCGACGTCAGAAAAATAACTTGATTTAGCTGGAATGGTTCCTTCTAAAGGTATTCCAATAAACTGCGCATGCCAATTAACCTTTATAAATTTATGCACATGGAGTCTTCCCATCACCAGTTGATCTCAGTTGAAAATTCCCATAACGTTACACTGCCGATAATGAGCTAATTGATATTCATGAGGTGATTTACTACAGCGATTTTACATTGGAATTTTGACTTGCTCGATAAAATCATGAATTGTAATGCTTTTAAATCATGAATCTGAATAGGAAACATGAATTTATTGGTATAAAATGTATAATGAACACAATGAAATGGTAATTGGGTCTGATGGTTTAATACTTTGTCGACAACACAGTGATAACTTGCAAGCTTCCAGGGTGAGAAATACTTTTGCGCGGCAGTGTATAAGTAGCTATAGACGCACGTCACATGAGATTGACCTAATTCTCAGAAACGGTGAAACGAAAATCCGTGGTGCGCAACACGTAAGATCGATCTACCACTCTGATTGGTTGCGGAGATAAATTGTTAATTGTCAAGCATGCACAGTCAGTGGGCTGATAGGAGTGCGCTCGCGTGTATGTGTCTGACTGTGGCTATGAGAATTTGTGCCATAGGTCCATGGGTGGCTATTCATTACTTCATGAATAATCGCGATAGTTGCGTACCAAGTGCGTTCCAATCAAATTAACCGTTAGATGAGAACGCGCACGCCGAGCGCGGGTTACTAATAATTGCCCGAAAGTACTGCGCCAAAGTGTTCCATTGTTTTGTTCACTGACCGACCAATCAAATTAACGCCTCACGCCCCTAAACTGAATATTCAATGAGTTATGAGGAAACACGATTAAAGCTTATTTCTGATTGATTGAATGATAACAATGTTAATGAGGGGATGATCCGACTTGGACTGTTTCAATAACTAAGAAGGGGTGGACAAAATAAACAGAAAACTAATTAATTATTAGCAAGATTGTATCGGTACAAATCAACGATTTAGATAAAATATGCATCTTTTTCAGTAATGAATGAGAATAATGACTGCTTAACAACTGTTTTAGTGAATTTCGTTTGAAATCCTCGGGTTTTGTTCTGGTCATTCAGAATTGTCCCTCGGGGGCTGCGCCCCTCGGGACAATTCCTCAGACCAGAACAAAAACCTCTGATTTTAAAACAAATTCACGAAAACAGTTGTTACGTTGTCATTATTCTCTAATTGGATAATGATTATTGGACTAGATGGCTATTAAATAAAGTGGCTATTGGACAACGTGACGAACTGGCTATTGGACCGGTGGCTTTTGGACATAGTGGCTATTGGACGAACTGGCAATGGACAAAGTGGCTATTGGACTATGTTGGAATGGACAAAGTGGCCATTCAAATTCCACCAAAAGCTGTGGACATGCATGCTTAATTGCTCACAGTATGACAGCTGACAACCTTCCCCCTCCCCAATTCTGCCCCCCCCCCCCCCCCCCCCCCCCCCTCCATCTATCCCGGGCAAGAACCAAGGATCCCAAAACAGGTATGAATCGTTACAGTAGAAGTGTCATCTTCTGTCACACCTCCAAGGTGAACGAAATAATAACTTGATACTTATTACAGTGCATACAGTCACAGGTCACTAATACATGTAGGTATATCAAATAAGGTGGGGCCGTTTCAAAAAATCCTTAAAATCGTGATACGTGTCTCTATTTTAAATAGAAGTTGTCAAAAAAACATAACTTTTTTGGTACCATATTAAAGACAATTTATCCAGCTACCGAATAAAAAGGATCAAAGCCACATGTTTAGAGCAACAGTGAAGTTATCAATCTAAACATCGAGTGAGTCAAGGGTGGAGCCGGTGGATGTGGCGCCGGTGAATGTGGCGTCCATAGCTTTATACATAAAATTGGGGGGAAATAGAAAGATTTGAAGGCTTGTTATGTGAGATCTATAAAAAGCAGAGTTGTCAAATTTTGATATTGTGTGCTGTAAAGTGCAAATGTTAATTACTGCACGGAAAATCAAGGTTATGTTGAGTAATTATAGCCGTTTTAGCTTGGTATTTTAGATGATCTTCAGTATATAGTAACTATACATGACAAATAAAACATACAATTGCACAAATGTCATTTTGTAGTTCAATTGTTCTTCTATTTGAGTCAGATGGTAGTATGATGGGCATTATGCATGGCTGAATGCACTTCCATATCTTATCACAAAGTAAAACAAACCTTTGTATACAGCTGCTGGGTGCAAATCAATTCAAAGCAGGGTTTCAGTTTCAAGATTCAAGATCAATAAATGAGCATTGATTCGTGCTTGGGTGTCAAGATCTGGATGTTTTTATACCCACAGGTTTTGATTAGCTCTATTATGTTTGCATGCGGGCTGTTTGAAAATCATACCGTAACATGTGCTGTGCAAAAAAGACAGAAGGTGCGTAGATATGGCTGCAAAGGGATATTGAAATGCCCTGTTTGTGGCAAACAAGCTTAAACGTAAGTCTTTCGCAAGACATGTCGAGAGTCATGTAGGGAATGCAATAAAGACTGACCAGTTTCACATCTGTGACGTTTGTGGCAACATGTACAGGGATAAATCAAATCTTAAACGGCATTTGAATAGCTATAGAAATGAATCTGTTCAATGCAATGAATGTGCAAAACAATTTATGTCACCCTGTATGGTTCAAAATTTCAAAACGAGTGGTTTGCTCCTCTGAGCTATCTTTTAACAAAAACATGCTCAAATTTGATCACCCTGTATCTATTTAGCCTAGACAGATGGTGACTAGTGTTTGTATAATTTATACAGCACCAATATTGGTGTAACAGTACCAAGTTGTGTGTTGTTGTTTAGGCCTAAAAAAAAGGTTTGATTGGGGCGTAACCCGACCGACCCTAAATACATCGCCGACCCTGAATATTTTTTATTATTTTGAGGGGAAAAAAAAAATATATATATATATATTTCTGTCTAACCAGAAATGGTTGTCAATAATAATTATATATATATATATATATATATTTATAAAAATTGAACAAAGTTTTAAAGTTTTTGACTGTTTGCTTTCAATTTCGGCTATTTTAAGTCCCCATCGAAATGATATAGTGTTGAACACAACGATACATTTTTGCCCGGCAATTAAATACGCTAGAGCTATGATTTGTGTGTACTGCTGTCTTTCAAGTGTTCAAAAGTAGGTGATTTGAAAGAAAGAAAAAATAATAATAAAAATTAAAAAAAATCTCCCGACCTTGTTACGCCATGTTACGCCAATTAAACCTTTTTTTTAGGCCTTATTGTCATGCTCTTTATGCAATATGCTAATTACTATACAATGGCTAATTATAATTTTTGACTTTTTATTGTTCCATCCCATATATTTTAACACACCCTGTATAATTTGGTTTGAAAATATAACCATATAAATCCCTGATCTATAAGCTTTTCAAAAATATATACTTTTATAGGTCTCTGGACTATTAAAACAATAAATGATATTTTCTGTTAAAACAAAACAGGCGCATTTTGGCATATTTTCTGGTGTGAAACATTTTTGTTTACCTGTTGGTGACTACTGACCATACATAAACGTAAACATCATGAAGAAGTAATTTAGAAACCCTTTTACAGTTGACAGCTAGATAAGATCAATGAAAATAACCAATGAACTAGTATAAATGTTGGCTTGAGTAAACAATTATAAGTTTAGGTGTCAGAATAGTCAATACTGGTTTTCGCCATCTATTTGATTATCTTGAATTAAATTCTATGAATCCATCTACAAAATCCAAACGAGCAGAAATCTTGTCAGGAAATTGATCGGCCAATTTTCAAAATGTATTTGCAATTGTTTACGTAAATGTCTCGTTTAATTTATATGGAGCTTTGGAATAATCCGCGAAAGTAAAACTGTTACTTAATTATTCTGTTGTTTATTATTTTTGTTTAATGGCACTGCCTATAGATGGGGTGACAGGTGACGTCACACCGGGCAAAACGTGGCTAATTGCTATTGTTCTTTGCCCGGCAGTTTGCGCGCGCATCATGTTTTGTTTAGGACCCGTGCTTTTAAAACTCGCGCCAAAGCATTATAAAGGGCAATACGGCATAGCGGACAGTGTTGTGGTCATATGCTGTTCCCTCAAGCGTGTATCGACAGTCCAGTTCCTTCGCCCGTTGCGTTTGTTGATAAACATTGGATGTAAACAACGGTCACCTCATCTATACCTTCCCCGATAAAGTCAAGAATTGCGAATCCCCCTGGCGCTGGCTGGGAGATTCAACAAATATTAATAGTAGAGTCATTTCCATGAGATCCGTGACCTTTTTTTCTTGATGGATTCGGAAAGATGGATTAATTTTAAGAAATAAAAACCCTATATACCTCCCAGAAGTGACGGCAATCGTTTTCATAGCGCAAAATCCAAAATGGCCGCCATGCAGGGGCCCCAAAATATGGCTTCAATCAAGCTATATAAAAAGCATACCAAATTGTTCGGCTGAAAATAGATTCACTTGAAATGTTTTCATTCAGTTAAATCTGTGCATTTTTGTTACTCTTGCGCTCGGTAAAATGTGATATTCGCCGCGGATTTTCATTTTCGTGTTGGCCGTATGTGGCCAATCGTCATCTTGAAACATGTTGGACACAATTTCGACGAAAGATGGTGCCCTAACAATATATTTTCCGTTTTGTCTATAAAAAAAGTTAAATGCGCAAGAATCAAGCGTCCCAGTGAAATGCGCAAGCACAACTGGAAACAAACTTGTTTTTTGTTTTTTTTGCCTTACAAGAACATTTGTTACATGTATATGTGACAACAGAGTTGTAGCTACGCCGGGAAGGGTAAACACAATACAAAATTAAAAACTTTTTTTATTTTTTTATTTTTTTATAACCATTTGTGGATAAAATCATTAAACTGTCTCATAAACCAAGAAATTACGTGGCAGGAACCCTCAAAGTGCATTAAAAAAAACCTAAAAACATCCCGGCCGTGAGCCGCGCTCAAATTTTACCCGTCACTAAATTTGGCCTGTTGCAACCCTGTGTGACAATCGTGAAAATATGTTTTTCATATGCTATATTAAGGATTTATGTTATGTTAAGCAAAAATATATGCAAGAACATATTTTTTGAAAAAATTAAGAATTTATGGATTGATGAATTATCTTTGATATGTGAATGTATGATATGTGATGTACACATGTGACAATGCAACATGTGTAAATGATGAATGACAATTAATTTGAAGGCTTCAAAACAACATCATAGAACTTATTTAGTTATCATACGTCTAATGTGTTTCCTCAATGAATGCAATTATTTGAGGAGTGTTTTAAGCTTGCGTTTGCAGACCTAAGCTCACTGAAGAGGTCAGTTTAGTTTTCGTATTGATGTCGAGCGCCTAGCTCTTAAATTTATCGGTGAAAGTGAAAACGTTATCACAATGCCTAAGAAGCGACAATCTTAATCTTGAACAGGGTGCCATCTCCCTGCTGCAAAAATAAAACATTGGTGGGGCAGAACTGTCGGGAAAAAAGTGCCGGGGGCCTATGCCAGTAGTAGCAGTTGGAGAAGTCCAAAATGATAATTCCAGCGGGACACAATTGCTTCCAGTTGAATCTGAGACACATTTGTATCACATGAAATCTCCGGACTCAGCACAAGTTCCGGATCACGCCGTGCCGCCTCAAATATCAGAGGATGACGACGAGGAAGGAGCAATGGGTGCTATCTCGCAGAACATCTGATAATCTAGTTGGAGAGAAGGAAGATAGCAAAACAGCAAGACCAGCTACATCTGACGGCGTCAAAAACATAGCTGGATGAGCGGGATTTGTCAGCGGATGTAAACAACACCTTGAATTCGACGCCGGACGTAGATGATCTGGCAAAACTGATGATGATGGATTGTAATATCTCGCGCTCAGCCAATGGACCTACAATTCCGCAGCCTACATATGGATCTATAGACTAGGTCACTAGGACCCGCGATTTTGTCTTCGACGGCAGAACAAATGTACCACAAAGCCTTCTCAACGTCCAGGGAAATCCCCATGATGGTCTGCCAATTTGTCGGCTGTTTAACGAATGGGCTTTGTCGGTTGGGAGCTCGCTGTAAACGATCCCACACATGACGTATGCCAGGTTGTGGTAAGGATCATCCTGTGTTTCTACACAATGCTAATTCTACAACACACTCTAAAAATGCCAACCCCCGGTGAATATTGACCAGGTTTTTACCCCTCCTAAGCCTGTTTTAGACTGTTGTGATATTTTGTTTCTCCCCATCCGTTTACTGTATGGGAAGAGGAATTGTGTGATGATGTAGATGCAAGTTACATCATGTGTTGTAGAATTAGCATGTGAGATATAATGTATAAATAATGCATTGCTTGTTTACTTTTTCGTTGTCTTTTTGCTGTTGTTGATTTATTTTCTTCTGCTATGTTAACTTATAATTTCTGTAATTGTATATTTTGTATATTTTTCTGTATTTGTAGAATGTAAGCTTTAATTAAGGGGGTGCAACAACGTCAGGATTTTGCTTTTAGTTGTTTCTCCTCCATCAATATTTGTTAAACTGTCATTGTTGTCTTAGTTGATATGATGGAAAATAAATATTGAATATTGAATATTGAAGTTTTATATTACATGGCATACGACACGGGTTTCGTATTACCGATATTGATTCTAAGTTTAAACCTACATTGTGTTAATAATTACAAATCGGCCACTTTTTTTTAATTTTTTTTTTAAAGGTCTAAATTTCATTGTCATCGCAGCCAACTGGCTGAATTGTAACAACATTACAAATCAAATACATTAATAAACAATGCAACGTCCAGGCAGCAGCTAAATCAGCGCCAAGTTACGACATAAACCAACATGAACAAACATACATAAACCCCTATATAGTAACCCCAATAGGCAATTTAGACAAGTGCCTTGCCCAAGGACACAAACACATTGGCACCAGCGGGACTAGAACTCACGACCTTATGATTATGAGACCCGCAACTACTCCACTGGACCACACGTGCTCTACTAAACGCGAGATATGCAGCAAGGTAGAGGCTCAAATAACGACAGAAATTGAACACGGCAATTATGTGATTTGTCATAATCCCCTACAATAATAAGTGCCATTGCGGCTATTCCTAAGCCGGGTAAGGATGAAATTCGCATAATTTATGATTGTAGCCGCCTACGTATAATCTAATTATGTTATTTTGTCGCCAAGGTGACAAATAAAGTGAAGTGAAATTAATTGAGTTGTGTAAAACATTATCAAAGCTGGTTCACTGGATACCAAAGCATGGGAGAAGAAAAACTGGAAGACCTGCCCTAACCTACATCGATGTGCTAAAACAGGACACTGGTTTGGATGTCGGAGACTTAAAGACAGCAATGCAGGACAGGAAAGTATGGATAGCGATTGTAGATCGAGAACACAACTCGAATTACGCAAGTAAGCAAGCAAAACATTACCCTGTTTTTTAATTATTCATTTCATTCCTTTCCTTTTTTTTAAATAACATTTTTGGAATACTTCACAATTGTTTAAAAATCTGTTATTCTTGGTTGAGTAACTTGAAAATGATTATTATTATGAAGTTGTTAGAAAACAGTTACAAAATCTTGATCTTCTTTATGATCCAACTCAACTTTTCTGTTTTTGTTTTATTTGTTTGTTTGTATTGCGGGGAGGGGGGAGGGGACTCTAATTACTGAACCTGACCCACTTGTTTTTACTTTAAAAAAAGACTTTGGAGATAACCAGGAGCCGCTTTCTCAGGACCAGTACTGGGTTTTTTGTCATGATTTTCGTGATTTGGGACCCATGTTTTGGGTTGGGTGTTCTTATGCTACTTTGGATGCAGAGTTTGCCAGTACAAATCATGACGCCATGCATGGATTTTTTGTGAGCAAAAAAACAACCCATCAGAGCGAGCACATACCCGTATACCTTGTAGGGGTGAGTACAGCCACCCGCTTCCTCTGGGTTTGTGTGTTGTGATTTTGTTGTTTGCAAAAAAAGCAACACTTTAGAGCGGGCACATACCCATAATACGTAAGTACAACCACCTCCTCCCCCGGGGTTTGTGTGTTTGATTTTGTTGTTTGTTTGAGTGGATGATAATCATTACAGCTGATCTTCTTTCACTCAAACTCAACTTATTAATTGTGTGTGTATAAGCGTGTGACACTTACAGCTCATTTCACATACCAAATCATGAGAACTATTCCATCCTGCTAAAGTGGTCAAGGTTGAGTTTGAAATAAAATAAACTCAAAAACTCAAATGTTTGTCAAGAAATGGCACAATAATTACCACTTTGACAAGGTAACAATGATTTCTCACAAATGCCTGCATTAATATATCATATTAATGCAGGCATTTGTGAGAAATCAATGTTACTTTCTCAAAGTGGTAACTTTACCTAGAATAATGTGTATTTTTAGTGGGGGCAAGGGCGTCCCCAGAGGGGGGGGGGGAGGTTGAGGGTGTGACACCACCAAATTATCAAATCTGTTATCAAATCTGTCGGCACAAACGAGCTTCCGTTGGTACATTTGCGATTTTGACCAATAACATGTCTGTAAAAAAGAAAATTGTTGGTTGGAGGTGCGACTGACCCCCCCCCCCCCCCCCCCCCCCCCCCCCCCCCCCCCCCACTTACGTGAATTTACGTGAGTGGGGTGTTTTGCATTCTGCCAATCGTAAAAGGCTCAGTGGTGGCAGCAAAACAGTTAAGGGTAGATGTGATCGGGTCATCTACCTTTAAGGGGATGAGCCCAAATTTCATTTTATAATGTTGAAACATGTACTAGTAAAAAAGTGCACGACGGTTGCAAACATTTTAAAGTTTTTTTTAACAAAATGGTTTAGAAAAACTTTTGAGGAATCTTGTTTCCACAATTTGGTACCACTTGCCACCAAATAACAAAGAAAAGTTATGAACAGCACATCTTTTTTGGAAAATCGGTGACGTTTCCAAATTCGGTTTTTCAACACACTGTACAGTGCAACAGGTCATAAAAACTACACACTTTCCATAATCAGAACTTCCGAATGCAGCAATTGGTGGAAAATGCAAAAACAAGGCATAAATGGGAGCTTCATGGCACAAATTGTTACACGTGAAAGACGACAGTCAAGAGTCACCAGAGGATGAATTTACGGTTTAAAATAATATCAAAAATCTACTTCTTTGTCTCAAAATGAAAATCATTTTATCAGTTTGGTTTATTTCCATTGTTCCTTGAAATATTGCATGGGATGCATTACATTGAATATATTTCCCCTCCAGTAGGTAAGAAAACATATTAGTATTCTGAGAAAACTAACCTATTATATGCAGTAATGGAAATACCCACATGACTGTCAACCTGGGGTTGACGATCATGTGTGTTCTATTAATATTGTGTGTATTGATCATAATAGTAGTATTGCTTTATTCCGTAATAATAAGAGCGATTAAAATCATGTCTTGGCCAGTTCACCCCTCGCTAGTCTAGTGGCTGAGTTATGTGCCTTACAATGCAGAGATCCATGGATCGATTCCCACTAGGACCACTTTTTTAACTGATTTATTTCCTTTTGTTAAAGTTTTAGTGGTTAGAAATATCCACAAAGTGTGTAGTTCCTACCTATAGTCTATCCATCTGAGAGCGATCTTTGGTGCTCGGATGGGCAGGGGAGATGAGTAAAAATAAGATGTGCTGTCTTCTGGCGTATATTTGCTAGTTGTCGAAGGATCCCATTTTATTCCAACCTCCGGTCGAACCTCATCTATAATGTGAATTGAAACAACTAAGCTGCCTTATGCAAACACACACCACTGTTCCAATGCATATTATTCTCATCACACACATGCACATAGCAGCTATGTCTAGTGTACCATTCAAAGAGAGACAAATATCGAACCATTTGCGTATTATCTGAAATCAAAAGGCTTTGAAATCGTCACCTGTGATTTCGGCCTATGAATATAATCACAAAGCTGAAAAAGATCGAAAGTGATGGACTTTGAACATTTACTATAATCGTCACCTGTGATTTCGGCATATGAATAGAATCACAAAGCTGAAAAAGATCGAAAGTAATGGACTTTTAACATTTAGCATATTGTAGGAGGCCACATTTAATTTTTTATTTGCTATCTTGTAATGTTTCCAACAGTAAATAATGTACATTTTCACTCGGATTGGCCGGGCTTATAGTAAGATAAAATGGTTGTAAAATGATATGAATCTCCGTATCCCTATGTTCTGTCTGCATGTCCGAATCAATCACATTCCTTGTTAAGTATAGAAAGAAACAAATACGCTTACAATGATATGGTATCAATATTGAAAGGTATGATTTTCATATTCAAACAAATATTATATAATTTGAACGTTGATAAACTAAATAAAATTCATTTCCTGACTTATAAAATGAAAGGTTGTCTTCATCAGGGTCTATCACTCTACATGTACCTGTTCGTAGAGGCCTGTAGTAACAGTAGGTGGGTAACATAATTGTCTTTTATTATGGCCGTTTTTCACTCTACTGATTCCATCGATATTTTCGTCAGAAAACAGCCTCCTCTCCCAGTCAATGGAACGGCTGGGTCACGTGGTTGGAAGATCGGTCTCAGATGGATAGACTATAGTCAACCCTAAAAGTAGGCGGATAGGGCCAGAGGTGGTGACAGAATTTGACTTCGCCGATGACATTGCATTGTAGTCAGAGAAATTTCAGCAAGCACGAGATCTGCTGCAAAGAGTTGAGATATCAGTAGCAAAGGTCAGCTGAAAATGAATGCTGGCAAGACAAAGTTCATGTCATATAACCAATGTCAGACGGGATCTATACAGACAAGTGATGGTACCAAGTTGGAGGAGGTACAAGCTTTTATATATCTTGGTGCCTGGATGGAGAGTACAGCAAAGGACATTAAGCAAGCAGCAGCATGGAGAGCATGTAGTAAAATGACCAACATATGGAAGTCAACTCTCTCTCGGAAATTCAAACTTCGCCTATTTGCCTCTACAGTAGAGTCGGTTCTGTTATATGGTTGCGAAGCTCGGACCATCACTCCCAAGTTACAGAAAGACCTCGATGGCTGCTACACCAGAATGCTGAGATCAGTACTCAATATCAACTGGAAACAACACATACCAAATACCCAATTGTATGGTGATCTTCCTAAAATAAGCCGGAAGATTCAGAAGAGACGAACGATGTTTGCTGGCCACTGTTACAGTAGTGAGGAGCCAGTCTCCCAAATGGTGCACTGGACCCCAAGCATGGCAAAAGAAAACCGGGAAGACCTGCTCTGACATTCATTGATTTACTCAAGCAAGATACTGGATTGGAGACAAGTAACATAAAGACAGCAGTCTGTTTTGAAGAACCGAAAAGTGTGGGGAGCCATCGTAGATCGGTGACATCACCGAATTAAGTAAGTTAGTAAGTATTGAAAGTTGATTGGATTATCTGATTTGGAATGATGGCCTAAAATATAAAAATATGTATGTTGGAGTGTTTATGGCCTGTTGCACTGCACTCGCTCAATATGTTGTCATCCTGTATGGACACATCGCCTTAAGGGAGGTGTTAACCCTGTCTGGCGCCAAATTTATCTTTTAAACTATAAATGTGATGTACATAAAAGTGTACATTTTTTTTAATGAAAGGAGTCAGAAAATCCATTTCTGGTATCAAATTTCACTAAAAATAGTGATTTTCAATTTTTTGCCCAAAAAACACTTTTTTGGCGCCAACATTTTACGGTAAACCCAACTAAATCCGTTTTGGGTCAAAAATTCCAAAATTTCACCAAAATCATCCAAAGTCAAATATCTAGGAACGCATTTTTTTTTGGCTTAACATTTTTTAGTTTTGAAAAAAATTGACCAAAATGTGTCAAAATAAGTGAATTTTGAGATAAAAATCAATTTTCAAAAATCAAAAAATCAATAATTTCAAAACTTTAAATTTGTAATCAAAAAGAAAAAAAGTTCCTAGATATTTGGCTTTGGATGATTTTGGTGAAATGTGGAATTTTTGACCCAAAACTGATTTAGTTAGGTTGACCGTAAAATGTTGGCACCAAAAATGGCTCAAACATTACAGGCAACTGGAATGTAATGTGACTTAATTGACTTACTTGTATTACCAGTATTGTTTAAATATTAACAACGCCATCAAAAAGGAAAAACAAAGAAAAGTCTACACTCATTTTACTTACACTTGATAGTGTAAATTGGTCCGGTTACAGCATTAAGTCAACCGGCGGTTGTTCAGTGTTGCATGCGTGAATATTCATATACCAGACTAAGTAAAACATTTGACCTGAAAGAACCGGGCGGAACCGAACGTAAGTCATTTGTGAGGAATTTCATTTTTTTGCGGTGTTTATTAAAGGTAGAAAGAGTTGGATTGGATCCCCTTTAAAACAATAGACCAATGGCTAGATCCTTTCAAAAGCTTTCATTTGACACTTAATTCAACATCCTGCGATGCTTTATTGCAGAGCTACTGTTTTTTCAAAGTTGGTGTGATTTGCGCTAATTAATTTGAGATCTGGGATTTGGATTATTGTATATGTGTAAGATAATTAGGCTTAGCTTCAGTAATTGGAAGTGCTTTTATAGGCCCTACACCTGTCAACATCAAGTCATGGTTAATCCCCTTAGATAATTCAGTGCCATGGATTATCCATGCTTTGATCATCAATTGCTATTGTTATATGTTGAGTGTCGTTATCATGAATTGTTGCCTAGTTAGACCCCCACTAGGCCACTTCCTTTATTCTGATTGGTTAAAAGTTGATAGTGTCGTAGGCCCTGGATTATCCTTCCTACATGTTGTAATAGGTAACCTTTGACAGTATGCTAATTATACAGTGACCATCCATTTATTTGAACATTGTATCAGGGGTATGCCACTGAGCTTGCCGATCGGAGGCCACTTTTAAATTAAAATTTGGTCGGCATAGAACTGGTGGCGCTATACCGATCAGGCGTGATTGTAGCAGACGACACGACGCTGGCCACGCGTCTCTCAGACGACCCAATATGTCAACGGGATTATTATATTTTTAACAGTCATCGCCCGGTTAAATTCTTCTAATTATGAATTTTTCAAAATGATAAGATTAACATTCGCGATTACGTGTTATTCATTACGTATTCAACATTTAGGTTTCGCGTGGCCACCGTCGTCTGTGTAAATCCACAGCGCCCTCAAACCTATGCCGACCAAATATTACGTTAAACCTAGTTAAACATTGTTAAGCACGTTAAACGCCGGTCACCGACACATTCCGATGATTACCATAATTTATGTAAATATGCAAAAGGGACCGTTTTCGCTACGTACGTTAGTATAGGACTTTCCTATCCCAAAATTAATAGTATCCCTGATTGTATGTAGTATATTGTTTATGTCAGTTGTAGTTATGATCTCAAAGTTTAGAGTTGTGTGAATCTTATGTTAACAAGCAGTCTTTTAAATAAATCAGCTGGGAAATCAGTACGTCATAACATCGTAAGGTAAAACATTTTACTAATAAAACTTAGTTAGAAATAATTCTATGACGGTTTCCTAAGGGAGCAGTTCCATTTGTACGCGATAAAAATTGCGAGAATGTTCCGGGCCCCGATGAGTTTTTTATCAGGCCCCGATGAGATTTTTATCGCGTACAGTTGCGAGTAGCAAAGGATTATTTATCGAGTAGCGTATTACCACTTGTTTAAATATAACGAAAGATAAGTGGTCGGTATGTAAATAGAGCTTCGGGTTATTTATTCTAGTTGTAAGGTACAAATTCAGCATTTCATGTTTTTAGAGATAATGTTATTGATAATGGATGTTTAACGTAAATTGTATTATCCTCGTGTATTTGCTAAACAATGTCCCGCTCTATTTGCTAAACATACCCCAGGGTATGGCAGAGGCCTCGTATCGGGCCCCGATGTCTATTTTATCGGGGCCTGATGACTATTTTATCGCGTATCAACTTGAAAAACATCGGGTCCAAAACATATCAGGCCCCGATACAGTCGCGATAAATTTATCGCGTACAAATGGAACTGTTCCCTTAGTCTGAAATGGCTCAAAAAGGCTTGAGAATAAAGCTGATGACACCTCAATTTTGCGCTCATTTAGAATTAACCGCCATCAAAATCCCAAAGTTTTTGACGGGGGAGATGACGAGCCCGTCATTTGAAACGACGTTTCTAAGTCGTAACCTTTTCACAAACCCCTAAAATTGCATTTGCTAATAACTTGCATTAATCATCTTCTGAAGCGATTTTGTTGTAAAATGTAATTGATATTGTTATAATATGAAGGTAAGAGGACACAGTAAGTTATTTCAGCTATTTGGATGCCATTTAGTAATATACTAAGCTATTTGGCTGCTATTTTGTATTATATTATATGATTTAGTAATATACTGAGTCACTGAGTCCACGGCCACGGCACGGCCTCTTTGTTCCGTGTTGCCTTGGCTCTCGCAATTAGCCCAATGATTATGGCGAACCCTAGGCTACATCCCCCAGTCATCAATATTACCGTACGGACGCTAAAGCTGTACAAATATCGGAGCCTGCAAGATAGCGACATAAGAGGGCGGCTGAGAGTTACAGTCTAGGTGAACCCTTCAATATGATTAGCCCAATGATATGGCAACAACCCCTTGAGGACGGGGATCATACCATGGAGGAATAACTAAGGAGGGGCGACTCGATTGATAAAACAGGACCAATATGGGCTGATACGCCCTCAATCAATGTGCGGTAGTTCCGGTTAAATTTAGACTAGGTTGCATTAGCCGCTTGAAACTTTAGTGTGGATACGTACATAACTATTTCTGTGCGTAATCCTCACGAGGTAACCAGACTTACTCTTTTTATAGTTCGGTACAATAGAGTTGTAAAAGACTTTGCACTCAGTCTAAATGAAATCGGCGCAAAAACTAGGTCACGTATTTGTTGTACACAGTGATGATAATCAATTTAACGGATTTCTGCAATGACAAGTAATATAACACGTGTATGTATAAAGACCATAGACCAATTGAAAGCATTATTTATCTTGAGGTTTTGCCACAGTCTTCTGGCAAATGTGTGCTTCCTGAAGCCGTCGGGGAAGTGCAGTGGCTCGTGTTGTATAGGCTTAGGAGGCTTATTATGTACAGTGCATTTTTGAGTACATGTACAGTGTAAACCCCGAGAAAAGTGCTTCCCGTAAGACATTCCGTTACCCCTATCGTTTTGGAGCATGCGATTGGTATAGACATGTGGGGTATTGTCTCCTCGATAAGAATATCGCTGTTGGTAAATTAAAATCGTGTGCTAATTAGCTTTAATTAACCAAATAAAGAACCAATACCTAAATTTAATGCAGTAATACTATTTTGGCAACACTACTCTATTGAATTTACGACGAACTCACTAATGTGTGTCTTTGTGCTGCTATTGAATGGAGTTGCCACATCCAGTTCGAATCCCATTGATCATGAATATTTTTAAGGAAACAAACGCAAATTCCTTTTAGGAATATTTACTGGTATTGTCCTCAGGTATGCAGCTATCACTCGTAAATCCGACGTCATTCGTCTCAGCATGCTGTATTCAGCTCTATGTACTAAAGTGTGACGTGGAGGGACTGGATTCTCTGAATCATCAGATAGCTACGGACGAGTTCGGGACTGACAAGGTTATTTTATTGAATAATTTTAGAAGCATAATCAAAGCTAGCTACTTTGCAATAAGGATATCGATTTAAAATGATTATGAGTTAACAGTTTCATGTTTGGGAAAGGGACGAGATGTCTATCTTCTTTTATTCCTTTATATTGAAACAAGTGATCGCAACCAATATCGAGGTCCGTATTTATTATGTTATAACTACATGATAAATATCCTAAATAAAAATCAAATCATTAAATATTTGGCATTCTCATATTTGGTCGCGGGCGGGAAACAGTACGCCTAAACACAGAATAGTCCATTTGAATTGGCATAGAATACCTCGAGTCATTATATTGATGTTAACTTCGGGATTATTTAATTTGAAATAGGCTAATTTATGCTTTTATAAGCGATACGACATAGTGTTGGTATATAATATGTTTCCCGTAAGCAATTTCAACAATCTCTTTAGTGGCATCTAATTTGTTTATGGTTTCGGGTCGTTATCTCAGTTGAGGATCCTGAGAAAAACCCACGTTAAATGCTGTGAAATTTATGCCAAGATCTAGATGGCCATTTTTTTATATGAGGTTAACTTGTCTTTAAGATACTTTCATTTTTGTTGTTGCAATTGATTTCTGGAGGCAGATCCCTAGTGCTAGACTCATTGAACTGCATATAAATCTCATATGGTAATATTCAGGTCACTTAATACTTAACAATCAATGATTCCCTTTACAACAAGCCATAATAGGCATATGCCTTAATTTTCCCTTTCAATTGCCACTGAACCATGCACTTAAAACAATATTGGTCTAGGATCGATAACCTTTGTGTGTATTAATAATTATCAATCGATCACTCTTCATTTGATTAAAATAAACAAATAAAAACGTAAGACTTAAATATAAAGCCCCTTTTCAGAGTCAATTACACCAAGTAATTTGTTTACAAATTACGTGTTTTGTGTCCCTTTCGTGGTCATTTGATACAAAAATTGTTGACTAAAAACAAGAAATGTAACTTTATTTAAATTGTAGTTGGTGTACAACAGTTGGCTATCATGGAAAGGGGTTATTTTTTACAAGTGCATTAGGCAGTCTTCCTAAACATGGTGCACATGATAGACGAATTACTCTAGCTCCAGTTCGAGGCCCGCCCATGCAAAGACGATAACTAGGGGTCGAACGGATTGGTCCATATCTTTGAAAAGGCATACATTAGGAATTTTTGTAAATAAACATTATTTATTTTTAATATTTTGTAAGTCGTTTACTCTCCTATCCCGACTGGTCCTAATTAAGTTTAGAAACTGTTGCACACCAATAATACTAAAAACATGTGTAAAATCACGCACGGTGCTGTTTATATGGATATTATGCTCAGGTAAGTGAAGATGTCAATGTAATAATTCATGAATGCTATCTACTGAAGATAGCAATATAGCATATGTTATCTGAAGATAGCAATGTAGTATATTAGTATACTATCTACTTAAGATAACAATATAACATACGGTTATCTACTGAAGATAGCAATGTTATATATGGGTACTATCTACTGAAAAAGATAGAAATGTAACGCCGGGTGTTTATCTACTGAAGAAAGCAATAATATTGGGTTATTATTTATTTATTTATTTATTCGGACATACACTTTCAGAACAGTGGCATCCGCCACCTTGGCGAATGCGTCCATACAATACAATATGAAAAACAGAGGTAAAAATATATACAAACAATTTACAAAATTATAAATGGCAAAAAGAATCATAGATAGCTAATATAGCGGTACGTGCAGCCCATGCACGTTTCAAATATGACTTACAAAACATATCAGATATTGGTAGTAAGGGAAAGTCGTCACTTACAGAGAGGGTTTCATCAGAAAATCCTACCATAAAACACATTTTAATAGTTAGATTGCTAGCAATAAATATACTCCAGAAAGGTTCAAGATAATAATCTCTAACTTTCGATACTCATCGACTCCAATGTCATTAAGAGCAGAACATAAAAAAGAGCAGAACATAAAAATAAGAAGTGTTTAAGATCCTCTGTCTCTTTATTTACAAAGAGGACAGAGGATATTTATATTTATATCTTCTTTCCATGAATGAACACGACTGTTAAGTGTCAGGGTATTAGAACGTGCTTTGAATTTGATCGCAGCCCCATTGAAATCTAATTTGCATAATAAATACGTTTCTAAACTAGGTTTCCTCTTGTACAGCACATAATCCTTCAAAGATGACTTTGCCATAGCAGAAACTAACCACTTATCATTATAGTTATTTACACTGATATTACTATATAACGACGATATGATGTAGAGCTGAAGAATTAAACTATGAGCAAGATCATGCACGATGATGAATTGGTGCGTGCAGAGGGTGCATTTATTGATCAGATCTTGCCATTTGTATTGCCCATTAGGGACTTTGTGTTTAGTTTGTTTATTATGTATGGTTTATTATATTTAAAAATATCAAACAAATCCCGACAACCAACCAGATCCCGCTACAAATAGTCAGGTCCCCTCCCCCCCCCCCCCCCCCCCCCCCCCTGCGCGGGTTGCAATTGATAAGCCCATTACCAAAACCACCTCTTCCGCAGCAGGTAGCTGCTCGTCAACACGCATGAATTCAATGCATGAAATCAAAAATATTAGTACATGAAACAGAGATATGGCGATATTGAAATAGAGCTAACCCGTATAGACTTATCAAAGTCTTTATTTACTCTATATTGTTATTGTTATTGTTTAATCAACGAGGACACACTTTTGTACGCTAGTTGTTCGCCTTTCACAGGGAATTTGCTATTTCATAACAACTAACTGCATGTACTGCGTAGCTATTTTGGATAGTGAAGCCATAAGCCATAATGATTAATGATAGGTTTGATGATGCGTTGGCTTACGAATTGAAAACTGCAATGCAAGAGCTTGTTGACAGGCTAAGCCTGGACGAAACTGTGTCCAAGCTCTGTGTAGCCCCAATTGAATTGTCTGAGTTTATGCCGGACAAACCTTAACTGGATTGTCCTGAGTTACACTAGAGGGCGGTAGACACGATGTTTTCAGCATAATTATTGGAACCCGACTGTTTATTTTAACAGTATAAATCGTATTCTAATTGGGAACCAAGACGATGCAGGGGGTAACTCTAAAGCTGCCGAAAGTATATGGCTTTCTCCACGTTGGTCTCGTCATTTAGCCGGTCCCGTCTATTATGAGAATTGTTTACATCAGATTTGCACGTTGTATCGGAGTCACAGCCACCGAGAATCTCAGTAGCAGGGGCCTGATCATACATCGTACAAAATATCGGGACCAGATTTAGTTTACGAATCACATTTACACACAAAATACACAGAATGTGACCATTTGAAGACTATAATAAGTTGCCTGACTGTTAAACCTGACTGTTAAATGTAACTAAGGATTACTATGGGAACATAAAAAGATGAGATTATAAAGTTGAAGTACGCGATCTAATCAGTCAACTTTTTAATAAGCTTATTTTCCCCTATGCTTTCGTGTGTTCAGGCGGACACAGAATGCATACAGGCCTGATTGCACTGGGCTACATGTAGAGGGTAAGCTTTAGAATATGTGACGAACCGAAAACGGTGTTCCGTTTCATTATATTAGTATTTCGTTTACTGGATAAGTTTCCCCAGAGTAAAAATACTGTCCTACATATACTTACTTTATAGTCAAAAGAGGCCCATTATGTTTTCTAAACCATAATGAAATTGTTTACCTTTTCAAACCAAAGGGAGTGTTCATTATAAATATTTATTATTATGGGGGTGGGGTTATAACATCATAATACTTTCTCTGTCATGACAAAGGCAAAAAGGTCTCAGAATTCCACAACATTCATCAAAATTATTCAGTGGATTGTCCAAATGAATTTATTATTTATGGGGGGTGGTTGGAAAAAATGGAGGGAGGATCAGAAGAAATTCTTCGTTATTTATGGAGGGGGGGGGGGGGGGGGGGGGGTTATTACATCATAATACTTTCTCTGTCATGACAAAGGCAAAAGGTCTCAGAATTCCACAACATTCATCAACATTATTCAGTGGATTGTCCAAATGAATTTATTATTTAGGGGGGGGGGGGGGGGGGGTTGGAAAAAATGGAGGGAGGATCAGAAAGAAATGCTTCGTGAGCAGTCAAATCTACTATTGCTTGATTAATTGGATATACAGGGGGATCAAGAAAAAAATCAACGAAAAAGGGGGATCAAGACAAAAAATAACGCTGTTTGGGGTGATCAAGAAAAAATATGTCCAAAGCTCAAATATTTCCAACCTCCACCACCAGAGTATTTATGAACACTCCCTAAGAATAACATATGTGTAAGTTACTTTGTGTGAACAAATAAAGCCAATCATATTTTCCAGTTAAAAAAAATTAGTACCATAACACCACTTTCCAAATTTTTTCTGCCATATTACAATACAAAAACATTTTTTAACATTCAAATATCCGACCAGCTCTACTAGGCGTGCCTAGTCTTGTTATTCTCTAGTTTAAGAATATTTTTAATAACCTTTAATAAAAAAAGTTTTACATAACCTATTTCTCAATGTGTCCTTATAATATTTCTGAATGATTCGGTGTCCACCATACAACTTTAATTACCCCAATCCAACTTCTTCATCAATGTTAACCATACGTCTTAAAGGTTGTTGACCCTATTCTAGATTTAAGGGCATCATCAGTGTAATGAGAAATGGGACCTTTCATTTGATATCAAAAACACTTTTGAATCCCTTAGAGTTAAATTGTTAGGAAACATAGTAGCAACGCTGTTTGTTAATGTCTGTTCTTGAACTTTCACAGTCTTCTATCTCCCCCGTCCAGTTTTTTTTAAATACCTTGTTTCTAGTGATATCTATTGAATGGTGGCCAAACTAAGCAAATAAATCAAAAAAATAATGGGATCTAGTTGGCGCACTGATTTATAAGAGCTTGAACAATGTATGTGGGGCTATACTGACTCGCATGCACTGTAAGTTGACCTTAAGCAAATTTTAAAAATCAGCAAAAATGTATACTTTTATAAACATCACATTACTAGTTCAAAATGTACAGCACTTGATTAGATGTATAGAATACATCCTCCTGACCACCAGCCCAGTGACCAGCCTTACATTTATCCATCGCATATTTAATAACAAGATCATATTGTATCTGCTCAAAGATCGCCATTTATTGGCATAGCTTGAGAGTTATTGGACCTGTTTCAAGGTTGTTCTGACAGATTCGAACAGGCAATCTTGTGTACCGTAAGAGTTTACTCATTCGATCATCGATCGAGCTAAGCCTGGAGACGTTTATGGTCGTCAAGATAGTTATACGATTGATCAGAGCTACGAAAGTTAATTGCATAAATACCTGCTAGTATTTTGTACTGCTCATTTGTATTGAAGTAGGCCTATCTCTAAAAATCTCGCAAGAAGCCGCCCATAAAAAATCCGGCTCTTAAGATGTTGAAAAACCGGTGAAGAAGGAGACGGTCCCCTGGAGCACCGGCACCCCAACTCAACACAAAAGCTGGTAACCATGCCTGTTCTAAATATCGCGGAAAAAGAGGTTTATTTTCGATTGTCAGCGAGGACAGCGAATCATGAAAATAGGGGGTGTTTCATGAATTAGTCTCCGCGAAATTAAAAAGGGGTATTTTATGAAGAGGAAAAAACAAAAAACATCACAGTATGGATTAATAATTTGATTAGAGCAACAACCAAATACACCATTCGTGGTACAACAGTTTATAACACAGGACCATAAAAAAGTGAAAGGGGTGTTTGAAATGATAGTCTTTGAAAACCAAAAAAGGGGTATTTTGTCCTCGTTTTTGCCAAAATTGTTAAAAAACCTTGCAAAGGGTACTTTCAGAAAATGAAGAAGAGTCATAGTTACCAACTTTTGTATTGAGTTGGGGTTGCCGGGCCTGGAGCCATGATACCTTCGGCATGTACAGGAAAGTACAAGCACTATTTAATAATTATGATCCGACTGTGAAGGGACAGTTGGTTCATAAAGTAACTAATCGAATGCTTCGGGGTGGCCTGTCGCTATCATCTAAAATTGACACTGTGTTGTTTACTAGCCATGTGTGTGGGGGGGGGGGGGGGGGGGGGGGGGGGGGGGGGACTGAATGTTAATCATATCGTTGGTAGGCATTCTACACGTACACTGTAAAAATGGAGTCTTGACGACTTTTTGAAGTCATGTCAAATAAACGCGTCTTGAACGTGTCTTAAACAATAAAATACATAACAAAAATAGTTGGTTGAAGACACAAACCAAGACATGTCTGGTGAAGCCAGTTTTGAGACATGTCTCGAATAAAACACAGAGTCACATCTCTATGCAAGACATGTCCCGCAAAGAAGTATCTCCATGCAAGACACGTCTAAAATGTAAGACATGTCTATTGAAGCCATTTTGAGTTTGTGACGTGTCTTCTGGCAAGACATGACTTCCAGAAGACGTCTCTCATCATGCTCATACGTGTCACAATTGTCCTATGTGTCATGGCTCGTGTCTTCAGGACAAATATTTGTTAATGTTTCTCTATATTATGCCGTGTATGTGGGGGTGTATGTATGTTTCTTATTGTTTAAGACACGTTTATTTGCAAGACATGACTTCAAAAGGCGCCAAGACACCTTTTTTACAGTGTAGTGTTGCTCCTTCGATTGCAACTCGCTACGCTCGCTGCATCTGCAGCGCTGAACTACTGCTACATGTATACGTGCATCTTACTTTCTGGTCGGACACGCGTGACGCTATTAAGTCAAACGATGCTACCGATTCAATTAAGCAATTCAAGTTTAATATAGAATTGTGATCCGTAGATCAAATTAAATCGATATATTCAATTAAACATAAAAACATAAAGGGGAATATGGGGCAACTGGTCCTATGGGGCAACTGGTCCGAAATGATGGATTTTGTAATTGTGGGCATACTGCTCTTTTGAACAGTACGACTTTGTTGAAACTTGACATATAACCTTACCTTCTAGAATCTAGATTCAAAACATTTGCAACTTTAGGGTATTTACACATGTGATATTCTCCGGATCTTTGAAGCCACCTCCTTGAGTGACTATTGAAAATTCGCAGTATGGGTGATTATGAAGATGGGTTTATATCATATTTAATGTACTTTAAATGATTGATAGATATGCAACAGTAAAAATATGCATGCAGTACAGTCATCTTAAGATGCAAATTGCATATTGCATTTGATGAGGTTATATCGTAGTGAGCTCAGGGACTATCGAAATATGATTAAAACCATAGGTTAAGGTTGTAACGACCGTAGAATGGCGCATGTTACCAACTTGGGACATTGGTGGTTTGGATTTGCGATCAAAATTATCATTTAAAGAATGCTTCAACTTAACTCATTATCATGATTATCACGGGTATTCATTTGGTAGAGTTATTAGTATATGAATTTGCAAATAACAAAGTACATCATTTCTTATTTTATCTAAAGACACTCGTATACTTGTAGGACCCAAACACCGTTATAATTGCGATTTAAAAGATACTTGCTGGCTACAGAAAACTGCGTATTGGCTAAAAACTAAAATGCAGTTTTGTCTTTTGTTTTCTGAAATGATTTGGAGTTATTGCTTATTATGACAAATGGTGGCATGTTTTAAAACATGTTGGCGTAACATTTATTACGTCACAGGTGTGCTTGAATAATGTTTCATCTCGACAAAGTGCGGAATCATTTGTTGGGGCAAGTGGTCCGAAGGGGTATGGGGCAACTGGTCCACCTGCAAAATTGTAAAATTAATTTTGAAAATTAGTTGCGAGTGTCAAAAAACATGACTCGGTATTGAAATGTGAATAAAATATAAAATATTTCACATTCTTTCTAGTTCTTAGACATTTTGGGGGTATTTTGGGTCTAATACCACTATTTCTGCTATTGAATGATTACAATATGATACGAACTTGCTTTGGAATGGTTTCAAACCTTGGTATTATGAATTTCATCTGCATTGCATTTTATATGGTGTCTGTAAATATATTTTCAAAATATCATGATTCATGTATTTTATTCACTGTGTATATTAACCGTTGGGTCATCATTGACATATTGACTAACTTCCCCTGTAACATGAAAAGCTGGCTAAATATCAAGATGGTTTATCATAAGTACTAAATGATGATAATATGAAGTAAATAAAATCATTAAAGAAAGGGGTATATATAGAATAATGTATGGGCATCTCAATATCACAACCATGTAACCATTTAGTTTCATACCGTTTTATCTAATAAACGTGCAGTCGAAAATTTCGCTTGCATTGTACACCCTTAGTATTAATGCTATTTACACGTTAACCACGAAAACTGGATAACACATGGGTTTCATGAAACATGTATCCTTTTTACACGTTAAATAATATTGAAATGTGTTTGTAAAGAAAATACTGCCTAGGTTCCCTGTTTTCATTCAATGATTTCTGTATATTCTAACCATTGGAACTTAGGACCAGTTGCCCCAATGATGAGGTAACTGGCCCGTGCCAAGTAAAGTTTTCAGTTAGTAGTAGTAAATGCCATTTGTTTGGATATTTTTTTATCATTGATCATACAGGCTGTCCCAAAATGATTAGTACACATCGCTGCCCAAAGTTCAATAATTTTTGTCATCATCAAAATCGATGGGATTAGGTTCCTTGTTTTTACATCATCTTTGTCATACTGTACTATTTCATTAGAGTTTTAGATCATGAATATCAGATTTATCAAACTCAAGATACACACTCCATTATGTAAAACATGGTGATTTCACCTTTTCAGCAAGGTGCTAAAAAATGTGTGTGCTATTACAGCTTGTTTGAAAGAAACTTGTGTATTCTCATTATCTCTTCTCTACTTAATATAATCTTGTGTGTCTTTCTGTTGTAACTGTTATTAGTTATTGGTGTTCATATCATTAATAATTCTTCTCCTTATTCAATTGAACGGGTAATAGAAGTTTGTCACACTTGAGTGACCCCGTGCATTGTTTTATTTGACAAGTGTTTAGGGACTTCTAAATAAATGAAGTGGCATTTGGTGAATCACCCGTGGCTTATCTTACATTTTCACATTGGAGAATGGATTTCGTGAGGTTAAACACTAAGGGACTAGGCCTATATCATTTTTACCAAGTTTGTAGGAAATTGCATCCCCAATATGAAAAAGAAGTCTAAGCCACTGCTAATTACCCGGCTAATTACCCATGACTACGTCTTTACCTGTTTAAATGTCCCTCAAGTTTAGCCTCAAAACTAGCTCATTATAGAAACTATTAAGCTTGGGGTCGCTCATGCGTGACGATCCATTTTTACTCTTCAAATTGAATCAAAATGAAGAAGTATTAATGGTTTAAACAACAATACGATACAACAGCAGTTTAAAAAAGAAAGGAACCAAAGATATTAGCAGACACGAGATTAAGAGAATGTATTAATTTTTTTCAAACAAGCTGTTTAAAAACACATTTTTTTGCACTTTGCCAAAAAGGTGAAATCACCATGTCTTACACAATGGAGTGTAACTTCATTAAAATAATTCCGATATTCATGATCTAGAATTCTAATAAAAGAGTACAGTATAGCAAATATGATAGGAAAACAACGGATCTAATCTGATTGATTTTGATGATGAAAAAATGTATTGAACTTTAGGCATTGATGGGTACTAATCATTTTGGGACAGCCTGTATGTTAAATGTAAACAGTTACATGGGTGATATTTTCATAGAAATTCCATGAATATTTACACGAGCTTTAAGCTTTTATATCATTAAATATGCTTATCCGGACCAGTTGTCCCGTCCTTCCTAATATTTGTTAAACAAACAAAATTAAAATTGTTATCGATAGATACATTTATCGATAATTAAAAAAATAAAGTAAATTTTTCAGTGCAAGTACACCATTGCAAAGGTCTATTGTTAAACGCTTATCAAATTCTGCTCGTCGCAGGTTGTGCAGGTTGGGATTTATGGCGGTACAGGTTCGGGTGTGGGTACAGGTTCTGGTGTAGGGGAAATGTGTTCGAACAACACGCTTGCCGTCGTCCCTTTAAATTTCCTGCTGGTAAAAGCCATAAACTCAAAATACAGGTACTCTCCTGCCGAGTGTGAACCTCTATCAAGTTTGTTCTCGATGAAGAAGGTTTTTCTCTTCCACTTATCCACCACATGAGCCTCGCAGTCTCCATATATCTATAAATAACACATCCAAACATTAGGTTTATTGTCATGAACAAACAACGTGCAATGATTAAGACTGCCAGATTAATATGTACGGACTGTAAACATAAAAGTGAACTTTAGGTCCCAGTTACAGTGGTATAACCATTCTCGTTCATTACTGGAACATAAAAGGTGCCATAAGTCAATACTGGTACGATTTTACCGTTCCAGTATCGGTCGATACTGGAACATCAAATTGTGTTCCAGTATAGAGCGATCATTATTATGTTCCAGTATCGGGCGATACTGGTACATGTAATACCAGTGAAATTTGTTCCAGTATTAAACGATTCTGGTACATAATTATGTTCCTGTATTGCCCGATACTGGAACATTTTATATGTGCCAGTATCGGCCAATATTGGAAATCCGACATTGTACCAGTATCGGCCGATACTGGGTGTTCCAGTATCGGAAGATACTAGTACAGTCCAGAATCTAGGACCTAAAGTACACTTATTCCAATTATACAATTACAATTCTGTCGCTATAACAAAGATTAAAGCTATGATGGCATAATGTGTTACAATGTGCACATATCAGCAAACCAATTTGGTTGGTATTTTTTACTACTTTGATTTAAAAGTTATATCTGTTCAATGAAGGAGAGAGGTATAAAATGGAGTGGGCCAATTTAACGAGTGCAGAAGGAGACATGGTCCCCTGTAGCCAAAATCCGCCATGTACAGTATTAAGTAAAGTGCTCAACAAAAGAAAGTCGTACACTTTGTTTAGGTCAATTAAAGTATTTTTTGATTTTTGTTTTACCAAACAGGCTAGATAGACATTTGGATGAATCTTTTAGGCACATTTTGATACCAAACATAACACCTAGCAACAAAGATAAACCATGATTAGCGCCATTTAAAGAAAATTAGTCACTTTTCAAAAGTCACATTTTCAATTACTACACGGGAGGAAAATGTGTGCGCGCGAAGTTCACCCCATGTGTGACACTGTTATTAACCAGGATTGACCGGCGGGCAATCGATGCGCTGGGCGTACACTTAGTGAGGGGGATATTTGATTCCGAACATAAAGGGGATTATGTGCTTGTTAACAATTGGTGTATTGGAAATGTGAAATTTTGAAAAGTGACTAATTTTCTATAAATGGTGCTAATCATGGTTTATCTTTGTTGTTAGGTGTTATGTTTGGTATCAAAATGTGCCTAAAAGATTCATCCAAATGTCTATCTAGCCTGTTTGGTAAAAAAATAATCGAAAGTTACTTTAAATGACCTAAACAAAGTGTACGACTTTCTTTTGTTGAGCACTTTATATGTTGGTAGGGCACTCATCTCTACACGTAAGTTTCAGGCTTCATTGCGTGCATGAAGCTAGCTTCATGTTCCGTGTCTACATGGTCTATGGAGATTGAAATTTCTGGAATATGGCTCCTCCCACACCAGGTTTTTAGCGTCACAAAAAACTATAGTTTGCGATAGTAAGGCCCAAAAAAAATGTTATGTTGTCCTCGACCGCCCGCTCGTAAGATTTAGGGCCGCCTCAGATTTTTTTTCAGATTTTTTTTGAAAAAATCAGATTTTTTGTTTTCCAGTGTTTTTCCAGATTTTTTTTTAAACAGTTTAAATGGCATTGAATATTAAATTAAGTGTTTATAACATATATGTGCGACTCTTAAGAGTGATTTCAACTTCTTGTTGGCTGAACTTTGAGCTTCTGCTGGTAAAAGAAAATGTATTAAAAAAAAAAAAAAATCCGCCCGATCCACCCAATCATTCACAATGTATCATGGGTACTTCCAAAGCGACCCATCCACTGATATGTTCACGGTATGATGCATTCACTCAAGATTATCATTGCTCTGCTCACGTCACTTTTAACGCTAAAAAGCCGGGTGGGGAAGGGGCCATAGTCCTCCTGGAGCCATAGTCCGGTCTCCATAATGTGACATACACGGAATGAAGCGTGAAACTAATCCGTGTAGATACACAGTTCAACAAAAATAAGTTCCCCTTTATATTATGCCTGATATTTTTAAGATGAGTTACTCCATCGAAAGGAGCTTTGGCACACATAATGTACATGCGTACAGCAACACTATAGTGGGGCTATATCTACGCAGGTGTTATAATGCTTCAATGAGCGCGCGTTGAATGGAGGAATACCTCAATTCAAAAGTTGCCAAATGATGTATTGAAGGAGGATGGTTAAGCAACTTGAAAAGGGGTCTTTGCTTGAACACCGCGGCACAGTTGTTGTACTGTTTGAAAGAGCACACATTGACTGGAAGAATACCTCATTTCCAAATGGTGAAAAATGAGGTGTTCAAGCAAAGGCCCTGGTTCAAGACCCTGGTTCATGACCCTGGTTCAAGCGTACACCCTCCTTTAATACATCATTTAGCAACATTTGAATTGAGGTTTTCCTCCATTCAATGTGTGCTCATTCAATCATTACAACACCTGCGTAGTTGTAGCCCTGTTCTAGTGTTACTGTACACACGTACATTATGTGTGCCAAAACTCGTTTCAATGGAGTAACTCATTTTAAACATTATAAGGCATTATCTAAAGGGGAACTTAATTGTGTTGAACTTTGTATGAGTGCCCTATACCAACCTGCTAAATGTACACTTTATTGTACAGAACAGACGATGGCTCCAGGGGACCGCGTCTCTTATTATACGGGGTTAATCCACCACATATCGATTAATCCAGGCTTTAACTCCCAGTATTATGTAATCCGCATATTGGTAACATCTTTGCCATTATACCACCGATTTGAGCGAAACCGTTACCGAGGAAATTATCCATTCTAACAAACCAAACCAAACAAACAAACCATAGGCATGATATAAATAATCATATAATGATCTTATAAGAGTGTATCATTTTGTTGTGTTACAGTCTGCAATCATTACACCTTGTTACTAAGATCTGCTGACCGACTTGCTGAATATGAGAATTTGAAAAAGTCACAGATTTTCATTAACTGGTTCTTATCTCGACTTTATCTTTCTTGTTTTGTTGCAAATTTGGTACAAAATTGTGCCAACAAATTTCATCCAAATTTCTATTTAGCATGTTTGGTTAAAACATGATTGAACGTGATTATGTAGGACATAAACAAATTGTAATATTTCTTTTGTTGGGGTCTTTGTTTATGAATCGTCACCTCTTGTTGATCAACAATGTCATGCCAGATTCGCTGCACCATGAGCTGGGTCATTAGGTGTATTGACTTTTCTACCGTTGGTTTTTATTTACATAAATCCTTATAGCTAACAATTTACAAAGGAAGTAGGAGGAGTAGTTTTTTTGAGATATGCCACAAAATTGGATCCAAAATTGCGGAATCGATGACATGACTTATGGTGCAAGGTTTGTGCCATGGTTTAATAATGGGGTAACATGCGTTGGCTGTTGTATTGACTGCGGTCGTTACAGATGACTGGTTTGGTTTAATGAATGGTTTTTAAATGGACACCCACTTAGAATGGGCGCGCATATCGGCAGGCAAGCTTTCGTTTGCTTTGCTGTTGTGACGTTACAGGTGACATCGTCTATAGAAAGGCATCTCTTATATAATAAGCAAAATCTGCACTAAATTAACCAACGCAAAACAAATTTACTCGGCCAACCAATCATTACCATCCGTCAATCAATCCAAAACCAATCCAACGAGCACACTCATAGAACAATCTATTTACCCAACCAACACCTACCAATGTAAAATTCAACCACCCATCAACAGGCCTATAATATATGCCCCCTTCAGCCCGCACCGCCCCCCCCCCCCCCCCCCCTCACACCCTATTAACAATACAGACAGCAATTTACCTTTAATTCTCTGAGCTTATGGCGAAATACCAACGTGATTCTCCAATTAGTTACGGCCTCTGTTATCAGCACATCTACAAATCCAGTGAATCCACCCTGATAGCCGTTAATAATTCCCGTTGTGTCACCTGGTAAATGGGCAAAATATGCAGTAAAACAAGCATGGTGGTTGCGTTTTTAATTTCTTCACAATTATCATAAAAATACGATGGGTGTGTCTACTTCCACAAAGTTTGAGTGGTAAATGGGGTGGGGAGGAGGTGACGTCGCACATATTCTTTTACAGTTTTAGTCCATTGAAATACAGACTTTAATTACACCATTTTAAAAACCTTAGACATTATTTTTTCTTCATTTTAATATTATTTTGTGTTTTTTACCAGAGCAATTAATTTCTTCCGTAACAAAATACGCTTGAATAGAATGGCATCCCATAACAAAAGATGGGGGATATTGTTTTCATAATATTGTTTTCATAATGTTTTCTTTAAAATAAAAAAAAGCATTATGCGCCTATATAATCATGATAATAGTAAAACTTTGTCTGGCATTTGAAGCGTCTGAATGTTGATGCTAGTTCTGTATTTGATGTATTTTTTTGTAGTGTTATTTCTACATTTTTGTATTTTGTTAAAGGTAGATGACCCGATCACATTTCGATTTTCAACTTGAAGTTTTCTATTCTACATGAAAGGTCATCCTTAAAAAAGTCGTGTTCCAAAGTTTGAGTCGCATAGCTCTAATGGTTCTTATTTTACACGCACAAGATGCTGTGAACTGTACCCATTGAGTAGTACACAAACTATATCGGTGGTATACCACCATTCGCGGTAATTCGACGTTATTTCATCGATTTCTCCGTAATTATACCGATTTAGGCCGTCAAATTTCAGTATGATGATGAGAAAAATACGAGCTTTCATATGATATGAAAATCTCCGTATGTTTGAAATAATTCTGTGATACGAAAATGTGATCGGGTCATCTACCTTTAATTTATTGTTGTATGTCATAAAATAAAAAAGTCCCTATAAATTGGCTGCGGAAAGAGAAAAAACCGCTTGATCGCGTCACAATTAAACACATTTAATTTTTGTATTTAATGCAGGGCGCCCTCGCACTTAATAATTAGGGGTCAATTCAAAGTTGCGCATCTGCTATTTAAGAAGAATGTTTGTTAATGCATTACGTTCAAAATAAACGAATGTATATAATACATGCATGGGTGACCCAACACCAATCGAAGACATAACAGAGGGTCCTTGTCCGAATCATCACAATAGACCTCCTGCCAGCGTTCGAATTAGCGGTAATCCCGGCATCCGAAATGACCAAATTTACCGGCGAATAACCAGTGTTTCCTTGCCAAGAATCCGGCGGATAACCACAATTTTGTTGACACCAAAAATGTATGTCTGTAATGATTAAATAGTACTGCTAATTTGAGCTCAAAATTTCCATTATTTTACAAATTTATACTTAGATGGCTACGAATCTCTGATGGCTACGAATCTCTGACCGCTATCATTTTCTCCCGTTGTACGAACCGAGTCGTTGTAATCGAGAATAGGCCTATTTCCCGGCCTATTTTAGCACTTTTATAAACCCCGGTTGTTTTTCTGCTGAATAAAAATTACACGTGCTCGCCGAAAACCAGCGTGAGTTGGGCGACGGTCTGTGTATACAAAATATAATTTTTATTCACACTTTTACGAAGCCACGTGTTAAATAGATGGAACCCTTCACTCTCATTGTATGAACTGAATCGTGTCGCTGTGATCGAGAATGTATTTATAGCGGATGCTAATTTTAGTATTCAATGCTTACAACTTCATCTTCGTAAACGGCGATATTTCACTTTCGGGTGTGCAAAATGGTGAAACAAGCATCAGGCCATACTTTCTTCGGCGGCACGGACAACAGAAAACAAACTCACACCAGTGAACAACTGAAAAAAATCCGGATAACTAAAAAATGTTGGCGGATAACCAAAATCCCAACCTACGGGTTATCCGATAACCGATTTTTTTTATTATTATTTCTAACGCTGCCTCCTGCTTACCTCCTCCGTGACGCATTTCTTGAAAATGGTAGGTCGCCAGATAGCCAGAGCGCATCGCAGACCCATCAGTGCGAAATATCAGCAGTAACTCTGTCGTATGAGACCGTATCGTACGCGGTTTCGTATCCGTATAGCCACAATAGCGACCGAAGAGATGATCCTCCTGTGAATCCCCGTCGTAGATAACCAAGGAATCATAGCCACAAGTGGAATGGGATTCTACGTTGAAGTCTGTGAATTCTAGGATGACGGTGTACCCTGCCGGTGCTCGTATCAGCTGAGGGCAATCCACGTTGTTGCTGTATGGTACACCATCGTGGTAGCCCACATGCGACGTAACTTCGCCGTGATTCTCGCTATATACCCTGTAGCATACGCCGTCTGTGAAAAAGACAAAATAGTCGAGTTGCAGGCAACCTTAACCGTGACATGACTTACATCTGCGATTTTATTGCATTATATGTTAGCTTAGAGGATGTAGATTACAAATCCGCCGGGTGCCATAATTCTACTTTTGGGCAAAAATAATTATGACCTCATTTGACCTTTCTGCTTTGTGCAATTGTTTGAAATTTAAGTGTTTATCATTATTATGCATAAACATATCATGTATGGTATCAAATTAAAGCTGATAACCCATATACCACGTTGGTATAGGCTCCATGCCAAATATACGTAGCAGTAATCCATTAAAGGTCATTAAAGGTCATATAAAGTATTTTACCATGTACTTTTATACAACCAATTGAAATAGCGTGTATGAAGTGGTTCCAATCTAAAATATGCTTCCATCTTATGGTTTCTAATACTTTATAGTGTCTAGATTACAAAACCATTGGGTGCCTAAACTCATTATTTGCATAAATTCCGTGACGCCTTATTTCTCTCAAATGCTTTTCAATTCAAGAAATTCACGTGTGTAATGCATTTTGACAAAGGCTATAGCATGAGTGATGTCAAATTGCATGTAATATCTAATAA
Organism: Ophiura sarsii; assembly: GCA_035610835.1. Taxonomy (NCBI): domain Eukaryota; kingdom Metazoa; phylum Echinodermata; class Ophiuroidea; order Amphilepidida; family Ophiuridae; genus Ophiura; species Ophiura sarsii. The sequence goes on from CM069444.1 coordinate 35,735,443, forward strand.
AATACATATTAATGTACATCATGTACATGTATACATATGGATATATTGTTATTGTTATTGCAGTGTTAAAATGACACTACATGGTGTTGATATAACACCAAGAATTTAACACCGGTACACCGGTGTTGGTGGTGTGGACCTCTCACAACACCATTGGTGTTATTTTTAACACCGGTGTTTTTGCAGTGTATAATACCGGTACAAATAGTATAGGCCTAGCTAGGCTTATTAATATTATTACTTATGATTGACACTGACCGCCCTTCATATCAGAATGCGCTGTGAATAAAGGCAAGTTAATAATTGCAGAGGCAACAAACACATCAGCGTAGAATAAGGGGGTCTACCCACTAGTCATAAGGGTCGCTAGTCATAACGTGTATTTTCCTATACCACGAGTGCGCTAGTCAGAAAAGTATCTTAACACTTTCCACGCGGCTATCATTTTTACCATACACAAAACAGATTTTTCAGAAACCTCTCATAATTTTCAAAGTCTATCTCAAAGATTACTGACCAAATATTAGGCATGTTTGTACTTATTTCAATGCATTTCTCACGGTGATTCCAAATATGTTAATGACATACAGTAATTTTGACATTTTTTAAACATTTTGTGAAATTTTGGAATGTCGTCTGCAGCCGCCTGCCGCGTGGAAAGTGTTAGGGTTAGGGTTAAGTTTAAGGTAGGTTAAGGGTAGGGTTAGGGTTAGGGGTAGGGTTAGGGGTAGGGTTAGGGCAGGGTATGGTTGGGGTTAGGGTTAGGGTAGGATTAGGGTAAGGGTTAGGGTTTATGACTAGCGACCCTTATGACTAGCGAGTTTGACCCAGAATAAGCACCAATAACTGACGAGTGAGTGTGACGATATGACGATACAGAACTTAAATTAAAGCCCTTTTTAAATAAGCTTTCTTTATCGGACAAAAGCCGGAACATGGGAAATCTTCAATGAACATTTTGTCATTTTGGCACTGTAACACCACCTTATAAATACAATACAAGATACAGCAAATGAAGATCTATATGCTGTTTCTGTGACTAAAATATCAAAAAAGATCCGGACTTTATCGCCATTTTAAAATCTGCCCAGATAAGGGGTCGTCCAAAATTATCGCCATTTTCACTTACGTACAGAGCGTACGTAACTTTTTACCCCCCCCCCCCCCTCGAGTTACGTACGCAATAAATGGCGAAATTTATTTTATTTTGTACTTTTAAAAAAATCCCGCCTCGCAAGATCGCCATTTAAGTTACGTACGGTTGGGGTATATTTCGACCCCTCCCCCCTCTTAGGGAGCAGTTCCATTTATACGCGATAAATTTATCGCGACTGTATCGGGGCCTGATATGTTTTGTACCCGATGTTTTTCAAGTTGATTCGCGATAAAATAGTCATCAGGCCCCGATACGAGGCCTCTGCCATACCCTGGGGTATGTTTAGCAAATAGAGCGGGACATTGTTTAGCAAATACACGAGGATAATACAATTTACGTTAAACATCCATAATCAATAACATTATCTCTAAAAACATGAAATGCTGAATTTGTACCTTACAACTAGAATAAATAGCCCGAAGCTCTATTTACATACCGACCACTTATCTTTTGTTATATTTAAACAAGCGGTAATACGTAATCCTTTGCTTCTCGCAACTGTTCGCGCAACTGTTCGCGCAACTGTTCGCGATAAAAAACTCATCGGGGCCCGGAACATTCTCGCAATTTTTATCGCGTACAAATGGAACTGCTCCCTTACGTACGGTACGCTTTGTACGTAACTGAAAATGGCGAAAATTATGGACTACCCCTAATGTAAACGGGTTCAGGGCCAGCGTTGTGCTGTGTCTGCTGCGCTTTGAAGTATGATTGTGTCAAATAAGGTTCGCGTTGCGGTCAACTGTTGTTTCAAATACCTGCGTCCGCGTACAGTATTACGGTTGTGAGACATCTCATTGGGTCATATCTGACATGTATACATAAAGGGTTCAACAAAAGAAAGTATACCACTTTGTTTATGTCATTTTGAGTAACTTTCAATTTGTTTTTGTCCAAACAGGCTAGATAGGCATTTAGATGAATCTTTTAGGCATAACTTAATACCAAATTTGCCCCCTAACAACAAAGATAAACCATGATTAGCACCATTTAAAGTAAAATATCCCATTTTCAAAAGTTGCATTTCCAATACACAGCACGAGAAGAACCGTATTTATCCCGTACTGATCACCGCGCATATCCCTGAATGCGCGGGCTAATTCAAATGTAAACTGATGCATGGGTGAAGGATATGAATGTAAAGGAAATGTTATGAATGGGGAGAACATGGACAGATTAACCAAATCTTCTCGTACTGTGTATTGGAAATGCGACTTTTGAAAATGGGATATTTTCCTTTAAATGGTGCTAATCATGGTTTATCTTTGTTGTTGGGGGCGAATTTGGTATCAAATTATGCCTAAAAGATTTATCTAAATGCCTATTTAGCCTGTTTGGTCAAAAACAAATTAAAAGTTACTCAAAATGACATAAACAATATCCATTCTGGCAGCCGTTTTAGAAAGTGATACTGAATCAAAATGGTCATAGGTTGGCCTTATATCTAAAAGCAATAGCTTAACAGTTTTGAACAAACTATTTGGTGAATGTGATGTAATATAAACTCTTACAATATCTATTTTGGATTATCATACACTCATGTAGACTATTTTTTACATTTACAGCGGCCATTTTGGTGGCCATCTTGGATTTAAAGTTATTACCATGCAAATATACTGGATATGAGTTACTAGTGGTCTAATACATACATCCCAATGTTCAAACTATACTTTCATCATATATTTTGGTTGATATTATCCCATTATATGGAATTTCGACAATTTGTTCAGTCATTTTGGGACCCATTTAGGTACCCATTTTGGGGGCCATTTTGGATTTTTAAGTGTGTTAACAAAGCAAAAATACTAGATATGAGTAACTAGTGGTCTAATACATACATCATTATAAATATATTGTAATCATACATTTAGGTTGATATTATCCAGAATTTGACAATTTTTGCAGCACCTTTGGGAGCCATTTTGGCAGCCATTTTGGATTGTTAACTATGTTAACAAAGCAAACAATACTGAATATGGGTTACTAGGGGTCTAACATATACATCTCATCGTTGAAAGTATATTTTCATCGTACATTTCGGTTGATTATATGCTATTTTATGGAATTTGACAATTTTGGCAGCCATTTTGGATTTTTAACTATGTTAACAAAGCAAAAGTACTGGATATGAGTTGTTAGGGGTCTAACACATACATTCCCTCGTTAAAAATATATTTTCATCATACATTTGGTCAAGGCTCAAGATAAGCGGGCGCTGGGCGATTTTTACCCCTCGGTCCTTCTGCCAAAGCGCCCGGTAATGCTGAAAAATAAACAACCGAGCGCTGATATTTTGTCCAAACCAGCGCCCTGGAAGCTTGCCCAAAACATCGAATTTCGCTTAAGCTTAATGGTTTAATAAAAGGTTAGCTCCCGGATAGACTAAAAGTAGCTCCTGGTTCTCAATAAATCCCCCTAATCCGAGCGCTACTTCTGAAAAAAAGTAGCTCCCGGTAAAAAAATGTTATCTTGAGCCTTGCATTTGGTTAATATTATGCTATTTTATGGGATTTTGACCACTTTTGACCATTTTGGGCAATTCATTTGGCGGCCATTTTGATTTTAAGTATGTTTACAAAGCAAAAATACTAGATATGAGTTTCTTATGGTCTAACACATACATCCCATTGTTAAAGCTATAATCTGATCATAAATTATTTGAGTTTAAGTGTAACACACGGTAGTTTTCTGATTTGTTTAGGACCCCCCTGAAAGAAAGCAGGATTTGGGCTGATTACCAAAGATATTCTTATTCCTCATGAAATTCTGGTCTAGAAAAACCACATGAGATAAAGAACGCCTCCAAGTGATACCTAGCTCATTTTTAGCCTGGTCTATTAGTTCAACGTTGCAATTTCTCACCAGTAACTCATGGGTTATCACCAAATCTTAATACTTTTGACTGAGTTTCAACCCTAAAAACATCATTATATTACCTTAATCCGCAGACATTGGTTTTACCGGCGATCTCATTTGTTCGATGTGTGTCACACGACACATGTTATTCTCCCTTTCGAGTTTAACAGACGGACAGAAAAAGCATCGACGCCTAATAATCCTATATTTTTCTTCTCTTTTCATTTTTATCCTGTCTTTTCCCTTCCTATTCTCTTATTTTTCTTTCACCCCGGCGTGGAGGGGGTGTTTAATACGTGGATAACCCTTTGAACCCTAGCTGTCCCCGCCTGTTTGTAACCCTCACATGCGCGCGGAGGCGCGCAAGATTTTGAATTTTGAACTAAAAGGGTAATGAAAAACTGTCCTGAAGCCATCTTGTTAAGCTTAAAAAATGAATATTGAAACCGATATGCGCAGGGCCGACAATACGCGAGCGTACACATTTACCTTTACGCGATGCAGGGAGACGCTGTTGTTTTTGAGCTGGCTTCAAAAATGGTTCCATACGCGCGGGTAGTACCGGCCCTTGGGTGAGGTTGAGCAGGCGTACTTTACGCGAGCTCAACCTCATGTGACGTGCGCGCATTGCGTAGACTATACACGACAGCCGTTAACGCATGCGCAGATTCAAATTTAGTATAAAAGACTGCGGGTATCGAAATTGCACAGACTACGTTCAAGATGGGCGTCAATCTGACGCATATGCAAATCGATGTAATACACCACAGACAGTCGTGCAGCAAGTATTGTGGGTCAGATTTATAGGCTATGCAAAAATATTAGAACATATTTTAGTGTCAGGACTTTTTCAAAAAGGGCTTCCCTGGACAGATTCACCAAGATAACTATTTTGTTACATTTCCCCATAATTATTCATGTAGAAAAGTTCAACATTTCTTCAATAACATCTATGTTACCTTCACTTCCCTCCCTCCCTCCCCCCCCCCCCCCCCCCCCCCCCACCGCGAAATGGTCAACAAGTAGCAAATGCCTACATTCTTTCCGCTGCCGCTCTGAAAAGAAATCACGCGAGAATTTACGAGAATTTATAAGCCGTCGTGTATATAATCTATAGAAAATCGCTACAAGGACGGGAGTGTATAGCTGCTCTTACCGCAGTTCGCCTCGTCTGTGTCGCCAGGACATTGCGCAATGCCATCGCATGGCGTGAGGGTAAAGTCACTGCATACGTCACCACACACGGTATCAATGAAATCCAGGCAACCAGCTGCACAAAGAAGAAAAATTAGGTGGTGTATATTACATAACCCTAACCGGACATTAAAGCTATACAGAGGAAAACTAGGGAAAATTTATAAATAATGACAGAAAAGTGGGGATATGCCTCCCCGGGGCTCGAACCCAGGTCGGGTCGGAATTCGGGGGGGGGGGGGGGGGTATTCAACCAAAATCCATACGTGGATGTGCCTCTCAGATTTTGAAATTCCAACTTTCAATATACCTACCTGCATAATGCAAAATTAACTTCCGATCGGTATACCAAACTTGGTGAAAATGTCTACCGATCAATATACCCCTTGTTATGTAATGTTAGGTAAGTAGAAAATTGGGTTCTCAAAAGTGTATTTTAAACATATTTCGTGCTCGAAAGAACAACTCTTCAATAAAATGCTATATACATTGACAACTACATTGTAAAATACCAGTTGTTTAAATACCCTGCTTAAAAAGGAATGTCTGAATACGCAAAACTAGACAATTATTTTCTGAGCATGATTCATCAAAAACGGTGATTCCCTAAGTTAAAATGAAGACTCCAGAGGCAAAAAACTACTTAATTTTGCGATCTATTTAATTTCGCGAATATATTACAGGCTCAAAGTCGTAAAAATAAATTCAAGATATCCGATTGAATCATTACAAATTAGGCCTATGCTAATTGTTCAATCAATTAATGGTCTAGGTCGTATATAAAGACATAAACATTGTTTCTATATCACAATCCAGACTTGTTATAATTAATTCAAGTTGACCATTATTGGCGATTCATTTACTCGGGCGGGCATTTTTGGACAATGGGCAGGTTGATGGGTAGGCACAATAATGTACTAGGTGGGCAAATGCCCAATAGGTAACATGTAATTAACCTCCCTGCTTACATGAAGGGGGGAGTATGGATTTCAAATGGAATTTGGAATTGTCCATTCCCGGGAGGGGTACTCACGTATGCAAGGCATACGGGGACGTGCCGCTCCAGTGGGTCGGGGTTTTTTTTCGTGAGACATCCTTAGCCAACTGAAAAATCCTTAGACATGGGTCCTATTTTTCTATTTTCGCGAAAAATTGCCAACATTAGGTCTATTTTCGCGAAAATTTGGTCTAAAATGAAGCAAATTCCTAAAAATCACCCTTAGAAATGGGTAGGGGTTTTGAATCTCCAGCGGCACAGCCCCGACCAAACCAAATCAGAGTACCCCCCCCCCCCCCCCGGGTCGGTCCATTACCTTGCAATAAGCGGGAATCTTGTTCCTCGTCAACGGGTCTATATCCTGTTGTGCCCACAGTGCATGATAACCGTTTACCGTAATCTGTCCCTTTTGCTAAAAGATCGACGACGATAAACGGACGTCCATCATTTGGTCCAAGAGAAC